>JAVKLA010000021.1:9302449-9359964 GCA_034782735.1 Sagittarius serpentarius | reverse complement strand
TACTGAGAAATTGTCCGAGCAGCCAGGGAGCAGGTTATGAAAGCTAAAGCCCTGATAGAATTAAATCTGGCCAGGGACGTCAAGGGCAACAAGAAAAGCTTCTATAGGCACGTCAGTGATAAAAGCTAGGGAAAATGTGGGCCCTCTCCAGAAGGGAACAGGAGACCTGGTTACCCGGGACATGGAGAAGGCTGAGGTACTCAACGACTTTTTTGCCTTAGACTTCACCAGCAAGTGCTCCAGCCGCACCGCCCAAGCTGGAGAAGGCAAAGGCAAGGCCTGGGAGAATGAAGAACTGCCCGCTGCAGAAGATCAGGTCTGAGACCATCTAAGAAACCTGAAGGCGCACAAGTCCGTGGGACCTGATGAGATGCATCCGCGGGTCCTGAGGGAACTGATGGATGAAGTGGCTAAGGCACTGTCCATTATATTTGAGAAGTTGTAGCAGTCTGAGGAAGTTCCCACTGACTGGGAAAGGGGAAACAGAACCCCCATTTTTAAAAAGCCAAAAAAGGAAGACCCAGGGGACTACAAGCCAGTCAGCCTTACCTCTGTGCCTGGCAAGATCATGGAGCGGATCCTCCTGGAAACTGTGCTAAGGCACATGGAAAATAAGGAGGTGATTGGTGACAGCCAGCACGGCTTCGCTAAGGGCAAGTCGGGCCTGACAAATTTGGTGGCTGCCTATGACGGGGTTACAGCGTTGGTGGACAAGGGAAGAGCAGTGCATGTCATCTACCTGGACTTGTGCAAAGCATTTGACACTGTCCCGCATAACATCCTTGTCTCTAAATTGGAGAGATGTGGATTTGATGGATGGACCACTCGGTGGATAAGGAATTGGCTGGATGGTCAAAGAGTTGCAGTCAACGGCTCGATGTCCAAGTGGAGACCAGCGATGACTGGCGTTCCTCAGGAGTCGGCACTGGGACCGGCGCTGTTTAACATCTTTGTTGGTGACATGGAGAGTAGGACTGAGCGCACCCTCAGCGAGTTTGCCAACGACACCAAGCTGTGTGGTGTGGTTGACACGATGGAGAGAAGGGATGCCACTGAGAGGGACCTTGACAGGCTTGAGAAGTGGGCCCGTGCAAACCTCGTGAAGTTCAACAAGGCCAAGTGCAAGGTCCCGCACTCGGGTCAGGGCAACCCCAACCACAGGCTGGGCAGAGAAATGGATTGAGAGCAGCCCTGCGGAGAAGGACTCGGGGGTATTAGTGGATGAAAAACTGAATATGACCCAGCAATGTGCGCTCGCAGCCCAGAAAGCCAATTGCATTCTGGACTGCATCAAAAGAACGGTGGACAACAGGTCAAGAAAGGGGATTCTGCCCCTCTGCTCCGCTCTGGTGAGACCCCCCCTGCAGTGCTGCGTCCAGCTCTGGGGTCCTCAGTGCAGGAAAGACACGGACCTGTTGGAGTGGATCCAGAGGGGGGCCATGAAGATGATCAGAGGGCTGGAACACCTCTCCTGTGGGGACAGGCTGAGAGAGTTGGGGTTGTTCAGCCTGGAGAAGAGAAGGCTCCGGGGAGACCTTATAGTGGTCTTCCAGTACTTAAAGAGGGCCCACAGGAAAGATGGGGAGGGACTCTTTATCAGGGAGTGGTAGGACGAGGGGTAAGGGTTATAAACTGATTAGATGTGAGGAAGAAGCTCTTTCCCGTGAGGGCGGTGAGGCGCTGGCACGGGCTGCCCAGCGAGGCTGTGGCTGCCCCATCCCGGGCAGTGTTCAAGGCCAGGCTGGATGGGGCTTTGGGCAACCTGGGCTAGTGGGAGGTGACCCTGCCCACAGCAGAGGGGGTGGAACTAGGTGGTCTTTAAGGTCCCTTCCAACCCAAACCGTTCTATCATTCTATGATCTCCCAGCAAAGATTTGAGGCATCTCACCAACACAGAAATTAATACTAGTCCTACTGTGACATTTAAGCTCAAGTTTAGGATGCTGCGCTTATTCTCCAGAGTTTCGCATGACTGGCCATTGCCGCTCTTTTACCACGTTACTGCAGTTAACGAGATTTTGCATTTTATACAGCTTTTAGTGACAGACTGCAAAGCAGTGAGTTCCCTCTCACTGGGTTATCTGCTGTTTTATAGGAGATGGGGCAGCAGAAAATTGCGACTGGGGACACACAGATGTCCTAAACATTAGAAAGTCTGGACCGTGCGTGTTCAAGTGTGTAAGCATAATGCTGCCCCTAAAAATAAAGCAGCCTTGGCTCGGGACAGGCAAATTAGCTCTGGCCAAATCAGGGTAATTTTTCTCACGCTTTCATGTGTCTCCATTGCCCAGCCTGCTCCTTTGCCTGCAGCTCCTGCAGGGCTATTTGTTGAGGTTTGTGCCTCCAGCTCTTCTTCTCCCTGCGTTGTTTCCAGAGCCAAAGTGAGGTTAATTGCCTTTGCAGCAGTGCCAGCAGGCAAGAGGAAGATCTCTCCTGACTTTGAAGCTTAAACTGCTGCTGCTGCTGCTGCGCCATCTCCCAGCGACCGTTTGTGATGAGGCAGCAAGAATTGGCTTGTCATCAGTGACAGGCAGTTATTTTTAGCTTCTCTCTTATTAACTTTTTTGTCTTATGAGAGTGTGCCTAATATCCCACCCTATAAAATATTAACACCTTCTTCAAATTATGATACTTTTTCAAAAAAACAGGCGGATTAACCGTGCATGGAAGCGGCAGAACAGCAAACAACCCGCAGAGCATCCTCACCCGGTCAATGAAACACTGCAGGAACCACTTGGTCGTGTAAATCCCCGTAGTCATCTGCTCCTTGTCCTAGAAGGAGACAGCAAGAGAGAATGGTGTTTCACCAGGCTGGCTGCTAGAGGTTCAAGCAACTCGGAGGGCTTTCAGGGAGGCTGGTTGGTTGGTTGGTTGGTTGATTAACGCTGGGGGTCTGGGTGCAGGATCTGGCTGCGGTTGGTCTCCCAGCAAAGCCCCTGCTTTAAATACCAACGCTGAAGCTCTGCTCTTGCCCTTCGCCCAACTTATTCATTGAACCTGATCCTCGACGTGGCTAGACTTCAGCCACACCTTTGTAGAGGGATTTCTAGGAGAAGCTTTTCTGGCCTCATGTCTACTCCAGGGATTTAGAAAAACATTCCAGGAACCCAAACCACGCACTCCTTGCAGACTACCATTTTTGTTTCCGTAGCAATTCCCATGCGAGTCTCTCGGAGCACCACAAAAATGATTAACCCCAAGTATCCCCACAGGTAAATCCAGACCTGCACCGTCAAGCCAGCTTTGCTAGCACCACCTCATTTGTAAGGCATGGCTGCTGCAGAAGCAGGACGGCCTGACAGGCTAAGGAAAACTCTTAAAAACCTCACCAACATCACCCCGGTCTATCACTTTTCTATCCCTGCCCCGCGCCTGGCACAGCGCTCGCACACAGCTTTGCTTTCTCTGGCATGGCTGATGGCCTGGCACAGCCGGTGCTGGGATGCACAGCACCCTGCACGTGCACAAAGTCGACGTGACCGCTGCTGCAAAGCCAGCAAAGCGGTGGGCATGGGAAGAGAAAGAAGCCCATGGGATTAATGGCTGGATCCGGTCTTCACTTTTGGCTGGTGCTGGGCACCTGCAAGCCTGGGGAGCCTTCGGGAGCCAGGAGGCATGAGCAGCTTTCAGAGTTATTCCCATCCTCCCTGCCCACGTTTTCCCCCATCCCTGTGGCTATAATTAAGTGAAAACCTGTCCTGGCTCTGTTTCACTTTTATGACCAGGGCTGCTCGTTTGCAGCACGAAGCAAGAGCTGTTGCAGATGATGGCAATACAAGTAGCTTTTCCTGGAGCCGGGCCACCGAGCCCCTTAGGAGCATAAGAAACTTTCAGGAGTCTGGCCACTGAATACCAACTGTCTACAGCAAATGCAAGGGGAGAAAAGGGGGAGAAAAAAAAGGAAGCAGGTGTTGCAAACTAGTCGCCTAGACGTTAGACTGCGGTCGATGTGTCCTGCAGATGCTCCTCCAGCCACCAAATGGGCTTGTACCATCTGCTAGAGAGGAAAACAACTGGAGATGCCCAAGCAACAAAACACACAGCCAATCTTACGTGCCTCCTGTCTTTAAACAACAGCAAAGCCGTTAAATGCAAGCACCTGGAGCTAATAATTACTGAATTAAGACTCCAGACAGTCCAGCATCACCCTTCGGTCTTTGCAGCTGGTGTAAGAACACAGCCCAGCCTCGCTGCTGTATGCTGTATGCTCCTTTTGCTGCGGGCTCCATGAGCCTTCCTGCCTGGCTTTCCTAACAAAGCCTTTAGATTATAGCAGTCCCTGCACTAATGATGACCAGCAAGCAAATGTTAACCACTCACCTCAGCACGATTCAGACACCCCATGTAATAAACGCGTGCCTCTTTGTGGCTGAAGCAGCCCTACGCCGTTAGAAATACGTTCAGTTGTGTATCCGTTTGGCAGAACATCACACTAATTGCTTTAGCATTAAAACGCCCTACTAGTATGGGGAGACCAATAGCAAAGACATACCATGTGCTTCTTCAGTTTGGGAAACAGTTTGCTTAAAATCTGCTCGTGGTGAGCTTGAAATCTCTGCAGCTTCGGGAACCCAGGAATGAAAAAACCTTAATGAGAAAAGATGAGAGAAATAAAAAATAATCAGAAAAGCTCTGGAGCAGTCACGGGGGCAGCCTGATTTTCTAGAAATTCATCCCCTGCACTGCCCGTTGAAGTCAGCTGGACCACAGCACGCACAGCTACCTCCCTTGGCGTCCCTCCCAGCGGCTGCCCTTCACCCCATCTACGTGGGCGACAGCACCCTCAGCACCAACCCCAGCTGGTGCTTCTCACCCCAGCCCCGCGGAGCAAACCCGCTCACCTCCCCACCGCCCACCTGCCCGCCCGAGACCTGGCTTGGCCGAGACCTCTCTGAACACATCTCGGCGCTTACCAAGGTTCAGAAAAAAGCTGAAGATGTTTGAACCACCACAACCTTGTGCAGCGCCCTGTCATCTAGCAGGACACGCGTTTTAAGACGGCCTAGAGTTATCAAGCCATAAGGCTTAGTCCTCCGCTCATAGAATAACCCTCTGTGCATAGATTACTGCTAACCACAAGTAAGACGAAAGGATCGTTAATGTGTTTGAAATAAAATAATACAGCACATTTGGTGGAATTACATCTCCATAAAAACATGAGGGCACGTAGCTCATGGCATGCTAAAAACGGAGTGTTACATGATGCTCTTGGATGTACTTCTGTGAGACTTCTTAAAAGCTCGTAACCTTGAGTTAATTGATTGCCAAGGGCAAGGCACTCCGGAGGGAAGATAGCACCTCTGTGAAAGTGTTAATTACTGAGCACTAAAGCTCAGTGCCGATAAACCACATTTTTTCTCTGATGAACTTGCCTGCCTCCAAGAGTGAAGTTCAGCTCCATAGTCAAGTTGCGTCGGCACATAATTAAGCCTTACCCGCTTTAAAGAAGTACCTGAGGCGAAACGAGGCTCTGCCGACCAACCTAAACAGCCTTCCCTCCCACCACAAAAGCCGCCCCCATCCACATCCCGCCCCAGCCTTACCGTGCATGGCGTGCCGCTGGTTGGTCAGCAGCTGTGCCAGCGCCCAAAATGCGTCCTCTTCGTTTAGGTACATCAGGAGGATGGCTGCGATCTGGCTCATCCCTTGGCAGTAGCTCACTTCCTGCAAGACCCAAGAAGGGCACACGTGCTGCCATGCCGTCAGACCCCACGGCGACGCTAAAGCCGCAGAAGCAGGCCAGGCGGCCTGTGCTTCCCTCTCCTCTTTCAAGGTCTGTCCCATTTCAAGGTCTTGTTTATGCCCAAATTCACAGCTTCCATATGTCTACAGCATCTACCATGTCACTGACTCACAGAAGGAAGGGACCTTAAAGACCATCTCGTTCCACCCCCCCTGCCGTGGGCAGGGTCACCTCCCACTAGCCCAGGTTGCCCAAACCCCCATCCAGCCTGGCCTTAAACACTGCCCGGGGTGGGGCAGCCACAGCCTCGCTGGGCAGCCCGTGCCAGCGCCTCACTGCCCTCACGGGGAAGAGCTTCTTCCTTACATCTGATCTAAATCTACCCTCTTTCAGTTTAAAGCCATTACCCCTTGTCCTCTCACTACAGGCCCTGGTAAAAAGTCTTTCCATCTTTCTTATAAACGCCCTTTATGTACTGAAAGGCCACAAGAAGGTCTCCCCGGAGCCTTCTCCGGGCTGAACAACCCCAACTCTCAGCCTGCCTTCATGGGAGAGGTGTTCCGGCCCTCTGGCCATTTTCGTGGCCCTCCTCTGGACCTGGTCTAGCAGGTCCTTCAGCGGGAGGTGAGGGGGTTGCAGGCAGTGCCTCGCACCAGCCCTGCTCAAGCCTGGAGGGCGAGGGACAGAAACCCCAACATAAGAGGTGCCTGCAGCTACTTCAAGGAATGGGGGATGGGATGACAAAGAGCACGTGGCTCCGATGCTGGTTTGGCCTCCTTCACCCACATGAGCACTGAAGTAATTAAAGAATAAATAAATCTGGTAAGCGTTTATCTGGTATGAGGGAAGGCAGGGTCTTCGTTTCCCTGACTACCCCCCCGAGCGTCTTCTGTGCCTTCTGGGGTAACTGTCCCCTCCTGGAGACACAGGCAGTAGGTTCAGCTGCTAATTTAGGCTTACTGTGCCCGTGCCCTTCAGCTAAAAATGACTGGTTTGCTGTAATAAATCAGTGTTTTCAAGCAGGATGCCGTTCAGTGTACGACAAGAAGTCAGAAACAAGACGGACCTTCAGCCAGGAGGCTAGTCTTGCAGGAAAGCCAAAGGGCAATCCCTTGCTCTTTGCTGACGCTCGCCCAAACTGCATCTGCCAGATGTCATTTACCAGGTGACAAAATGAACGAGGGAATGAAACAACCGTGCCAAGAGTCTTGTGCTGCCTGCGAGTCTCGCAGCTGTCTGTACAAACCAGTATTAGGACTTAAAATCGGCATTCTCACTGGCTAAATGTGGGGCTGTGTATATATACGTGCACAGACACAAATATACAAGTATACACATACATAAATATATATGAAGCTTTTAAAAAATCTTTGTATATATATAAAGGACAACACTATTCACTTTAACTGGACTAGCTTACTACTTACGGTGTTATAAACCGAGTATGCTGATAGGACATGGAAGAGTGCCTGTTGCCTGGGGAGAAAGAAGGATATTAAAACACCTGAGCGTGAGGTCTCCAGCTTCGTGTGCACGCCAGCGCATAAGCACAGAGAGCAAAGGCTCTGAAAACACCCAGCCAGCTGGTACTTATGCCTTTTCCAAGGAGCAGGGCTCGCAGAACCAGAAAGCACCTTGATGGGCATGTGGGGTGGGCCCTCTTCCTTCAGGGGGGAGTCACCAGTGGCCCCACGGAGCAGGGCTGAACCAGCCTGCTCCATCAGCAGCTCTCCTTGGGGAGACATGCACGTACCTACACACGCTGTGCTCAACACACCCGCTCTTCTGGTTTGGAGTGGTAGTGGGGTTTTAACAGACTGGCAACCACCCGGGCATCCACTGTTCTACACCCTGGCGAAAGCACTGCCACCATTTTGTTAGCAGGTTCCTTTCTCCCTCCTTGCTAAAGGAGTCATCACCATATAGATATGCAGTGCAGGCTTCCTCGCAGACTGTACGTCTGCGTGGCCAGGTGTGACTCACCCAAGTGACAAAGCCACTTTGTCAAACCTCTCCAACCACATCTGTTGCGGAAGCCACGTCCACCCTACCCCAGCCAGCTCCCAGCGGACTCCCCGCACCCCCCATCATCCCACCCATCCCAAACCAAGCCCTCTGCAACTGCAACCCTGGCACCCTGGGGGACAAGGCACCGCAACAGGCTTGATGCGTGGCTCAAGTGGTCCAGCGTGGACCTCTCCAAAGAGAGAATCAGCAGCCCAACACCTGCGGGTCGGACCATGTGCTGATGGTTTGTGGAGCAGGCAGAGATGGCTCTGCTCTCCTGTGAGCTGCTCTGAGCCAGGGGGCTGGTGGCCATCCCAAGCCAGGGGGCTGCTGGCCACCCCATCCAGCTCATTCCATGCACACCCACTGGCACCCACGCCCGCAGAGCCATGTGAAGCCTCCCCGTACTCACTTCACTCCGTAGCGATCCCGAAACATGATGTGGTTTCGGAAAGTACGGTTAACATCCAAATCTATCTGCTTGATTTCTGACGATAAGCTCTTTGCTTGTTCTTTCATTTGCTGGAAGGGAGAGGGGCAGAGAAAAGGAAGGAGTCAGGCACCATCTCAGCCCACCCTTCTCTCCGCACAGCGAGAAGGCACGCTCCCTGCAGCGGGAGCGGCGGCTTGTGAGCTGCACAGAGCTAGCGCAGTGACTCAGGGACGCTGCTGTCTTGCAGTGAGCAATGATCTGCAGCCCGCAGGCGAATCCCCGGTCCCTCAGCTGTGCTGCTGGCCCAGGGAGAAGGGGATGACCCCACGCTCACACGCTACGACAGCGGCAGCTGCCAACCCAGACTTCGCCCACCTTCCAATGCGGATACTGAGCGTTCAGAATCTAAAACCTTTACAATTAAATTCCACTCTGATTTCTTTGTGGTACCCGGTCTGGCTGTCATAAAGCCTCGAGATCGCTGTGGGTGCTTAAGGAACGATACACTCCTATAACCAACACGCAGACGTACGCACCGAGTCCCTGAGCTTTTCAGAGGCTCAGTCATAATCAAGTCCAAACTGTTACGGTGGACTCTGTGACGTGATCACCAACTACTACTTCTCCTGGAGAAGAGAAACATCTTAGGTTTAAGGAGTTTCCACTAGAAAAGCAGTTCTGGGGTACTCCCTTGGACTGGTGCAAATTTTAAGGAACTGGCAGAGTCCAGAACAGAAGCTAAACTCAAAGCCAAGAATCGCCACGTTCCCCCCATGCTGGCTAAACATTTAAAGCAGCATCCCACAGATAAAGGACTGAAGTCCCCTGCAAAAAAAAGGAAATTCAAACCAAAGCTAAGCCCACGTCAACCAGCTGCGCCCTCAGAGTCCCAAGCTGAAGATGCTCCACGGACGAATCCCACTGCAGTCCCACTCGTAGCCCCCTCTTCAGCCCAGTGCATGCAGGCGAGGACCATTATGCTATTGCCAAGCATCGCATCTCGCAGCCTTTAGATACCTTTAGATACGGTGATCATGCCCTCCTTCTCCAGGGTTAATTGCATTAATAAAATACATTTTGTAACTGTCTTCAGGCAGCCTGAGGTCCCCTGGCCGCGTAGGGGCAGCGGAGATGAGCAGCAAGCCCAGCTTGCCTGGAGCCTAGGGTCAGGACCCCTCCTGGCTCGCACGGGAGACAGAAGATAGCCCATCTCCACAGATGCTTAATCACCTGCTCCAGCAGCTGCCTTCCTACCAGTGCTTGTCAGCCTGATAGGAGGTGCCTCCAGGCTGCTGCTGACCTCTCAAGGTGGCCACATCAGCTCTGGGGAACATCACAGGGTCATTAGCACCCGGATGTGTCCTGCGCACAGCCGACGCTCATGGCAGCCACAGCATCTCAGGAATATTATAACTCCAGCCTTGGAAGCAGCGGTACGGAGGAGCAACAGTGCAGGGGCTATTTTGAATTATTGCCCGCACAAGGCAAGGGAGGGTAAAAGTGACGACAGAATGAAGATCTGATGAGCCACATCATTTCCCTGCTGTAAATCCTGTGCTCTCTGCACCCTACGGCCCCTTGCCCTCTATAAAGCAGACAGACTACCTGAGACAAGATGACTATTCCTATGCACCCGGTCACTTCAGTTCAAATTTCCCTGCTAAAGGCCCTCTTGTTTTCCCTGCCAGAACAACACGGAAATCTCCCGAAGACTGCAAAAAACTCCTGCTTTGGGGTTTTTTTTGAATCACTGCACCTGAATAGCAGGTAGGTTGCACAGCACTGTGTCACCTCCCTGCACCCAGGAGGCTTTATTAATTCCGCAGACGGTAAACAGGAAGCCCAGGATGGGCTGTTTGCCTTTTTTCCCTTGTTTAAGTAACATGGGGGGGTCCACAGATGCTCTGCCGAGCTCCTTAGCGCTGCGAGCCCTGCGAGCCAGTGGCAGAGCAGAGGCTGGGAAGCTGGAGGTCCCGTCCCAGAGACCTTTTACAAAGCAGCGGGTAAAAGCCAGGATGCCTCTGCTCTGCCCCACGGCCAGCACATTTCTCCTGCCGCCTTCTCAGCTCTCCTCAAGCCCTCTCGGTTGTGGCTACAAAACCCCAGGGAGGCAGAGCACTGCAGCCCCATTGAAACCAAGCGCGGCCTCCGGTCTCCTGCAGCATCAGGGACAACTGAGCTGCTGTGGCCTTGAGGAAGACTTGGAGACTTGCACGGAGAGGACTTGGAAGACAGCTGGGATAAGATAAAGCACTACGGGAGCAAGTGGACCAGGCTTTCTAATTGCATCACTCCAGAGGCAACACGGACACGGGGAGCAAGGTGTCTCGCGTGGCTGGAAATGTAGCCCCTCTGCCAGCCCGAGCGCAGGGGACAACACCTCTACAGAGGGAGCAGTGGGTATAACAAACGATAAATCACCTGGCACGTGCCAGGTGGCACGCTCAAAACCCAAGGCACGTGCAAAAGCCAGGATTTTGTGCCCTGGTTCATGCCCCAGGGGGAGATGGGCTGGCCTTGGGACCAGCCCCTCCAGGACACAAGGCCCGGGCTGAGGCTTAGTCCCTTCTTGAAAGCAAACCCCCTCATCCAGGACCTGCACTGAGCCTCTTCTGGAGGAAATTAGGGGAGAGCTAATTACTGGCAGCAGGTGGCACCAAAGAAGAAGTGGAGCAGGATGAGCTTGCAGGGGGTTTGCATCCAGCAAAGCCTATTAGCCCTGAAGCTCCTGTTTATCGCAGACCCCTCTGGAGTACAGATAAACTCCTTGTGACTTTCATTTGTTTGGATTGCTTCCCTGCCTGCACAGCACAGCTTCCAGGGAGGGAGCAGGATAAGAACTTGCGTGCTGGGAGAGCTTTGTTATCTCTGCTTATTGCCGTGAGCCCAGCCCGCCGTCCCCAAGTCCCCGCACGTGACTCCATCCCAGCGGCATCTCGCTATTAACATCTACGCTTGACTAACCATAATGAGCGTTAGCATCATCCTGCTTAATAGGCAGGGATTTTTAGAAACACCTGCTGGAAGCAACCCTCGACCTCCCGCCTCCGAAACATAATTGTCTCCACCACGCCCTGATCCTTGCCTGGGTATGTGATGCAGGCTAAATCATAACACAAGTTTGGAAAATTAGTTAATTATCAACCAAGGGCTTCCACATGCTGCATATGGAAAGAGGCAATGTAAAGGAGCTGAGATGCCTGAAACAAAAAATAACAAAATACAGCAAGCCCAGTCACTTGGGTTCTTGTTCAGTGCACGCTACAGAACTTGCTTATTTTATACCAAGGAATCCAAGCCTGCAGCATGCAGTGCTCTCGTAGGAAGCAACACAAGGCAGACTTTTCTCCTATCTGCAGAGAAAGTAAGTGTTTTTTAACAGAAAAATGATTTTTATTTGATTTTTAATGGTTCCTTTTAATAGAAACTTGCAAGACAGCTATAAAAATATTGAAGATGGAAGATAAAAGAAGCCACTTCAATCCAAGCTCTTCCAACGCTGCCAGTTGACTTCCAGCTGCACATCTAAGTTGTAAGCCAGGACCCCAGGCTCAGAAATCCTCCCCCCCATGCTTGCAAGACCTGCCCTCATCCCACCCTTAATTGGTTTTCTCGACCAACGACCTGGTTTAAGGCTTCTGACCTTGCTCTGCATTTTAAAATGCCTCCAGTGAAATTTTCAAGCACACGGAGAGGTTTGGGGTACCCCCATCCAGCACCTACCCGCTTCGGGGTACTCGTGGCTACCCCGCATCACTCCAGGGAGCTCGGGGAACTGCGAGCGGTACCTTCACTAAGCTCCCCACTCCTCTTCCCTGCACCTTTCCCTAAGGATGCAGTAACACCGACAGCATCTTTGCTTGCGGCTTCCAGCAGAATAAATGGAAGCAGCTTATTAGGGAAAGCAGCTGGCTAGTGCACTAAAAGGCCCCAGCCTAACACACGCACACGGATAAAGAGTTTATACCCTTTGCATTTTAAGTCCTCGCTAATTTTAAGCCTTTCCTTCTCAGAGGTGGCAGCAGTTCACAGAGGGGATCGGGCCCCCCGCACCAGCGCACATCGCAGGGGGCTCGGCACGCTGCTACCCTGCGAGGGAGGATGCCAGGGCTGGGTGTCTGCCCCCACCCCTTACGGCCTCCCCGTAGGAACCCCCATTTCCCTCCTGCCCATGTGGGCAGAGATGGAGACGCCTGAATCTGCCACGGGTCCGACTTGCCCCAGCTGGTGAAGCCCCACCAAACCAGCCTCCCCATCGCCTCGCTCCCATTGTCTTTGCCAGGAAGAGCCCGTACCTCGTATTTTCCTTCGTTCTCCTTCTTCATCTTCTCGACGTCCAGCAGAAGCGACCAGACCTGGCCTCGCACCTGAAGCGGGATCCCTTTGTACACTCGCCGGCACATCTGCGGGGAGGGAAACGCGGGCAAGGTTAGCTGGGCCTGCTGGTGGCAGAACAGATCCGCTCCATGGTTTGCCGCCGCGGACCACCAGCCATCTGAGCAGACACCCCAACCGATCACTTCCGCTGCCTGCGCTGGCACAGAGAGGCCATCTCCAATCTGATGGATGAGCTGAGCCCCTGCATCCATCGAAGACACCCGCTCAGTCAAAATCAAGCCACATCTCATGCTTTTAACCTTACTGGCAGAGCTGGACGTAGACCTTTAGACATGGAGACACATCCCAGATGCTTCACAGCAGTCACATTCCATGCACACCACCCTGCCCTTGGAGTCCTCTCCAAGGACCAGACGCAGCACCCTTGGCTTGGAAGCCTTTGATCTGACCTGGCATGGCTGTTCTCACCTGGATCCTCAGGGACTGGGAGAAAAATACATTTCGCCTTGGAGAGGAGAGCCCTTACCACGACAGCCACAGGCTCGTGTCCACAGCAACTCTCACGGCTTGCCAAGCGGCAAAGGAGGCTGTCGGCTACACCAAGGGCTCTCCCCCGAACAGGCAGGGTGCTCCTCAAGCAGGGAGGGGGATTGGGGACAAACGCGCATGTGTCCCTCCTCCTGCCTCCACGTGTTCACTTCATCTCACGCATGCCTCTTCCCTTTTTCTTGTCATAAAGCCCTCTCTCTCTAAAGAGACCCATTAAATTTCAATGGAAAACAGAAAAAAGAGCTTTTGTTCCATCCCTGACTTCTCCCATTAAAAGAAAAAGCTTCATAAAAAAGAAAAAAGCCTCATTTCTGAATATTTACCACCCTCTCATTCATCCTGCCCAGGAAACTCCTTGCAGCTGCACTACAAAGCCGACCGCGGCACTCCTCCCGGTTCCTGCGGACCCTGGGGTACACTGAAGGACCTGCTGCTCGTGCCCAAGCTCCATCTGCGGAGGGGATTTACGTTGCAACATGGCGATCTCTCGGGACCGGGTAATTCCTTGGGAGGGGACAGAGGTGCTGGATTCCTGGTCATGGGAATGAGCTCGGGGCTGAGCAGGGCAGTGCCCAACCAGGCAATCAACTAGAGCTACTGGCATTGCCCGGTACAAACGCATCCGACCGCCTTCAGAATCCCTCCTCTTTTTCCGTAGGGGCTTCTGCTTCGCGCATTTCAAGCTGATGCAAGAGAAGGGCTGCAATTCACGGGGAAGCATCCAGGTCCTAGCAGAAGGTTTTCTGGACGTAGTCCTACCGAGTTGCCTTTGCATCCCTTACACCAAGCTGAACGTCTGCTCCGGTTACCTTTCTTTTCTGACCCAATGCGCATCCATCAGCTTTTTCACTTCTAGCTCGACTTTTTAAGGTCAGCCTATGCACCAGGTTATAAAGACCATAACCATGGCATGGCACTGTCAACCCACCTGGGCTCGCAGCCTCCGAGAGCACACACCCACGCTCCTCGTTTCGTTACCGTCTGCATGGCAGCACTGCACCTACTGAGCGCAAACCACAGCGACAACGGCTCTTGTCCCAAAGAGCTCGTACGAGATGAGACAGGAGGTGGGGCCGAAGCAGACAGGCTAGGGGACAACAAAGACGTAACACCACTATCCCAGTCAAAATTAGTACATGAAATAGCTATGTGATAAATGCCAAGACCACCATATAGTACTAGGAGAGCCAGATGTGTGTCAGAACACTTTTCCACCCCATTGTGGTAAGTATTTCAGTATTTCTGCTGACACAGAAAGCGTCAGTGTAATGTATCCTGATCCTGTAAGTGTAATGGACATTCAACATTTAAAACCCCATTCTCAGCACTCGCCAAATGCTTGCTCAGCCCCAGGTGTTGCCTCGCACCAGCTCTGAAGGTCCAGTGCATAGCCAGGACCATATCCTACAGAAATCCTTTGCAAGATCCTGCCCTCCCCTCTGTACGCACCAAAGGAGAGCTGCCCCCTAAAAAGCACCTCACCACCAGACGTGCCCACGGAAGGCCACCATCCTATTCAACAGCATCCCGCATTTTAAGCCGGACATCGCTAATTCACCGTCGGCGCACGCAGGGGAGCCACGCCGGCTCGTCCAAGCTCACATGATGAGGCGTTTCTGGAGGACAGCAAACCTTCACGCCACGCTGGACAGCTTCTTGCCCACGGCTGAAAGACCAAGGAGACGAACAAGAGATTCCCGTTCCCCGAGAGTCACTAAATTGGGACGAAAGAAGTGCAATGCATCAGGAGACACAAAGCGGCGGGGTTAGATGAACCATATCCCCACAGCGGTGCTGGTAAGGCACCCACGAAAGCCTGGCTCCCACAAGTACTCGTGGATTCTTGAAGCAAAAGCTGAGACGGGATCAAGAAACTGGAGCACGTACCAATTCAGATAAAATCACCAATTCAGAAAAAATTATTTATTTCCAGTGGATTAGGAGAGACCGACTGACAACTGCCGAGGTAGAAGATGACGCTCAGCTCCGTGGGAAGAAAGTAATTTTGTTTCGAATTCCCAGAGCTGGTATTGTTGTGCTTTAATGAGTGCAACCTTCATTGGCATATAGTTAATGTCTCTAATGATTTTCTCCGCGTGAGAGTGTGACAGAACAGGGGAGTTACAAAACATGCTGAGATGGAACTGAACTGAAATGCCTCCCTGTTATTTACCCAAAGGTTTTCCTCCTCCCACCGCCTCCAGACGTGAAAGTGATAAAACCTCAGAGCAGTGAGTCACGCAGAGGAAAAATGAGCAATTTTCCTTCGTTGTGAAACTTGAAGGAAAACAGGGAAGTTACCATTAAAAGCAGCATTTACTCTGGGAAGACAGCAGGTGATGGCAACTCCTGCTCCATGTGAGAAGAAAAAGAACAACCCTCAAGGTCACCGTCTTCCATTATAAACCGCTCAGCCCTTCCCAGATGGGAAGAGAGCACCTAGACCATGCCCCATGCAGACCGACAGCCAGAGCACCGCAGGGCAGGAAGAACGGACATCATCCCGTTTCACAAATGGAGATGCTGCTGGTCGTAAGCGATGGCTCAAGCTGCTGTGTAGAAAGGCCGTGTCAGAGCCAAGGACCGAACCTACAGTGTTTAAAACTTGCTCCGGGTTTTGCCATAGGATCATCTTCCCTCCTCAGGCTATAATACACAAAGCTTGTGGCACAGAGACCGTCGTCACCCCATCCCCATCTCTCCCCTCCCCATGCACTTTCCTTCCAGCAGATGGGATGGGGAAGACTACTACAGAAGTACAGACCTGAGCTCCATCTTCCTGCATCAGAGATCTCCTCTGAGAAGTACCCAACCAAGTGCTCCAGGTCTTTAATTACAGGGGTGGAGTCACTGCCCTTAAACACAGGACATCTTTCCGCAGTAGTTAAGACACTGAAGTTCAAAAGGGTTTGGGAGGGGTGGGTTGTTTTTTTAAAGCAGAATATACACATTTCAGCTCACTTTCACATTTTGGAGCCCGTCACTCTTAGCTTCTCAGCCATGTGCATGGTCCCCCAGGAAGAGACTATGGGAGTTGGGCCCACATTTTGGGTATGCATGGCAATTTCACCTTCAAGCCTCTCCGGATGCCCGCCATACGTCTTCAATACCCTGAAGTGGGGAGCAGCCCCCCTTCCTCAGTTCCTTTAGGGCTCAAAGAGTGATCCTTCTGCAGAGGAAGGGCTCCTTCCCTTCCTCCACCAGTGATGCGCCAGGGGAGCTGAGCTGTGAAAATCTTCCCCTGGAGCGGTGGGTGAAGCCACCACCACCCTGGAGAAGATGACTTGGTTTTTTGCACCATGAAGCCGGCTGACTGACGATGCAGCCGTGCAAGACCCTTGGCAGCCTGGACTTTGCTGGGCATGGTTTTCTTTTCGCGTGGATAATGGTTGCTCCCAACTCAGCTATGGTCCCTGCAGCTGGAGCCTTGGCTATGCCGGACGGGGTGCCAGAGGTCTGCAGGGGCTTCGGCAGCAAAGCAGGGACAAATTCAAATCCAAAGGCTGATGTGTTGTGGGTGGGCATTTACATTTATTACCAGGGCTACCTTTGGGGGACAGGAAGATGCTACTTGCCTTTCCAAAATGGCAAAAACCGGCTGCAGAAGTCACCCTGCAGCTCCCAGGCGCAACCCCCTTTCTTTCCCGTGGCGTTTGCGGGCAGACCTGACTTCAGCCGACCCTGCCATGACAAACATCTGCTGGCCCTCCCCAGCGTTAGCAGATTACTCGCTCTTGGGGGTCTGTGTCAGGCCATACAGATCCCCGATTCATCCTAAACCGCTTTGCTGGCATGCGCTGGATTAAGTGCCCTGCACTCCCATGACCTCAGCAGAGACAAGGCTACCCCCATGCACAAAGACAGGCTTTGCCTAAAAACCAGACATCTCTGGCCAAAGACATCCCTCTCTGAAGGTCCCATCCCACATGGCCAGCAGCAAGAAGCAGCTTGCAAATGATGCAGAGGTCATATCCTCTTCCTAAGACTGATACTTCTGTCTGAAATCCACTTATTTCAGGGCTACGATGAATAAATTATCCCGCTCTTGGAGCGCAAGCAGCACAGCCTCTTTTTTTCTCTGCAAAACTGTGCTGCCTTAACTGTGTAGATTCTTACGTGGCACCAACCATCTCCTAACCTTCCCAAGCAGCGTCAGGCTGGGATTTAAACTCGGGTTTAAAACAGCAGTGAAGAGAACACAGGCCACCTAAGCCTCCCTGTGCTGAACCCGGAATTACACAATTTAGCACTTCTTTGCAGGTTTGACGTACCTTAACTCTGCAAAGCAGTGTCGTCCTTTATTTTTGTACCCTCTCCGTTGTGGAAGTACAGCCAGGAACAGGCACCACTGCATCAGTCTAACCCCATCCATGCGAGGAATTGTGCTGGTGTCACTTTTTGTTGATGTTGCTACTGAAATTAAATCAGATCACTAAGAAATGTGTCTAGAACAGAGATGGAGACAGACCTGATGCAGTGATGAGCACAGGGAACCCCAGGGCATGACTTTAATTAAGATCATCCTGTTTGTTGCTCATCCTGAAACAGGTTATGCCAGGAATGATTTTAGGCACAGCCAGGCCATCCTGGGCTAGAGACTGTAAAAGGCCCTCCTCTTCAGGTTTTATTTTCAGCCTTATTTCCTATAATCTGTGACAGCCACAACACCCTGACCGCAACCAGCAGCACGCAGGGATGCACGCCGGCAGCAGGCGGGGGAACAGAAAGCAAAACCTGCTGCTCTCTGGCGACGGCTCACGGCGGGGGTCTGAAAAAGCTGCTTTCTTGCCTGCTGACGGGTGCTCGCTTTGGGGCAGGTGCCCTGGACGGGTACACAACCTCCCTCCTGCTGACATTTCACAACCCAGAAGCTGAGAAAACAACCTAAGCCCCGATCAGGTACTAAGATGCTGCAAAAGACGACAGCCTGCTTGGTAAGCCAAGAGTCCCTCTTGAAGCACTCGATACGGTCAGCTGTCTGCCAGCTCCAGCACGTGAACCAGGACTCAAAAGGTTGGCCCTGAAGTCCAGAAGTCCCAGCCTGGAAAATAAGATGAGTTTCTACATCACTCCAGCAGAGACAAAGGCAGGGCAGCTTCCCTGGTGTTCCTGCAACAAGATTTTTTTTCCTCCCCTCTTATGAAGTGCAGTCTATCAAAATGAACATCAAAGGGAAAGCTCCTGTCTTCAGTAAGAGGTTTCTTCCAAAGATTACATCCTAGTCTTTATTAAAATAACACAGAGCTGCTGTCTTGTGACACTCAGGCTTCCATCGCATCAGCGAAACGGCAAAAACAAACCTGAAGAAAACGTGCAATGCAGATGTGACAGCCTGAGTGCTCAGAGAAGGAACAAAACCAACCCACTCTGCTTTAGAAAAATCAGATCAAGGGCTTGTCACATCTACTTTAGCTAGAAGAAAACACATAACCATCTGAACGGCATGACTGTGACCCAGCAAAAGGTCCCTGAAACGCCACCTCTGAGGTGCCTCCAGCTGTGGCAGCAGGAATCTCCGAGCAGCTTCCACGCTCCCGACACAAGAGCATGGGGGTGCACATCCAGGTGAAGGTTACAACCTAGTTTTATTATTTTTTTTAAAGCACTTTTTTGCTGCCTCTCGGGGTCTTTGCCCTTCACGCTGCACGGCTGCTGTGATGCACAGACCTTCCCGCCTGCGCTTGCACTGGCGCAAGGCAGCAGGGTGTTAGGCTGGACGGGACTGAAACCAAAGCTCCTTTCTACTCCCCAGGGTCACCAGGCTGCTCCTTCCCTGCCTGGGGCCAAGCACCGCTTCTCCGTTTGCTGGGAGGGGCAACGGCCATTTTCAGTCCCCCAGCACAGGGACAATGCCACGTCTGTGCCCAAGAATCGTCAACCCTTTACAGGCTGTTATAAATAACATCATTTATTCCATTACGAGCGCTCTGTGATTTTCTGACCCAGCGACCCTCAAAACCCGCTTGCCGGTCTGGCCCCTCGCCATCCAGCAGACCTGAGCGACGTCAGCTGCAGCGTGCTTAACGCACCCGCTAATTATCGGGGTAAATCCAAAAGACAGACGGGGATCGCTACCGCTCCACACACCCCTCACCCCGGGTCCTGTCTGTCCCCACTGGCTGACCCAGGGAAGCCAAGGCATGCTAAAAACAACTCGTCATTACCCATTCCTAACATCCCCCAGGACCTGAAGGAATTCCCTGCTCTCTGCTGGAATTTGGTGTTTTACCCACAAGGCCACTAACCGATTAGTGCTAACTTCTAATTAGAAAAACCAAAGCCACGGGAGAGCCTCCGTTTTTGCCTGTGGAGCAGCACCGATAAACAAAATAATTAGAAGCACCCTGAAGCGAACAGAAGGATTACAAAACCCCAAGCCCGTCTCCACCCCATCCCTGCTGTAACGAAGGTAAGGTTTTGGGGTTTCGTTTTTAAAAAGGATGAGACTACAGCTGGTCTTTGGCTGGGTGAACCTGACATCACGCTGGATGGCCGGGCAAGGGAGATGCTCTGCGCGATGCCACCCCTGCAGCTATGCCGATATCCCCTGCGCCACCTTTCAACCGAGCTCAAGTTTCTCCCGAGGACTCTCAGCGGGAGCTAGAAGCGATACAACCAAGCACCCTGCTCCTCCTGCGAACAAGGAGGCTGCAGAGGCTGTGGCGACAAGGTGACGCCGGGCTTCAGCCCTCTCCTGCGCAGAGTGCCGTAAGCAGAGCAGGTCAGGCGTAATGCTCCTCTCCTTACCCAGCAAGGGTCCTGTCACTAGGTTCAAGGGTTTTTTTGTTTCAAGAGGTTTGTAATAGGAACATACTACAAATGTTATTTACTAAACCCAACTCAGTTTTGCAGCGGTGTTTGGTGCAGAGTTTATTTTGAACACCAAAGCCAAGACACAAGGTTGGTGTCTCCATCCTTGGTCTCGGCAGATGGGCGCGCACAATCTAACACCTAAGGGGCTTCTCACAGGCACAGCTAGGACCAAAACACAAAACCTAGGTGGTGTCCCAGACAAATAATCCTCCCTCCCGGGAGAATTATGAGGAGCACCGGCTGGACCGTACCAGTCACATCTCCCACGCCATTCCCAGATGATGGAGAGGGAGCAGCGACCTGCGGCACGCAATGTCCCCCCGCTCTCAGGGCAGGGACCCAGCTGGGCACACAAACATCTCCGCTGTGTTCCTGCTTGCACAGGGAAGCAGAAGTGCAAACACGCCAGCAGCATTTAGGAAACCATTTTTAAGGCTACACTCACCAGAACAGGACTTCTCCCTCAACTGGTAAGCCAGCAAATTCAAAGCAAGATTTAAAATATTGAAGACTAACGGGTAGAATCAGGCAGTATTTTCCAGTGATCTCTGGTTTCTCTACCAACTTTTCGAAAGCCTGACTCATTGGAAGGATGCGCCATTCCCAGCCCTCCGGACACGTGCTCTTTCTTTTCCTCCTTACCTTGTCACTGTTTCTGTATTTGCCCCATTTCTTCAGCATCTTTAGCCACTTGTCCACACGTTCGATTTCCTGCTGCTTTTGCTGGTGCAAGGGGGAAGAAGACAAAACAAATTTAAGAAAAAAGCCCCATAAGATACCTCCTGAAAACACAAAACTTCTTTCTCTTTAGGTTTAAATGTCTATGCAAAGGCCTTGCATTGGGGATGGGAATAATCCACAGGTGCTTGCAGGAACTGGTAACTTCAACCCATGGTAACTAAAGCAGCATCGGTAAAAATGACAAGACACACAGGCTTAACATAGAGAAAGCATTTCCAAGAGGAGCATTCCTCGACAACAAAAATCTTTTCAGGTTCAGCTAGCCTCAAATCGCATTGTCGTATCAGAGTGGCAGAAACGAGATGCTATTTAGTCCCAGTTAGCAGGACCCTAACAGGGGGCATGCTCCCAGATCGGGGGAGACGACGATTACCAACAACCTCCACCACTTTCCCTGGCACGTGCAATCCCCTTTTCAAACCGCAGCCGCTGAACACTGTGCCAAAGCAGAGGCAAAAGCCCCAAATTGCTTTAAAAGGTGCGATTTCAGTGCAGGTGGAGGTGGGGGAGATGCCGGACCCAGCAAAAGAAAAGCTCCAACAGCCGGGCATCGTGCGGAGTTCCCACCTCTGCGCAAGCAGCAGTGACCAGTGGGCGCTGGCTCTCTGCTTCGCTCTCGCTTGCCCATTAGTTTCCTCAAAACCCGTCCCTGCCCCAGGCAGCGCGATAAGGATCCGATACCCGTGATGGCAGAGCTGGCAGCTCTCACCTTCTCCTCCAAGGCGGTGCGGGTCGGCAGCTCCTGCTCGCTGGAAAAGCAAGGGGTCACCGGTTACTCTATGGGCAAGAAAGGGTGCGGAGGAGCGTGGCCTGCCGCAGCTCGGGGACCACCTCGGGCACCTGAGGAGGTACGGCTCGGGGGCTTCGTGCCTTTCCTACAGCTGTCCCTGATGAGGAAGAGGCAGAGGAAGCACCAGCCGAAACCCCACCATCCTACGGGAGCTGCTGGGGGGTAATCAAGCACTGGACATCGCTGGAAATCCTGGGCATAAAGCTCCTCTTCAATACACACACGATTGGCAATTAAAAGGGCGGAGGTGGGGTGGATTTCTGGACAGCAATTGCTTCGAACCCACCCCCCCCACACACACAAGACCTACTATTACAACTTTTTGTTCGGATTTGGAGTAAAAATAATTCTTTTAAGCATTCTCCCCAGGCACAGGGTGTGCATCTAGTTCATCTGTGCCTTGTTTAGGACGGGGATTTCCTAAGGGGACAGAGAAGGATCAGGTATCTTGTCTCATCTCTTCCTACACCTCCCTGAATCATCAGGCACAAACGCAAGAGCCTCTCCCTCTGCAACACCCTGCGGGCCCCCACGGAGGCAGAGGAGCACCAGCCTGCACCTTCTGACGCCAGGCCTGTGATGGGAAAACCCATTTCTGAGCCTTGCCTTGCAGCAGATTCAAAGCATCAGAGTGTTTGAATGTGTGTGGCTGAGGGAGGAGGCACGTCTAGTCTTTCCTCCTGCATTTGGGACTGATCAAGCCAAGCCACGGAGCGGCTTATAGGAAAGATGCTGGGTCTGCCACGCTCGGTGCAGATGGGTGCTCTGCACAGACACGTGGGTCAGAGAGGGCAGGAGGACTTACTGCAGGAATCCAAACCGGTCTGTAACTTTATACAGCGTGAAATCGGCATCTTCCCACGGGTCAATCTGAGTTCCTTCCTGCCTGCCCTGGAAGCAGAAAGGACACCCGTGAGCTGGCCCCAGCACCGGGAGTGCCCCGGTGCCCACATCCCGCCCCCAGAGCCCGCGTCCCTCCCTCCCCTCACGCTGGAAGGCCAAAACCTGCTCTAAAGAGACAAATACAACGCAGGCAAGAGAAAAATGCACAAGTTCAGCCTATCCGGCGTCTCTGGCGTGCCTCTGCTACGGGCTGGGAAGGGCTATACGTCAGAGAAACCGTCTTATGCTGTCAGGCATAAGCCGTTCTGGTGTTACGGGAGCACTGAAGCACTAGAAGCCCAGGACCTTCCGGTGTCCGTGCTGAGCATACAGGGGATCAGCGAGAAACTCGGGATGCGGTGGGAGGGGATGTGCAGGCAGAAGCAGGTAGGGAGAGCTGGCACGAAGCCTGATGGCATGAGGGTTACTGGGCCGATGCCTGCAGGGAGGCAAAAGTTCTTATTTGAAGCATTCCTAATCAATGAAATAGCTTCAGCCCTAACCAGCGTGTCGGGCAGAAACATCAAGGTTGGTACCTTCTCATACTTGGCAACGATCTCCGCTTTTTCCTGGGCTATTAAAGACTCTATGTCTTTCTTCATGTCAGAAGCTGCAAGGAAAAAAAAAAAGGTAGGGGGAGGGAAGAGGAGATAAGTAAATGTGTACAGAGCATGGGGAATATTTTAGGAAAGTGCTAATAGAAAAAACCTTTGCTGACAGCTTTAGCTTCCAGACATATCTCACGGCTAAAATTAGGCTGAGGTTGAAAAGCCCCCGTACAAAGCGTGCACGGAGCTTGCCTGCACGCAGCAGGACTGCCAGCTCCCCCCTCCTCTGCACAGGGAGACAACCACATTTGAGCAAGGGGGAGTCTTGTCTGCTGGAAGACAAGACGCCGTGCCTTTCTTCTTAGGTCCACGCGTGCCTGTACAAAAGACATTGCGCTTTTAAATCGAGACACGCAAACCAGCCGCAGAGCCCTTGCATTGCACAGGTCGCGCGCCAGCTGGGCGATGGACAGCGTAGCGTTCGCGTGGATGGCAGCAAACCACCACGCTCTTGCCCTCAGCTATGGACAGGAAGCCATGAGATGCTCTGTAGGGGCATCCAAAGGCAGATTTAACATCAAAGGAGAAACTAAAAGGAGAAGTTTTTGCCTACTGAAGTGTGCATATGCAACAAGTATAGTTGCCTCTAGATGATTACCTTCTACACACAACCCCAAAAGAAAAACAACACAGCAGCAAGACGACCGCAGAGTCCCCATCTGCTCTGAGATGGCCCCGTCTTGGTCTAAACACAACCCGGTCTAGCTCCCTGAGCTCTGTGCCCACCGCTCTGCTTTGTCCCATAACCATACAAGCAAGATGACTTCCCACATCAAACGGGACTTGAGTGTTGTCTCGTACCAGCCCAAAGGCCCTGTCGAGCCGTAACTAGTTTCTCGCTGTTTGGCAAAGGAAAAGGTCGATCTAACACACTGAGGAGAAAACACGGGCGGACAAAATCCCCAGGGAACCACAGTCCCCAGGGGTGGCTGCAAGATAGAGGGAAGGTCTACCAAGTCCTCAAACTCCACGGAGCGCAACCCACCCAGCTCGGACCACACAACGGCTACGGCACCACACTAAAGCCAGGCTACCGCAAGCCACGTCACCCAAACCTTCCGGCTACGGGAGCAATGCTGCTGCAGCGCAGTACCGGCCGCGGCAGTCCCTGGGCATGGAGCACGGCAGCGGGGACAGGCAGCCAGCGGGGATGGCCTCATCTCCAGCCCACTGACCACATTTCCCAAATGCTCTGCAAACGGACAACCTCCAGCCAGCCCCAGAGCTATACATCTTCCCGCTATCTTCCCCTTGCTCCCCCTTCCTCAGGGAGTAGTTGCTTGCTTTTTTTTTTTAAAAGCTTTTTTAAATAGTTTTAAGTTTTTCCCACACTTCTGCTATGAATTATAAACCCTACTCAGTGCGGATGGGATAAGCACTGGGAAGTCATGCTGTGTTATCACCTACACGGCTCCGTCCTTCACAGTCCTGCTGACGTGCCGCAGGTCCCAGATAGATACTATGCATTTCAACAACAGGAAGGTAAAATAATTTTATCTGCAGTTGCAAGTGGCTTAGCGTTTGGAAAAGTTTTTGAACGCTTAGGAGTATAAAGCCTCTTAGAATAGCTTGTTATAGAGGCAGACTGCATTTTGCCTGTTCTAAGGCGGTTTTGCCTATTTTGCCTGCTGGAAAAAGATTCAGCAGGGTTGGGAAAAAACTGTTAAAAGCCACCACAGCCTTAAAATATTTTCCCCACTGTCACATTACGAACGATCCAGTGATTTACCCAGAACATCTGAAAGCTAAACAACTTCAATAATACAGAGTTTTCTTGCAGGGCTTGAAAGGAGCTCCCTGGAGCATCTGGGATCCAACTAGCAGAACAGACTCGAAAGCCTCCTATGAGAAATTACAGAATTGTGAAAAGCCTTTTGAAAATAAAAAAGAGCAAGTTGACTCCTGTGTGGCATCTAAAGCTGGAAAGGAAATCCTGCGTTACTGTGCTCTAGTCCTTTCCCAAAGTGCTGGTGACCACCTCCTTGCAGAGAAGAGGAGCATTGCTACCCACAGATAAAACACTGTGCAACAGCTGCTCAAGAACAAGTTTACTCCAAGCTGCCCTTGCAGCTCTCTAATGGACACCAGGAGCCATCCTGACCTCCCTTCAGGAGGAAGCTGAAGGGTTCTTCTTGTTGGACACGCTACCCCGGCTTCGGCCTGAAGCTGTGTCTCGGCAGCAGTGCTTGGCACCGGACGAGCCAGAGCAGCCAAAGGTGTTGCACTTGGGATGATCTGAAGAACGTGATTTTTCCTTGAAGGGGGGAAAAAAAGAGCAATCAAAAAAAAAACCCAAAACACAAAACTGGGGGAGACACGATGAGCAAAAGCATCAGCGCTCTCCAAGGCTCAGCCCACTTCTCTGCATCTTCAGACGCCCGCAAGCGATTATTTGTCTCATCTTACCAACAACTTAATGCAACCTGCTCGCTGCCGCTGTGTCTTTCGGGCACAGATGGAGAGGGCTGGGAGATCCATCTTTCCCCATCCGTTCGTTTCGAAAGCAGCCATCGCTCCCAGTTGCCAGCAGTGAGATAGAAATATTAAACCACACACAATAATCAGGGCTACCAGGGCAGCTCTTCGGCGACGCGTTATCAGCCAACAGCACAGGCTTTTCACTGCTTTACGCTCATCTATACAGACACCGGAAAAAAGCAGACTCTTCAAATTCATGGCAGGAATGGGTGTACCTTCCCCTGTTGTTGACTCCACAATCAAAACAGAGCAAGGACAGAAATATTAAAAAATTAAATATTTTTTTTCCAAGCTGCAGCTCTTACTTCAAATGTTCCCAGGAATTTTACTCAATACATGTTAATCACAGCCTCATTTTTCAAAGTAGCAAGGTCTGAGTAACTGTCTTACGGTGTCATCTAATGTACCTGCATCTTCTCCTTCTCACATCTTTCTTCTGCAAAGTTTAACTCAAAGGCAAATTCACTCCCCCACTTCTGACACTGTTTTCTGGTTGTTATGGGGCCAAAGGATTCAAATGAGGTCCTTAATGTGTTGCTAAAAATACAAATATTCTGCAGGCTGGAGGGAAAAAACAAAATGTACGTCAAATTAAACGGGCAGTTCTTCAAGACATTTACAAAGTGGAAGTTATTCTGAAGGTCTCTGACCACACTCTGTAATAGAATAACCAAAGGAAGAGCGACTCGGTAACATGGGAGGGTTTACACAGCAGAAAACAGCACCAAGACCACATGTATTTTGGCATTCGCCTCTGAAAAAGCCTCTCTGCAGCCGGAAACACCAGACTGGTGCAAAGGAGCCAGTTTTGCCTCTCACGCCTGGAATGTGCACATTTGTTTTCTCCTTCTACTCCAACAGCGCAAAAGTCCAAATTTAGGAAAAAAACTTGAAAGCAGAGAAAACGGTTGATGGCAGTGGGGGGGGATGGAGATGGCAAGTGGCTGCACCCGCCTCGGCGCCTGACCGCAATACTGCAGCTTCTTGGCGCACAAAGGCAATTCTGTGCTCGACTAGGTGATTTTCAAAGTACTCTGGAGAGGGAACAGAATACAGCTTAGCTCTGTAGCAGCCCATGTCGAATACAGATATTGAATATGGGTATTTTTATTATTTAATTCTGTGCATATTCGAACTCCAGAGTAGTTTGACACCGTGAAGTTATAGCATTTGCTTGAGGGAAATGACACCTCGTGTATACGAAAACTACCGAGACATTTATTTTCTGCAGAGTTTGGTGAAACACATCATTCCGCCCTGATATAAGTAGGCTGCCTACAAATAAGTGCAGCCTGTACCTGCCATGCTTCTCCATATACCTATGTAAGACTGAAGAATTATTTTTTTTTGAATACACCACTCAAATGACTTTCTCAAGCCTGCTACCCAATTTTCTCCTGCGATTACTGTATTTTCCCAGCAAAGAGGTTTTTTTTTTCCCATGACAAATACACAAGGTGAAGCAGCTATGAACGGGAATGTTAAGAAAATGCGAACAATGCGAGAAGGCATGCACACTTAAATTCAGCTGGGAAGCAAAGTTACCAACTAGTTCCTTTTAAAAAGTATAAGTTGAAAACCCCCACAATCTGTCATCTTACACTAAAACTTGCAGCTTCCAGTTTACAATTTAAGGAAGTAAAAATTAATCCCAGCAACGGTAAGCCTAAAGATGCTTAATGAAAACGCATGCTACTGCCCACCCGCGTTGAACACTATCTAGCCATCGGCAAACCCGAAATAAAATATCCAAATTTTGCATGACAACAGCTTTACTGAAATTAATTCACCAGCTGAGATCTCAAGTACTGGCAGCAGAAAGAAGGCGCCTGCATCAAAAATCCAAGACTTGGTGCAAAACTTGTCATCCATAAATCAGATCTACTGTTATAACCCTCCCCGCCAAAATCCCGTATTTTTCCAGTAAGATCTGCCGAGCTCCCGCTGCCCTGCGCTCAGGTCCTCCTCTCCCCGCTGCTCAATTTACACGAAACAAGGACAAGCCTTCATTAAACTCCCACCAGGACGCGAGACCGGTACGCAGGATTTACTCCGTCAAAAAGCGCACACGGATGTGGTCTAAGGACAGGCAAGGCTCAGCTGAGGGTTGCAGGCGGTTGCACGTCAGCGTGTTCTGGAGATGCCCTCTCAGAAATTCACGGCAACCGCGATTCCAGGCCTGACTCCTCCAAGCCTTCCTCGCAAAGCGGTTTTGCTGTTGGGACCGTGGCCGGGAAGCGGTTTTCCAGCCTTTGAAGGGAATAGCTGTGGTGATGCTACCAAGCAACCCGTCTGAGCCAAAAGCTGCTGAATATTCAGTCTCTTCAAGCCCCTTCTGCCTCCTCACGAGGAAAGTACAAAAGTTCTACGTGCTTTTGTACTGGTTTTACACAGGTTTTACACTGTCAGGCTCCACTAGCGTCAGGCTGCATTGCTGGACTTCACTGTTTGGCTGCAAGGTGAACTGTAGATCCAGTGTCACTTGGCAGAGGGGCTTTTGAAAATTAAAATATCCGTAAAATCTCCTCTTTTTAGGAAGTACAGCATAGCACCATGTTCTCAACCTTGGGCTGGATTTGGGGATATGCTGGAACCCAATTTTAAAATATTTTATACTGTAGAAAAAGGATCTACTCAAGCCACTTGAGGTTACAGACTATACGTTTCGGTTACTCCTCCGTTCCCACCGCATCCACTGGTTAGAGCAAATTAAAGGCAAGCATGATGCAGGCGTCCAGCCAAACACGGCTGAGTTACAAAATCTTAACAGCTAACCTGCCCCAAGCAGAGTCATCTCAATCGCCTGCACCCCTCCTCAGCACGCTCCATCTTCAGGGCAAAACTTCTAAAATTTGCATTTTTGCTTCAGTAACCTCTCACAGCACTGTACCGTTTCTCCTGTCCAGCTGCACCCAAGCCCACAGAAATGTGTATCATTTTTTTTCTGCCTGCTATTCCAAGCAGAAGGTCTTTGAAAAAGCAGACACGAGTTTAGGTGAAGGTGTGTTGGAGTCCTGAATGTGCCCAGTTAACTACTAACAGAGACTACTGTGAGAAGAAAAAAAAAAAAAGAAACCAACACAACAAATAAATTCTGACACACCGTACTTAAACGCCGTGCTGGCCTGTATCAGACTGAAACTACTGCTGTGGAATAAAGTAAAAAAGGTACGTGCTTACTACACCCACATCCACCACTGTTGAAACTCAAGAAGTCACCGTTCCTGTTTCATGTTCTATTTTAAAAACACATTTTAACACAGTGTTTTATATCTTTAGCGATCTATGGTATAAGCCTGCAATTTTTCCTTTAGGGGAACAGGCTTAAAGGAAATGCTTATATATCTATGCAAGTGCAAATGCTCATACAACATGTGCTAAGAGGCGAGACCCTCGCACAAGGCGCACTTGCAGTCTGCACCACTGCCCAGCAAAGCGCTGCTCTCACTTGTAAAACTACTAGTAGCTGTAACAGCGACTCGTGCGCTTGCACGCCCTGGACTAAACGTGGCCATGCGAAGGCGGTGCAACAGTCTGCTTACAAAGAGGCTAAAGCAAGCTGCGAAAAGTTGAATAAACCCTATCAGGGTTTTCTTGAAGTGCATGAAACGGGCACCCTGACGTGCTTCAAACCGTGCAGGCTATCGGCTCACAGCAGACTCCCTACCCTGGTTGCCTGGAATAATTCGAGGGTCACGGCCAGCAGCTGTGAGCCGAGGGGACCTGTCATCAGAGGCTCTTCTCCCGCGCGCTTAAAGCCTTTCAACAGCAAAGCCGCGGGCTTACACCACTGCACATACCTACCAAGCACAGCCAAAACGACCACGGCTTTGGGTCTGCTTCAACTGCACCGCCACAGCCCGAGGAAACCTCAAAGCCTCCCAAGACATCCAGGAGGAGCTGCGGGCTGCTGCAGGGCGGCGTGCCCGGGGGGTGACGAGCCACGGGGGGAAGTGACGGCCACGCGCTGCCAGCTGCCGGCAGAGCTTCTGCTTCACGAGACCCGGCTTCCCACGCGGAAGTCGAGCTGCTCCCGAGGTCTTGGACCGAGACCGGCCGGCGTCCCCACCTCCGGCATCGCAGCTGCCGCAGTATTTTTCACTAGAAACCCAATTTCAGTCCCCGAATGGACAACGCACTCAGCGCGCTTGCGTCGAGGACTTCTGCTGATCCCCATCCGCAGCTCCTCTCTCGTTAACAAACCCGGACCGCAAACGCCCTGGCCAGGCACCAGCTTCAAAACAACACGTCACCGGACTGCAGATCACCAACCTTAGCCCGGATCCAGCGCTGGCTTACAACCCTGCTACCGAAAAGGAAATCAGACCTGCGCTCGCAAAGTGAATTATGACTTCAGGAATGAAATTACTATCAATCAGGATGAACCAAGACACAGGAGATCCTGTTTGCGTGTTTATTTCCTTGGCTACAACAAAAACTCAAGAGCACACAAGCAAGCTTTTTTTTTTTTTTTTGAAGAGCATGAGGAGCAGTAAGCCAGCTGAATTGTAAGGAGGTTTATGTTTTAACTGTCTCAGGGTCTTTGAAAACGGCTGCCCATAGAACCCTTGATCCGAGTCACAGATGTGTTACAGAAAATTCAGACGAGCTCCTGTCCCAGTAAACTTGCATAGTGTCCGAAACTGCGCTGGATAAAACATGCTCACCTCCCTTAGCGGAGGGACTGGGAACACCCAAGTGAGAACCTCCACTGCAGCTCGCTTTGATGCCACCAGCAGTGTCCCAACAAGCCAGAGCACGCAGCATCATCACAGAGGAGATCCTGCCAATTTACTAGCACGTATACCCACAGCACGTGATGGCTCTTGGGGCGATTCCCACCTCCTCCGGAGCTGGTTTGTGAGTCCGGAGAAGGGAGCGTGGAAATCCAACCTGGTTCCAAGCAACGTGCCCTTACCTGAGCCTGGTATCAGGTGCCGAGATGCATCAGTTCAGCTGGAGTCGTCCTTTCCCCTATGGGCATCTACCCAGCAGGAACTGGTTGCCTCCGCCGTGGGGTGGCGAGGACCCCCCCAGCCGCCGCAGCCCACCAGTCAAATACCCTTTAGCTTCACTCGTGCTGCCCCAGCTCAGTGCGGCGGCTCTCCCCTCCGCTCCTCCAGCACGCGAGAGCTCACTGCCAGTCCCTGGGAGAAACGGCAAGGCGGGAGGCAATCCGCACGTGGGCTCTCTCTTCCCCCGGGCTCACTGCAAAGGAAATAAGAACTTGGTAAGTTTTCCAGTTCTGGCACGGCGGAGGCACCGTCCTTTACCAGCGCAGGGGGGGTCTTTGCACGCAGAGCAAAGGCAGGTCCCACTGGGGCGGGCAGCAAGGCAGCGTCTCAGCCTGGTGGGGAAGGAACAGGCTGTAAGAGGAGGGCACCCAATGGCAGAAAGAAAACACTCGTCCGTGCCGCGAGAAAACCCTTGATGTGGGTCATGCTCGGATTTTGTTGGTTCGGTGGGTTTTTCAGGATGAGTTTCCTCACCAGCCAGCTCACAGCGTAAGCCCAGCCCAGCATGGAGCTCCGCTAACACAAGAGGACTCGTTGTAGGGATCTTGTGTGGGGCTGGGCAGGCATCTTGGAACTATCCGACCGCACGTGCCAGGTACTGGAAAACCAGCCTGCATGCCTCCAGCTGCACAACATCATCTTGTCCAGGGCGTTTATACAGGGGTGCTGAGCTCAGACACAACCCAGCACCTGCTTTGCAGTGGGGGCTGTGTTTTTGCCCAGTTTCTGGCCTGGTTGAGTGCCAGGGGATGGAGGGGCTTCCCATGCAGATCTCAGAGTCTATCATACCTTTGTACCACCAGACACACGCTACCGGCAACTCAGCAGGCAGAATACGTCCCCTGCCCAAGCCAAAGGCACAGTGTTACACCCAACTTCAGCCGATCTAAGAGCATGTTGCCACCAAGAAGGGATGCAATGGGTGGTCCTGGTCATTCCTCCAGGAACAAGCCAGTGGGAAAGGGAGAAGCAGCATATGGGGCTTCGGTCCGGTTAAGACCAGTAACACACCACCACCGACTCGCACAGCGGAAGGGTTGGCACCAGCAGCCACCTTCCATCACCTACCCGATACATCCAAACACCTAACGCAGTTCAGAGGACACCAGAGCCCAACATATAGCTATCATTTTTTCAAAACGAGTTTTTCTTCCTCACCTCAGGCAACCCAGAGAAGCAACGCACTGGTTTCACAAGCCTGAAATCAAGACATCACCCCAAAGCACGACGCTTCTGTTTGAAACCAGCAAAGTGCCGGGAGGGGGAAGTGTGCGCCGATGCCCGGAAGCACAGCTTGCTTTCGTCATGAACAGCCCTTCAATAACGCCACCTCTCCTCCGATCCCCCTCGCAAGCACCTATGAATGGACTTTTCCCCACGTTCCTGGGCTGTCCTGGGCTGAATTTTCCCTGCTGTCACCCCTCCAGCACCCAGACAGAGTGACTCAGAGACCCCGAAGCGCAGAAGACTTCACACCCTTTCAGAGGCGGCCACCTTTAGCATCAAGTAACCTATAACACAGATTACATTATAAATACATCATCACTGAGTAGTTCATAATGTGGCTTACACCCAGCATAACGCAGATTACACACAATTCCCTCTGTTCTCCCAATCTGCACCAAGCTTTTAAAGTACAATGGCAAGCTGTGGTCACAATAACGCTTTGCCCCTAGACTATGGCGATACCGTGAAACCCAGACACGTTGGCCAAGTCTTTTCGTTCTAGAAATAACTAAAAAACTACTTAAGGCTGCATTTACACGCTATCCACCCCCCTCAGCACTACCAGGGCGCACGGCAGCACTGCCGGTAAATAAAACCTCAACCGTCTCCCCACCACCCTTCCTGCGCTCCCAGCACTTACGTCTCACTCTCGTTTTCACGCACGTTTTTTTACGCTCTGCCTTGGTGCTCAGGTTAAGGTCTTCGGCCCAAGGATGAAGATGGGAGGAGAGAAGCAAGAGGGCTGATAAAGACATCTGCTCCCCTCCCTGCTTATGCTCGGTAAGCCCAGCCTTGGTGCTTCTGCAAAGCTCAGCTGTTGCAATGTCAGAAGACGCAGCTTTAGACGTAAGCTAAACCTTCCAAGAAGAACAGCGAGTCTAGCAGCAATTCTTCGTCAGCTTCTATTTTTAGACCTCATGGGGAATAAAGGAGCATCCAAACATATTTTTTTTAAGCTCTTTTTGACAGGAACTCATTTTCTCCAGACAACAATAGCAAAAAAAACCCAAACGAACACAAAACAGCACAAAAAAGCTAAGATGCGTGAATATTTTTTTTTAAATGATTTCTCATTTAAAAAAGAGAAGTAAAGCGAAGAATTCTGAAGTCCATGTGCTGCTTTGGGAATTCAAGACTAATTTTCTCTCTGCATTCCCTCCTCCCTCCATTCCCGTGTCTATAATAAGGCCAGAAAAGGAGGTGGAGGGGTGGGGGGCGCAAATCCCCTTTTTTCAGGGGATGCACTGACCTGGAAAGGAACTATATAAACACGGAGCTTAGGAACTGGCTTCTTCTATTTGCTTAAGACTGTAAGAGCAGTTTACATTTCTTTAACCATAAACTAAAGGAAGCTACAACAATGGTCATTATCCACTCGGACACACATTCCTCTCAAAATATTGTATTTTATTCTTTTCGGTCCATGTAGCAACACCACGGGACACGCTACTCTACCCTTTTACCATCCCTGTGGTCATTCTTGCCTCCAGCCATACGTGGCAATTTTGGGTAAACTAAAAGCTCTTACTGCATCTCCTTTTGTTGTTTAAAACTTTTCCTGCTTTTCGGCTCAGCAGCCACGGCCAGCTAGAGGCCACCCACACCTAACACGCGCCCGAAGCACGCGTCCCGGCTGATAAACTGAGACGTCACCCCCGGCACTGTGGAGCCAGCAATGGTGACTAGCCAAAACCAAAGGAACAAGGGTGAAAAAAAAAAAAAAAAAAAAAAGCAAACGGGCCCAGAGGGGCAGCATCTGGTTTAAAACCAAAAAAGGAAATAACAAATGTACCATTTTGTGACCAAAAGTCATGGGGACAGCCGATGAAATAAATGGGTAGGAAGCTAAAAATCCACTAACAACGAGATGCAGCTTGTCCGTGGAAAACAGGCCCAAAATAATCATTGAGGCGAATGATCTATAAGTTACAGACGTATAAGTTGAGTTAAAGTGGAGACCTACGCTGACCGTGTGGGGTCTTGCACCACTTGCCAGAGCCCCTGGCTGCACCCCATTTTTAGGAGGGGAGGCAGCTTGAGCCATTAACCTGACCCTGACCCAGACTAATGCCCATCCCCTAAGAAAATACGTATTTTAAATGAGGCTCCCCAAGTACCATCCTCATTCCTTCAACTGCTTTAATAAGCTCACACTGCCTCCAAATACAGAACCCCGTGCAGTAAATTATTTGTATTTGGCAGCCTCTGCAGAGGACACTCCCTGACCATTTTGCTGGCAGTACCTTGGACTTACATTACCTTCAAACAGCATCTCTGGACGCTAATGGGCGAGCTGTTGTTAACTTCTTTTCTTCTACCAAAGCCCCACGTGAGCATGTTCAGTCATAGAAAACTTCAGGGGAACAAGAAGTATTTGATCTGACACTGGAAAGTACTAAGAACATGTCTCCCAAAGCTCCTTTATAGTCTTGAACCATTTGCAGGACAGCATTAGGATACACGGAATTTTTAAGGAGCATGAAAGGAATCTTTTTTTAATCGCAACATAACCTTTCCCTTCCTTTTTGCTTGTTGATAACTGCTAAAATTACCCCAACTGAACACCCACAGGAATTTTTGCTATTTTTTTGTGCAAAAGCAGCATTTTTTTAGAAACAGGAAAATTTAATGGTTGCATTCTCTTCGAGGAAATTGTTCATGCAAAAAGTGCCCCCTCTTCCCTTCATGGAAAACATGTTTATAAAACCCAACTGGAGGCGAAGCCTTAAGGCAGAAGTAATGCTTCAGCTTATGAAACAGCAATGGTCGTGTAGGACACGGCTAGCCCGGCAGCCCCGTCCCGGGCAGTGTTCAAGGCCAGGCTGGATGGGGCTTTGGGCAACCTGGGCTAGTGGGAGGTGACCCTGTCCACGGCAGGGGGCTTGGAACAAGATGGTCTTTAAGGTCCCTTCCAACCCAAACCATTCTACGATTGCTTTGGAGTCAACATCAAAAAACCTCGAGGGTTCTTGTCGAGCGCTTTTTTTTAAAGTATTGAAATCAACGTGTCTCATTTGGTCAGGGCTCCACAATACCTCTTACAATTCACATCTTTGGCTGTTCCCACTTTACCATGGCCAATGTAAAACTAAACCTGACACTAAAAATGGATCCACTGAGACTGCTGGCGTTGAAAGATGTGCGCGCAACTTTCCAGCCAGGGAAAATGAAACGGTACCGATACTGTGCAGTAAGCTGCATTACTGCAATAACAGTTTCTGTACTTTAGATGTAAGTGCAGTGAAACGATGCTCAGGTGGAAACGCAGCCGGGTGGGTTGGTGCTGGATGCTGGTAAGAGCTACGTGCGGAGGAGGATCCCAGTCTCCCGGTCACCGGCAAAGCCCTGGTGCTGGTAGCGGGCAGCTGGTGAGGTGCCACGCTGGGGAGCGACGAACGGCAATCGGCATCAGCTCCCGGCCATCAACAGCAGCCAAACCGGTGGTCCCGAAACTGCGCTCCGAGCCCACGCCACCAACCACAACCCTGCGCAAGCATGGAGCCCACCTCCCCGTCACTGCAGCAGGGAGACCCCGCTCCCAGGGCAAAGCCATGCCGGTCCCCGGTGCAGTGGGTGTAAACAGCTGGCGCCTTTGCATGTCTGCTTGGGGGATAAAAATGAGTCTTCCCCCCTCCTCCACCAGCCCTACAGTCACCCCAACACCCAACACTTTTTTTTCCTTGCAAGCGGACCCCCAACACTTGCGGTATTTCCTAACTAGCTAAACACTGGCCTCCAAAGGGCTCGGCAAGGATTGCTCACGTCACCACGCTGCCGTCTCACGGGCTTCATCACAACGGCAGCGCTTTGTCCCCACCCGCAGCAGCGAGGCTGAGCCCCTGGCACGCACCCCTCCGTTGGGGAGATGGCAGAGCACTGCCACACTTCGTGGCACGTACCACTGTGTAACGACGTACACCCCCAGCATCCCTAGGCCACCTCGAAAGAGTGAACCAGAAATTCAGGCTTGCCGACTCAGCATCTTCCCCACCCCTGTTTTGGAAACCTCCTGTGATGATCGCAGCGTCGGGAGGAGGCACAAAGTCAGCTTGGTTTCTGGGGGGAGAACGCTATGCCCGAGTATATCATCTGGCTCATCCCTCATTTTACCCCACGAGGGACTCAAAGGTGGAGGGGTGGCACAGTGAACAGCCGGAGCCAGCCCCCTGTTTGGAGTCCAGCTCCACGGGGTATACGGAGAGCCCCGAGCAGGTCTGGTGTGGACCCGAGCCCGCAGGTGCCACCAGGGAGCCCCGTACCCATGGGGATGTACAACCGCGTGAGCCAGGTGACATGGGCAGGTGTCACACTGGACATCATCTTTCCATTTCTAGTTTTTTGGAGGCATTCAGGCAGCACCTTCGAACAAATACGCTTGAGAAAGCAACACAAGGAACTTCAGAAAAAAACAATGCTCAAAACCACAGTAGATCCATTACCTACAATTACCGTTTTCCACGTCCTCAGCATTTCTGAAGTGAATAATGGACAGCAACGGAAGCGGGATAAAAGCAAGTCAAAGGGGACGACAGCAGGCTCAAGTCTCCTAATGAAAATGTTTGAGAAGGGTTTTTTCAGTGAAAGCTGGAGCTTGCATGGGGAAAGGAGGCAGTACACGTGGAAGAACTGGGGGGAAAAAAAAAAGAATCACAAAACCCCATCTCAGAGTAGATAAAAAGCAGAGGGAGAAGTTTAAGTAGACGAGAGCCTGTGGCAGTGATAGGAAGACAAGCATTTGGTACAATGGAGACCCGTGCAAGGGCGCCCGTAAAAGCAGCAGCAGATGCTGTTCTCCCCAGGAAACAAACACAAATCGAGTATCTCCTGTGTTTCAAGAGTATCTCCTGTGTTTCAAGATGCAGTCTTACTTAGCTGAAGACATGCTCAGCTAAAACAAAACAAAACAAAAAACCCCATAATTTGAACTTGAAAGATGCATTTGTCTTAAAAATGCTTTAACATTCACCCAACAAAGCAACAACTAGATAGTTCACTTAAAAGATGTTCACTTAAAACAGTTCACTTGTAAACACAGAATTTCAGTTAATCGCTACAGAAGACATTTGCAAGCAGGATGATTATTTCCTCGGCAGCCTGGGAAATGGGAATCTTCCTGTTCCAAGATCAAAACCTGGGAGGGCTGAATGCATCCTACTAAAGCGCAGCTGGACCCGGCACTGTGCACGAAGGCTTGGAAAAGGGAAGTTGTCAACAAATAAGCATCTGAGGGCAGCGGAGGGGGTTTTGATAGCAAAGGCACAAAGAAATCCCTTTTTTTCCTCTAAAGTAAGAGGTGGGGCCAACGCCAGGAATAATATCCACGCTCACGTTACAACATGCCTGCAGGCCTTCGGATAAGACTTCAAAATAGAATAGCAATTCCACAGGAGTTTTCTGCATTTTATTTTTCACAAAATGTCAAGTCCTTCAGCAGGAAGGATTTTTCCAGAGAGCAGAGACCAGAGCTGGTTCGCTCTTTATCATCACCGTTAGTCGAGCAGAGAGGAGCCTCTATGAGCCCACCCTTTACTTTAAAGCACAGTTGCTTTAGTCTTGTCCTGGCTGAGTACAGACCAAGGAGTCCATCTTCCCGGTTCCCACCTCCCGCGTAAGCCCGGAGCTGGATTCCCATCTCGGCTGACTGGTCGCAGACCTTTGTTTAGCACCTGTTTCAGACACGTGCTACCGCAAAACAAAAGCGGCGCCTTTCCCACCTGTTCCAAGCAGCCTCTCCTCTCCTTACGGATATCTCCCCACCCGATCCTCTCCTAGGACCCACTACAGGAGGGTGAGCGCTAAATCTCTTTTGCAGCAGTAAAGCCTGCGCTGCGCTAAAGCTATTATGGGTTTCTCTCACTTCCTTCCATTGACAGAAAACAAAAGCCTTTAACTGTTGCTCACCGTTATCAGAAAATACTTGCTTTCCCAGATTGTTTCTCCCCTCCTTGTTTCGGAAGGGTTTTCAGTAGAATAACACGCTTGCTCCCAACGAAAAGCAGCGGGGCGTGATTTGGGACAGAGGCCCTTCCGAGCTCGGCCGGCAAATCCAGCCCGGACCCAGGCGCAGCCCGGTCCTGCCCTTCCCGTACCCGCTGGGGACCGCAGGCTCCAGCACCTCCCCCAGCACCTTACAGGTCCTCTGGAGGAGATGATGCTCAGCTGCCTGGGCTGAAGAGACGCGGCCAGCTCTGCAGCGCTGACCTGGCTTCAAGCCGCTGCCCCTGTTTTCTTGCTGCTGATCGTCTCCAGAAGACACTCTGCCCGCTCCGAGTATCTGCTGGATCATACTCTGACTCTCATCCTTTGATTATCTGCTGTTTCTCTCTTCTCGCCACGCACTGCACTTCCTTCCTGCCAGATCCCTTATCACCACATTTCACCCCAAAACCACCCGGATGAAACTTCCACTCTTGCTGGTGCTGCCCTTTTATTCAGCGACCAAGGCACCAGGCACTAAGCCCGTGGTGGTTCTGCCAATGAGCGATGGCAGAATTCAACACAGGTGTCACGTGCAAACACAGTGCCAAGCTTACAGTTCCCAAAAAAAGCATTGAATGCATGCACACACTTGGTCACTTTTTATTTTTAATTTATTATTTTTTTTAAGCAACCAGAGTATCAAGTGTCAGAAGGGCACCAAAAGTCCAAGTATTACTCAGGGTATGAAATACTCAACTACTGCAACTCAAGCCGACACCTTGCAAATTCCCAAGTGAAATCTGCCCATGACGGCTCTTGCCAAGCCCAAACAGCTTTCACACACACGTGGCGGTTCCCTGCAATGAAAGCATTACCCAGACAGCTACTCTGTACCCCGAAACCGATGCAAGGGAAAACGTGGAGTTGGAGACAACACGCTCCTGCAGCAGCTCAGCACCAGCCCTGCAGGAAAGGTCAGGTCTTAACCCTGACAATCACTTTGGCAGGAGGTTCAACCAAAGACTGAACAGATTTTGAAAATAACAGCTTCGAAATAAATAAATTCTCACGCCAAGAACACCGGAGGGGGGCGGGGGAGAGGGGGAACCAAAACCCACCTTGGGAAGTTTCTGGTGTTAGATGATCCATAAACTCTTCCATGCAAGATTCTCTTTACCATGGCAAGTCCTGCCCAGCCCCAGAGCAGCATGGGGCTTGCAAGCCTCCCCGTAGCCCCGCAGCCCTCCTCATCCCCACTGACAGCTGCAGGATGTAGGCTCAGTGTTTTGGGGATCAGCAATGCCCCCCCCCCTTTCTTTTTTCCCCTCACTCAAGGCTGGACCAGTGACTGTGCGCAGTGTCGACACCTTCAGTAGGCTGGGCTGTCATTTCTGATGGTGCCTGTGGTTGTTAAAAAGGCACCACTGCGTGAAAAGACTTGTTGGAGAGCAAAACAGTCTCAGCTCAGGGAATGGTTCCTTCATTTCATTTACTGCCAGTTAGCAGAAACTCCTCATCCCTGATTTGGGTATTGAGAAAAAAAAAAATAATAAACAAGTAAACAACCACTTAAACACCTTCCTTGTCCCTTCCCCAGGCTCAGCCTAAGCCAGACACCTCCCCAGCCCCACCACCGGGTTCAACTTCCCCGATGCCCACTGCGATGCAGCGGCATGCCGCCGATGCAGCACGGACACCTCTTGCCTGTCCTTCCTCCTGCCTGCGTTCATGTGGCACGTGCTTATTATTTACACTCAGCTTAATTGCTTTCCTCACCCAAAGTCATCAGAGGCAAGCACAACGAAACATCTAACTGCGCAGTTCACTTTGGAAAGCCCAACCATCTCTGCTGGTAACTACCAAGAGGCAACCCAACCTGAAAACGCTTCTCCTCTCCTGCTTTTTATACCACCGCTCTTTGAGAAGCTTTTTCATGGCCACTTTGATGTTTGCAAAGGCCCAGGACCAGCCCATCTGACCCCCACGATCTGTGCTGGCTTTTCAGTCTGTAGACATCAGGCGAGGAGAACCCCAGCAGCCTACGGACTGATGAAGATGACCTTCAGGTTTTACGCCCGAATTTGTTGGCATTCTTATTATCTCAGAGACGTTTGCAAGTAAGTCCCGCGTCTCCAGCCAGCCACAGCCCAAACCACTACACAAAGACCTGAAATTTAAGCTGCCATTCCTTACGCCTGCCCTCCCATGCGTTTCCTGCACTACAGCATCTCTATCAACACGTCATTCCTCTGTCCAAGCTTTCCTCTTCCAACCTCTCAAACTTGTTGTCCAAATCCAGGTTTTTGATCCCATTCTCAACTGCTTTTAAGTGGTAGGCGGTGGCAATCTTACAGTTGCTGCAGCTGTGGGAAAAGCTGAAGCACAAGCTCTGACCTGGGAAAGGTCCCTCACGAGACGCACCCAACTCTAACATCGCACCCTCCTAGGCACCAAAATCCACCAGAAAAGAGATTTCAATACTTCTCCTGCCTGTGGGCTGCTCCTCCCTCTTCTCCTCCCCCCCAGCAACATGCCTTTGGCGGAAAAATCTTCTGAAACTACAAAAACTTTAAAGAAAGTGTTAGAGAAATGTATTATTAAGAGAAGGTCATAAAAAAGTACAACAACTTGAGAATAGCTGCAGCTAAAAATACCCGATCCCCACACCCCTTCTTTAGAGAAAGCATTATCAGATGTCACTTCCCAATGTTAAAAACATGTTTGTTTGGTTTTTAATTAAGGCGGTATTTTGAACACTGGATTTTCTTGCCAGGGAACACAAGAAGAGACCTTGGGAAGAGACCTTGTTTGCTGCTTCAAAGACCCCACTTTTCTGTGCTGTCTGATGGTAAGATACTGTCTGAATCTGGCACCTGCAAATGTGTGTTTTCTCCCAGCACCCCCTAACTTTGCAAAATAACTTTCTAAAGAGAAGAAAGTATTTTGGCCACCCATACAGAGTTGCAGAGTGTTTGTGCAATATGGATTTATTTTTATTTTTTAATACTTCAGAGTATCGAGGTGGAGAACGTGGGAAGGAGATAACGTCAACAAGCGGAGCGGCAGTGCAGAGCAAGCGTCGGCGCATGGCTGGAAACCTCCTCTCGCCTGACCCAAATCCTAGGTAGGACTGGAAAAAAATCTACATTACGGACGGACTGAATTAGTTACTCAGTCTGCTGCCCAAAATCCTCCCAGCTCTAAAGGGTATAATCGACGTTTAATGGACAGCAAAATAGCCATGATGTACAGCAACCCGATGGCTTCCTTCAAGAGTAGGACAAGCAGACTAAAGGGAGTCAATTAAATGACCCCCAGCAGAGAGGTTTGTACCATTTCATTGCTTAAGTAAGCTCTGGTTTATTGATCGCGTAGAAAAATAGCCAGCAACTACTGCAGGCAGGTAAGGGAACGCCTGTGCTAACATTTTAGCAAACCGAGCACGTACAAGGGGAAGGTTGGCACACCACAGCATGCTTTTTCCTCCAAAGATGTAAATGAAATCCAGGAATAACTTCTCCAGAAGGTCCCAAAACCTTGTCCAGGTCACACTCTTTACTTTCTAACCCTTAACAAATATACAGCTTTCCTCCATTCAGAAATGCTCAAAACAATACTTTTTTAGGAAACCACACACAAAAAAATAATTTTGTTGGTCCATGACTTTGGTGGCCAACTCTTGCCCTGCTGTCCCTCCCAGGTGCCCCCTTCCCTCCACTATAAAACCAGCAGCACATCTCGCATGCGCCCATTCCCCCGGCTCTCTGCCTATCCATGCAGGCATTCGTTCCTTTAGTCCACCTGCTGCCCTGTCAAAGTTATCTGGAACTGGCCTGGTGCAAAATTTAGCAGCACTGAAGCTACGGAGTGTGCAAGCCTCCTGCTCCCCTGAGAAGTCAGGGTGAATACCCCCCAAAAAGCACTTCAAAGGACTAACCTGAAAGCCATGAGCGGGAAGACAACCACAGCTATGTTATACCCTTTAAAAGTCCGCTACAGGAGAAGCACCAGTCTGCTGGGGGACCTCCCTGCGCTCTCCCTGGAGGAGGAGGAGGATTGGGGTTATTTTGAAGGACCGCCGCTGAGCAGGACCACGGAGATGCTCTGGGAAAGAGGCAGGGCTCAGCTTCACGGTCACCACCTCCCTCCATCCGCTCAGCCCGGAGGAACTTGGAAGCCGTGCCCACATGATGTCATTACTGGGTTGGCGTCTAAATAAAGGAAGCTTTTTATAGAATTTCCCACTGACAAACTTAATCCGGTAAACCCCGATAGCCAAGGCTTCGTCAAGCAGAAGGGAAGGAAAAGGGAAAACAATAACAGTACCATCGCCAGGGCAGGTGGGCAGTGTCTCAGGAAAGAAACCAAAACAAACCCAGATTTACTCCCTAATACCTGCACGTTGGATAAAAAGCACGGGTAAGAGCAGCAGGTAACTTAAGGGAGATGCGTTTTTACACCATCTGTCACAAGGAAGCACAGCCTCTTTCTACACCAGGGTAGGGGAGAGAAGGATGAAGACAAGGAGGGAGGACAGGGAAGAGAAAAACTTTGCTTAAAGAGAGTAAATAAAACATACTTCCATGTCAGAGGGTTTTTCCAGCTTCGTATTATTCATGTGGCAATTACTGTGCTTCCTAAAAGCAACCGGGGTGTTTCTGCATATTCAGAAGACTCTTGGCTGCAAACATCTTAAGCTCAAAACATCAGCAAGCAGCACTTGCTGGAAGTTCTCAAGAAAAAATACTAACGAAAGCAAAGCCGTCCGGCAGTTCAGTCGAGTTCATGCGTGCCTGCGTCTCACCCTCTTCTTTGTAACTCTTCATCACTTCCACAGCAGCCCTAAGGAGCGGTTCCCCTTCCTCCCCCTGCTCCTCACTGCATCTTCAGCTGGGCATCCACATGGAGAGCAGTTGCAATAGCCTAGTGACTCACGCCGCAGCAATGTGGGTGGGAACCGCTCCCATGCCCAGCTCCTAAGGACAGAGCCTTTTATGGTATTTTTAGAGGGGAAGCTGTTGCGGTTTGCAGCACTTTGCCTTCTGTCTTGCGGGAGCCTCAGAGAAAAGAGCTCCTGCTCCCGGGGCAGGGGGGGCTTCAGCACGCAACAGCAGAGGAGACCACGCAGGTGATGAGCAAGCCAATGCCGGGCTCCGTGGACTTCCTCGCCCAGCCATGCCAGGGACGCTCAGGGACGTCACCCGCTCCGCACGGCGGCACTGCAGCTCATCCGCAGGCTCTCCCATCCACGCCGCGGGTCCTTGGGTGGGCCCACCACCCCGCAGCCTCCAAACCAGACGTAAGGGCAGGGCGCGGGTGTGAGCTATTCTGCGGACGCCTTAACTACTGCAGCCCAACTTTCTGAGTCATTCCCTGCATCCCCTGAGTCCTACCACTCTGTGGCAATACACTCACAACCTCTTCACATCATCTCCGGTGATGAGCCGCCGGGCATAGTGTTTCTACCCTTGGTGGGATGCCAGCATATGAGAAGCTGGCAGAGGCTGCCCGAGTTCCATCTGTCTTCCCTCAGGGTGAGCCTGAGGGTTAACTTCGGACTGCGTCTCTCCACCAAGTAGAAAGTTAACTCTGTAGGGTTTCTACCCCATTAAAATTTAGCTGAAACAGGGCGAGAGGTTATTAGGGAAAAGCAGGCAGGGGTGTTGCACTGAAACCACGTTAAAAGCATCAGGGAGAAGGGCAGCGGCAGAAAAGCCGCTCTCCAGCCTTGTGGACCACAGCACGTGCGACTCAGACTTGGCAAGGTAACAAAGCAGACTCAGCTGCGCTCTTTAAAAGCCGAGGGTCACACAGGAGGTTAAAAGAGTATTGCCCCATAGGGCTTGAAGCAGGAATCTGGTTGCGAAGGTGCAGCGGATTGCTTTACAGGCCAGCTCTCCACTCTCCTTTGCACCTGAAGCACTCTCTGCGCTAGAAGAAAAGGGCATGAAAGTTTCTGCATCCCCAATCACAACTTCAAGCAGCTGCTGATTAAAAGCTGTTAAATTCAAGAGGAAATGAAACTGTAATCGGCACACGCCTAAAAAGCCTTGGAGAAAAGCTATCAGGATGAAGGAAAAAGGAGTAATCAATCTTCCTGATGCAAAGCCACTGACATTAAAGATACTTTTTTATCCTTTCCAAAATCCTGGTGAACTCTGCAAGGAGTCAAGGCAGATGAATGACAGACCACCCCTACAGACAGATTTCACCGAGAGGGAAGATGCAGGGAAAAGCTGCTCTGGAGCGACTTCTCAGGTACAAGAGACACAGCGGAGGGGCAGTTTGGGGGAGGTCCGTGTCAGCAAGCACTACACAGCCCACAACGTACCTCGGAGCTGAGCCAACGGCAGCAGACCGCTGCAACAAGAAACCCCCCAGCCCCACGGCAAGCTGAAAGGTGATTCAGTGGACTGCCCTCAGCACCGCAGCCCCCAGCACCTGCTGAACAAGATGCCCCACACCAGCCAGCGCTCCCCAGACAGAGCAAGAAGTGGAATCTTTTGCTTCCCAAGCAGATGAAATACATTTCCAAGCATAGGGAGTCTTCCTGCTATTAGATAACGGACCGAGATTAGAGAATTAAAGTCTAAAAAAAAAAATCACGTGAAAGGCTCCATCCTGTTCAAAGGAATACAATGAGTTTCCTGTAGGCTTGCCCTAGAGACCACAACATCACACCCAACTATTATCCCACCTTACTCCTAACTCCTGCAGAGCCAGCTGGGCCACTGGAAAGCAAAACGAGCTCTGCCTTGCCTCATTTCTCATTAAACTACTAACTACACGCAGCAGTGGCTGTGTAAGAGGTAGGGCAAGTTACTTAATTTTCATTATCCTTTACTTGGACCAGCATTATCGAATTTTATTTAAAAAAAAAAAAACAAAAAAAACCCCACAACATCATGAAGAAAAACAAACTGAACACAATAACCAGCCTAATGCTCCTACGGACAGAGAAGGGACACGTCCAAGCCGGAACGCAGGTTCACATCTCCCACGCCAGAGAGACCTCTCTGATAACTAAAGGCTTCATACAAAAACTGCCGTTCGTACCCCCCGGGGAAAGCCAGGGAAAGGAGGAGAGGCCAGTTTGCCCCAACACGCTCAACTCTGCAGCTGCGGCAGGCCGCGCGGACCCCGCTGTGCCGGCACACCCCAGGGACCTTGCCCCATGAGACCATCCACTCCCCCTCGCCCCACGAGGCCATCCACCCCCCCTCGCCTCCAGCTCTGCAGTCCACCTGCATTTAACATCATCCAAAGGAGCAAAGCCAGACAGTTGTCCCTCCAAGTGCTTGCAGCCCTCTCCTCCTCCGGCGAGCGCTCCGGTGACGGCCCTGCCGAACCCCACCGCAGCTGGGGCGCAGCACCCCTGGAGCAGACCAGCCTGTGGCTCGCTGGGACGGCTGCGGGAAGGGATGGATGCCTTCCTCCCCCTCTTCATGGGGAAAGGGCTCCCCTGAAATGCAGGCTGTGGAGGATGCGAGGCAGACGTGCCTCTCCAGAGGAAGAGTTAGAGCATTAGTTAGCTGGAGGACACAACCTTGCCTCCACCGAAATGAACAGGAACATTGCTAATGGATTTACAGTGAAACTCAGATTTCCACTCGTCTTCACACGAGGCCCTGTCTGAACTCGAAAGGAGTGTTTGCTGGAAAGGTTGAGCTTCTCCGAGCTCCGGTTCCTCATGAGTTCTCCCTGCTTATCTTCTTCCTTCCCCCTCCCAAATTTGCAGATGGGTTTAAGTCCACAGGAGCTTCTGCTCTGGACACTTCTCAAAGCAGTTTGCATCATCAGGGTTGAGCCTGATGTAAAGACTACAGGAACCCTTGGGGGGGAGGGGGGGAGATAATCCAAGAAATTACGTCCTTCACAGGATCTGCAGATGGTGCATTCCTCCCAGCAGAACTGAAATTGTTTAAAAAGACAGGTAAGAGCCTTCCAGAAGGAGATGCAGACAGCAGCCCAAATTTCAAACCCCTTTAAGACGAAAAGGAAATTCTTCATTGGCATCCCAGCCAGGAGGAAAGAAGGGGACAGCGGACTGTGACACAAGTGGCACTTAAAACAGACTGCCTGCCATTTTACAGGAAGGGGGGAACAAAGCAAAAGAGAGAAGCACCTCATTATGCGCAGACTTAACGACCCAGTACCTTCAGCAGGCCTTTGCAGGGTCACAGCCTTCAGCTAAGGATCTGCTTGGCTGGAACCAGTCTGCAAATTATACAGTAACTCCAAGCTTTAAGAGCCTTGCAAGAAAATGCAATAAAATAAATAAAAATCAGCTGGCCAGGTTCCGTCTGACAACTCATTTTTCCCCATCCAATACAACACCACACGGAGAGACGTGGCATGAATCAACCCATTTTGGCAGCGCACGTCTAGCCAGGAAGGGCAGGACGCGTCACCGCGCCAGTCCATGGGGAACACCCTCCAAAGGGCTCTGTTTACCCAGCGGGAGCCAAGGCAATCCCTACACAAAGCCTGTAAGTACATTTAAGGCTCAAAAGTCATCTGAAACAGGTCCATTCTCCCCTCCCACTCCATAAACACAATCCAAATTGGGTCATCTCCTAACAATAAATGAATGACACTCATTTAAGCCTCCACTGCAGTGCTGACATAATCCAGGTCCTTTCATCCTCCTCGTACTGCAAGTGCTAAAGATGCTTTTGTACATCCTCTGAAGTACTCCATTTAAAAAACCATGGTAACTAGGGCATTGCATTCAGCTGCTCTTGGGGGGGGAGGGAAAAAAAAAAAAAAGGCAAGCCATTCCCCTTCCCTTTCAATAGGCTCTTAGGAGGCTTGGACAGAAAAACATTGCCTAGCCCAAACTCGGCTCCACCAGCACGGCTGGAGTTGGGCACTAGGGACGGGGGCGAGCACGACTAGTGGGTACCACCTGGTACCAGCTGGGAGAAACACCAGCTACGTGATGGCATATGGAAGAAGAGAGCCCTGACCTGTGCCCTGCGGCTAAGCAGCACCCAAAAGTCCCATGTGAAGTCACCAAGTGCGACAGCGCAACTGCAGCACTCCATAGGTAAACCACCCCATTTTCTTTAAAAGCTACTGGGTGCTCCTAAATCTCTCCACTTCTTTTTAGGGGATGACAGGATTATTTAGTTCCAGTATTTTAGCGTGACAAGGACCAGAGGAACCAAGCAGCAAGTTTTTCTGTTATCTTTGCACAGCAGTAAAAATTTAAGGGGTTTTGGTGGGGTTTGGGTTTGTTTGGGGTTTTTTTCTGCTCCTTCCTAACGCCTCAGAACCGTGACGCTTTCCTGCACGGCAGCTTTTGAAGTTCGTCTGCTGGCACCGGAGTTGTCCTCCTTTCCGAAATGGAAACATTCAGAGGTGTGGGCACAGAGATCAGATGGAAAGAACAGGGCAGCTCCCACTAAAAAGGCCATTAACAGGGAAAAAACCACCATCGTAAAAAAGGGACATTTTTCTGAAATGGAAGGCCCATTATTTGTTTGTTTTTTTTTTTTAAAGAGAAAAACATTCATAGCTCTGTATTTAAAAAAAAAATCTAAAAAAAAAAAAAAATCACATGCACCAGCAGCAGAAAGTCTATCAACTTTAGCATGACCTAACTGTTCCACTATCCCTTATACACAACTTTAGCAGACTTTTTTCCAAATCCCACTACATACTGTTATGGAGCCACATTCCAAGATTTCAGGTTTTAAAAACAGAAGCCTTTAACCACAATGTCTGCAAAAATACCCCCCCAAAAAAAATAAAAAAAAAAAGATTAAAAAAATGGAAAACTTCAAGTCCTATCCTGTTACGGAGGCTGTTCCCCAACTGACACACAGAAAGACATTTTGTGCCTGCCTGTATGAAGCAGCATCAGATGCACGATAGCACTGCTGCAGAGGACTTTGTAACAAAATTCATGCCTATTTCACAGAGATGCAAGCTTGGGAGAAGACAGGCAGTTTTAAAGATTTGAAGAACATATTCTTAAATGGGGAAATGGAGGCACATAATGATTAGCCAGTTCCTCATGCAGCAGAAAATTTATTTCTTCGGTTAACACAACATCATCTTTGCTAACGCAGGCTGCCGTGGCAAGAGACGTGAGAAGGGTGAACTGAGGACAAGCTCAGCAGTTAATTTTGAATTCCCCGACTCCGCTCCTGCCACCATCCACGGTGTTATTTTTTCAGGAGGAAAACAGAAGAAAGCTTGTAAAGGAAAACAAGAGAACAACAGCTTGGGGAAATGCTCACAAACAGACGGGTCAACCTAGCTCGTGCTGGTCATGGGGCTGTAAAATGAGGTACCAGCACGTCTCCTGGTCATCTTGTGAGACACGCAAGGACTGAAGGTGTTCACAGGCTGAACTATCGTGCCCTTGCTTCTAAATATAGGGCAACAATATTAAAGAGAGTCTTAAACTTATGTAAGTAGCAAAGAAAAAAAGCTAAAATAACAAGGGGCTTTCATGAGATGCCCCCATTGCCACTGCAACATGCATGCAGCAAATAAGCAGGTTTTTTTACAACCAGTATTTAGCTGTTGCTATTTTTCCTGAGACTATAAGAGCACTCTCCTTCACATGAGCCTTACAGGAGAAAAAAAAAATAAAAAAATAGAAAAAGCTAGCACTCCTGGCATTGCTCTGGCAGACCTCTGCTCATTTAGGCTTTTGAAGGCAGAAATTTATTATGGGAATTAAAGAAGAGAATTAATGCAGAGAGGCGTGTCAGGGAGCAGCAGGCTCCTGAGGCTGCTCCCTGCCACCTCCCCTGGGATGCGTACGGCAGCTCTTGGCTGTGCTCGCCCATCTCCACCGCGGACCAGGCAACTGGGAAGAAAGAGTCTGCTCACAGCCAAGTCTACAAATGTTTCAGCAAGTGCCTCCTCCTTCAAGCAGCTGCCCAAAAGCTTACCCAAACCTGGGCCCCCTGCCACATCAGCCCACTGCCCTAACTAAGGAGCTCCTCTGTTTGTAAACCCAAGCCCTGACAGGCACTCTCTGGCACGCAGGTACACACCAGCTCGGCACGGCCGCAGACGCTCGCTGCTCCCGACCTGCCGCAAGGCTTCTCCATCCCCTGCGCCACGCACCTCGTGGGACACCAGCCCCTTGACTTCAGATCAGCAAAGGCGGCACTTCGCAGGCTCTGCTCCGGCAGGAAGGCAGAAGGTCAGGAGAAAGCTCCCCAACAGCGTTTGGCTCTGCTTTGCAAAGCCAGACTGTGCTGGGTTCCATCTCGTGGTAGAAAGGACACATGGGCACCCCAAGCCCCAGGGAAATTTAGCTCCCAGGACCACTAATGCCAACTACACCGTGGCAACTCACCTTGTTTAATGCATAACGTCCGTCACCTTTGGTCCATGCTCTCCTCCTCCATTCACGGGAAGGGCATGTCCATGGCGTACCTCAACCTGAACAGCAGAATTCTGGTGTTGTGTTGCCACAAGGTTCTTCAGGAACACAAAAGACCAAAGAAAGCTACTTGTGTTTGGAACAAGAGACGGAGAAGTCTGCAGTGCTCTGTTATGGCACGGGGGAAAAACAGCAACCAAATGCTTTTCAGAGAGCAGATGACAGCAGCCTGGTTTTGCTGCCACTATTCCTAAAGTAACATTGGTCACGTTCTGGACCCAGGCAAAGAACAAATCCCGCATGCAAAGCAAATACAAGCCTCACGGGAAACCATGACAGGTACCATGGGACGACCCAAAAAGCAAGGGGAGAGAAGTCCCATCGAGCCGTCGGCACTCAGCCAGGCAGGCAGCTATTTCCTCTGCTCAGACCCACCATCAACTGAATTGGTCATCTTAGTGTTTGGGAGCCCTTGCCATGGACAAAGGCCCTCTTCAATCTCATCTTGCACCAGCCACCAGAAGATGGGGAAGGGGGAGAGTTTTAAGGCAATCCCGTTGGAAAGAGAAACCAAGACGCACAGGAAAAGTTCCACCAAAACCAGTCACCGCCTAATTTCTACTCTGTCGCTGTTGATGGATCTCCAATCCTCTCAACATGGACCAACACAGAGAAAAGCTTAACTTCTAGCCTGCTCCCTTCATCAGTCATCTCAAGCAAGAGCCCTCACAGTCCACAGTAACTGGCACAGCTCCTCCTTAGCCTCCAAAGCCCATACCAAGTAGCGCCTCTATATGCACAAAGCAGAAATCCACAGACATGCAAAGAAAAATCTTTGCCGAGAGAAGACCAGAAAAACCCACAGCCAACACAGACTTGTCCTTTCCAAGCACCACAGCAAATTAAGCTGCTGGAAGGAGCACTATCTATTGTGGAGCAGGACGATCAGTTCACCGGATGAGTTGTTATTTCCAGCATGCCATCTCAAGCAGTAGCGCTCTTGCATAGGAACCTGTAAGCTGGGCTTTGGACATGTTGGATTTTTATGTGTATGGACACCAACTCTGGCAATTTTGAGGCAACAGGGCTGGTTATTTTCTTATCACAGCATTTGGAAAACTGAAATGAGTTCGTTTGCAGCTTTCACTACTTTTAACTGAGCGATTAAACGGAGAGAGCAGCCAACTTCTGTCTTCCTCTAGGTGAACCACTGAGATCATGCTGTTAGCAAGCATCGCTCTTACTTCATTTTTAGCTGGAAAGACAGACAGCGCAAAGGGGTGTCCAGCTACAGAATGGAAAGACTGATAAATTGCCTAATGTTTCAGCAAGAGAATAAATGCAAGATGTGCAACAAAACCGCCTGCTGAGTAATAGATGCGGGGTCATGTGGGCATATTTCCAAATTCTTTCTCTTCAGTATGTTCAACAACTCCTCCAGCAAGTAAGCCAATGCAATGAAGCACAGAACGCTTTTTCAGCTAAGTCTGTAATTACCCTGTTTTCTCTCCAATTAGAAGGTCAGTTCTAATCCTCTTCAAAGCATCCACAAAGCATTTGCCTAAACGCAGACTCCAGAGCAGCACAGTCAAGGCAGACAATATATCATCATGAAATATTAAGCCGTGGGCATCACAAAAAAGGCATCTATGTACTGAGGCAAGAAACTAAACAACCTGCAGGAGCCACTGGTGTCATGCAAACCATGTTAGGAACAAAGAACAACACAGTGAAAGGCCATGAAACAGCGGATTGAAAAAGTCAAACGGAAGGAAGAAACACTTCTTCCAAGTGACCCACAACCAGGCTGTGGCATGTTCTGCTACCCAGAGTAAGTTACAGAAAGTGTCTGCAAACTGCAGGAGAACAAGACCACCTGCAGCTGTTAAACCCAGCGACTCATTCTCCTTCCCTGAGGATCCACTCTGGCCATCACTGGCGGGGCGATACTGGCCAAGCTGGACCTTGGCTGGAGCCAACATGGCAGGTCTTCCACTCTTGAGCTACCATGCATTGGCATTACAGCAAAGCTGGGAGAGGTTTGGGCTCCAGCATTTAAGCCCTCCGTCCTGTCATCTTAAGAGACCGTCTCTGCCAGGGCTTTGCAGTACGAGCAGACCAAGGAGGGATCACAGATACTTCTAACTGTCCTTGCAGAGAACGGCCACCTGCTCTTTCTCGGGCAGAGGATTCAGAGGGGAAGCGTTGTTTTCTCTGGTGCAGAGCTGCAAGCAGTGAGACAGAGCATGTGCTCTCTTCTCCACAGTGTGTCACTCTGAAACAGAAACTGCAAGTGTTCGAATGGACAAGAACAAGCGCGGCAACCCTTCGCCAACCCAAAGGTAGCTCAGACTCCAGGACGGAGATCCCCAATGAGCTGCGCAAAATTTATCCAGCATCCACAACCATCAGCCCATTACAAAAGGCATCCACTCTCACAATTAGCAGGCCACAAGCTCTACAGAGGGAATCTGAGGGCACGTCCATCTGCCTCGACATCCCTACCACATCAACCACTGCCATCTTAGATGCTGCAACACGCAGATCGTGCTTACAAAACCCTTATGCCACCAGACAGGACGAGCTTCCAGGAAGACACGCCAGGATCACCTCTCTACACCACAGCTTTTCCACAGCAAACACTTACAAAACCATTAACTGGTGGATGACGCTGGAAGGCTGTAAAAACTGGCACACGCACAAGGAATAGGAAGACGGTGCTGTGTCATACTGCTGAACAGAGAGGGTTTTAAGCCACTTTATTCTTGCACTTGCCCTCTGGCAGCTGAAGGACCAGGGCACTGTTTCCAAGCTGTTCCTCTGTTGGACCAAGTGTCCAGGTTGAACCCTGGCACAAGCAAACCTGCCAGGGGGGCTTTGGGTGTGTTCTTCCTCCAAAACAAAGACGTCTCTCATTAACAGCAGAAACGTTCATGGCAGGGAGGGAGCTGGTCAGCTCCGCTTTAGGGTTGCTCTGTCAGAAGATGCATGAACACAGCAAGGTCCGGGAAACAGGTTAATGGCTCACACAGAGGACATCCCCTTCTCCCCCGAACCAGGAGCAGATGCAACACCAGTAACAGGGAGCAGAGAGATCAACGATCCTTCTCCCTGATGCAGCCAACCGTCCAGAACAAACTAGCTGCAACAAAAATCAGGTGGAGGTCTACTCTTCTGAAGGTTTTTAGCCACTTCTGCCTCGAGAGAGGAAATCGTAAGGACTTTACGCAGATCATTCAGCTTGTCCTCCCAGCCAAGGCACCCTGTCAGCCTTCGACGTCAGAAATTGTGTATGCACCTAAGAGGAAGCATTTGCTCGCTGCTTCAGCTGCTTTCCAACCAGGCTGACCAAATCTTCCTGTTTCTCTGCGCTCCTCCTGTACTTCCCACTCTCGGCAGCTGCTTCAAGCGTTCGTGCCACACCATGAGCAACCAGGCACACTCACGCCAGGTAACTCACTTCTGAATACAAGGAGCCAAGACTTTTAAGGTATTAAAATAACAGGTTACTAAAATTTTATGAGGATGCTCTCACCAGCTGCTGGTTAAACAAAAGACTGAGCTCTACGGACAATACAGACCGTAATAACGAGAGTGATGATCACAGTTAAAAACTCCGGGTCAGTCATCTCTCACTCCACAGAGAGGTGAAGATCAGCGACGCGGCACTAGCCACCTCCAGGGCTGGCAGGGACCGTTCAGCAAAAGGGTGTGAAACCCTTTGCTGTTGGAGAGGTGCGTGCAGAAATGTGTTATGCTTCAGGGCAGACAAATCCCTTCACTGACAAGGTTAAAACCAGGACATGCCATCAGCGGGGCCTGTGCATTCATGGTCCCCCAGCTGTGACAAAATGAGAGCTGACAGCAGTGCCAATACAAGCAGTCTGTCCTCTCTCCTGTTCACTAGATTCACAGGCCGACAGTGCAGCCCGTGGGCATATCGTACCTGCTCTTTACATTCAGTATCCAGCTAAAACAACTCTTCCTCTCGTTTCTTCTCCTGCCTCGCACCAGACGGGCTTCTGGCAACTAGAAGAGTAACCCAGCACAAATAGCCCCCCCTGCTCCCGTGCTTGCAGGGATGCATCCTTAACCCAACGTTACAAGTTCTATAGTAATAAAAACACTAACCTAAGCATCTCTGCCTTGTGCCAGACTTTCAAATAAACCAGCCCACCTCAGCATGACGCTAAGTGTCCTGCACACCAGGGCTCCTACCGTACTGCCATGGGGAGATGCTCATGCAAAGCAGCCAAGCAAGTTCCTCGGTGCTGCCACACACCGGTGCTGTGCTGTGCTCTGCTTTACCACGCAAGCAAAAAATGACAGGAGGCGAATGCTGGGACCAGGCTCCCTTCCTCCCCACTGTACTTCTCATTGCATCGAAACCACGGTGGAGAACAGAGACAGAGCTGCCCTGGAGAGGTGCATCTCAACACGTCTAAATGGAGCAAGACCTGAGACATGGCTTTCCTGCATCCTAGCTCAGCGTCTTCTGCCAGTCTTCATCCCCCAGCCCGCTTTTGCCTAGGGCTGCACCGTAGGAACATCTGCGTCACCATCATCGGACTATGAAACGCCTGCCGTCTCCAAACTGCAGGTTTCTGGCCAAAGCAGCAAGCTTTTGGAGGTCTCAGATGACTTGTTTTTTCCTCCCTTACCTCTATCAGTTCATCTAAATAGCAGATGCTTCCTTTGTTAGTTTTGGTTTCTGTTCTGTTTGGAGGTTTGCTTGCTTTTCTTATTTGAGTTGCTCTTAACAAAGAGCCCAGCTCCAGGCTGTGGCATAACCCATGCATTAGGCAGGCTGGCAGACGGCTCCTTCTGATCTCCTAATAATGTCTGAGGTTTTTTTTCTCTTCAGTTCCAGGGCAGGCGAATAGCTCAGCCTTCAGGGAAAAGATACAGCAGCTTCATATATCTCAAACCAAGCACAGTGCTTCAGTGCAGAGCTGGCAAAACACGCACCGAGTTGCTGCCCTCCGGCATCTGCTCTGTAGACGGAGCGGACCAGGAGACAAGCTTACCAAACTGCGAAGGATGACCGCTCCTCACCTCTTGGCTGCGCAGGGTGTCCCAAAAATCCTCTCAAGAACTCAAGAGCATTCAGAGCCTCCCTCCTCCTTTCATAAATTGTAATTCTAGATTTGGGAGGAAAATAACATGCAACTGAAATTAATCCAAAGACTTGTCTTTGGTAGGGTCACATTTCCCACCGAAAAGGAGGTGATTGCCCAACTTGCAAGTCAATACAGCTTACAAAGTACTCAGTCAGCATGACCGTTGCGACTTTTCAAGTTCAGTCCAATATCCAGGGCAGTCCTTCATTAGATACATTAATAGTTAAGTATAATATGAATAGTTATGTCTACAAGCACGCTTTTATGCAGGTAAAAATTCACACTGCGTGCATTTTGCAGGGTGTTCGTATCATGTCTCTACGTAAATCGTATTTTCACGTGTGCAACTGCAACTATTAAGAAAGCATTAGGCATCTAGCTCCTAAATTATTAACACCAAGTCTGTTTTCTCACATCTCATCCTTGCAGCTTTTGCAATCTTCCTGGGGATAGCAGGGGATTATTATTTTATCATGGATACCATTACAAACATGACGAGGGAGCAAGTACAGCAGAACAGAAGCACCTTGTACCTCTGCAGCATGCCAGCTTGGAAGGACAGAACCAAAGCGATCCTTGGTAGTATAGGTATAGGAGCCATTTTAGCTACACTAGTACACCACTATCATTACCTCAACAGCGTAATTAATGCGTTATGGCAAGGTCATAATAATAGGCTCCTTAAAAGGTGTGCCAGCTGCAAACCTTATCCATATTATTTTGCATGACAAAGCGTGCCAAGCCCGATACTGTGCTCGAGCAATGGAAAAAACAGACTTTCGGGCAGATCCCCAGGACAACCACTCACAAGCAGACACAGCAGCTGGTTTTTCCACAGACGCTGTGAACTGGGTACGCTTGCAGGCTTTTCCATACCAGACGTACGAGATCCCTCGACTCAAAGAAAGTTTAATCCAAAGGGTTTCCATCAGGAAAGCAGGAGTCTCTTTTGCAACAGGCCTGCCAAACCTCTAAGGCTAGAAAGCTCAAGCAAGCTGTACAGTCCATGGATATTTGTTTTTTTCTTTTTTTTTTTTTTTTTTTTTTTTAATTTTTCTTCCCAATGAACATGCCAATAGCCTTGGCATCAGGCTACTTACAGAAATGTTCTCTCTCAACACTAACACTAAACATTTCTCCAAGAGAGCTTCTTAATTGAGGTAGAGGACCAGCTAATTTAAATACAACCCAGCCTGTCTGGAGGGTTTCTAACACACCAGGCAAAAAGAGTCAACGAGAGAAACCACCGCAGCAGAGAGATGACTAGTACTTGTCTCGTCTTGGAGGCCTGAAGGGCATCTCCAATTTTGGTGGCAGAAAGAGAAGGAAATGGCTTTTTCACTCAGAAATAATATTCAGACAACTGTCTGGATTCAGGCAACTGTCAATTACAAGCCCTTCTGAAAATTACATCTTTTTTAATTGAGCTCTAATTCTAACCAGGATTTTCAAGGAGGAGCATAATCAACTTCTTTCTTTATACCTTCGGCGGTTTTAGATAATTACGACTACACCTACCTAAGGGATACTACAGTGACGTGGTTAGGTCCTTGATTAAATTATTCCTTCATTTCACTTACACATAAAGCTTTCTGAAGGCTGCATACGAGTATTTTTGGCTGGTACCTGAAAACAGCCAAAGAAACAGCTGCTTAGAGAGCACCCTTAAGTGAAACAAGGTTAAAGGAGGAAAGAAAGTGCATCTTTTCCTACAGAAATAAGTCATTACCATGCTTGCAGTGTTACTCCAGGTCAATATAAGCAAGCACTACATAATTTTGAAGAAAAATAATGAATATCCCTCCACATCTATCACCAAGCTTCTCAGAGGGGCTGACACAGCGAGGCACGACTTGAAAAGAGGTCAAGGGCTGAAACAGGAGGACACAACCTCCTCTGCTCCGCGACCCATCACCAGCAGCAAGCAGGCGTACTACAGCTGCCCTGCCACAAAAACCTAACCGAGGAAAAGCATCTCCCCAAGACACCCAGAAAGGTTTTAACTGTGATTAGAAGTACTCGAGTCTGCAGTTTTAAACACATGAACTCAGAAGAGATGCTCTGAGAAATGTTCCTCTCATGTGGTTTCTCTAACGGCATCATCATTACAGTATAAAGAGGAGAAACTAATTCATTCAACATGCATTCGGCCTCTAGTTGCTTAATCCAAACGTTTCTCTATGACCATTTAAGTAGTCAGATGACATGGAGGCTGTTTTGACTAGAAGACGCGCCACTGGTTTCTCACATGTGGATTTTATTGCAATATTCTGATGTAACACTGGGAAAAAAGCTAATTCAAAGGACAAATGAGAACAGTGACTTGAGAAAAGGTTATTAATCTCTACATGTGTCCCATTCTCCCCCTCCACCCTTTTTTAATTTTTTTTTTTTTTTTTCCTATCTTAAGGGGCACAACAGCCGAGGAGCATGTTGTTCATTCGAGCGCATCCAACGCAGTTGGTCAGCTGCAGCAAGTAGTGGGATTGCACCGTTCAAGCAGTTAACACTCAGGAAACTTATCTCCTGAGCATCAGATCACAAGCTGCAAACACTGCGAGGTCGCGGTAATTTGCTGGCAGTTTAGAAGATCTCGGTGACTTGCTGTGGGTGGCTCACATCCCATCCCCAAGCAGTCTGCTCATCGCAGTCCTCCCACCGCCGCATCAGCGGACTCCGGGTACTCAACAGGCGAGGACATCTCATCCCCCTCGACAAGATCAATGTTCGTTAGCAGAGAGGGGGAGAAGTCAGACACATCCTAGGAGACACCACTGCTATGCCACAAATACCATCTACCCAGGTCGATATAACCCAAAGCCTTTCACTGGTATCCAGTGCTCAAAGGGGAGGGGGAAAACCCCAAAATGCAAATAAAGCCCACTTCTCACTTACAAGATATTTAGTTCCAAAAAAATCTGGGTGAAGAAATTCATTATTGCCGCTCACTGTAAATTAGGGAAGCAAACCTAAGTCTTTGCACAGCCAGAAGATCACCCGCTGAACGAACTGAGGGAGGTTTGCAGATGCGCACCATGCTGACCATAGGGTCCCGCTTCTGAGTACGTAAAGAGATAAACATCTTCGGTGCAAAGCTATGTCAAGCCTGGTAAACACGTATGCATACAGATCCTAATAATAAGCTGTTATTTCTGGAGGGAATTGGGGGGGGAGGGGGGAATGGGCATTGGGCTGGAAGAGTAGAACAGATTTAACACGTGGGATGCTATGTAGAAACCAGACGTAGCAAGGCTTGTTATGTCGTTAGAAACATTTCAACAAAAGTCAACTCCATCAAGCTTGTGAAGTCCTGCTTAAAGCCGAACTTGGCGTGATCTTAACTGAAACCTGGCCAAAAAACAAGCAAAAAGCCCACAAAAATCACGCTTTCAGAAACTCAAATGTGAGCGCTGCAAAAGCAGTTTTCCTGCCTGGAGCTTTGAACACAAAACCTTGTGTAACAGGAAAAAAATATTTTCTGCAAAGTGACCCGAAGGACTCCAGAAGCATTTAGGAGACTGCTTTAGTCGAAGTCAAAAGGCGGGGGGGGGGGGGGGGGGCG
>JAVKLA010000021.1:9282090-9302349 GCA_034782735.1 Sagittarius serpentarius | reverse complement strand
CCCCCCCCCCCCCCCCCCCCCCCCCCCCCCCCCCCCCCCCCCCCCCCCCCCCCCAGCCCATAAAATTGGAAGACAATGTGAACAATGCTGAGCTATTCATTCAAAAATGAAAGCTGCTGCTGGGAGAGAAGGGGAAATGCCCACCACAATAGCTTTGGAAAACACTGCCCAAAACCCTCAGGAAAGAAAGAAAAAGAAAAGCATACTTTCAGAAGCAACACAGAAGAATTACAGCAGTTGCACGCTAGGAAATAAAGACCAAAACCAAAATCACCGTGGTGATCCTTGCTTAGCACCGCGCTGGCGGCGGAAAACAAGGAATGAAGGATTGGTTGTGGAGGGAAGGAGGCACCTCATCGGTCGTGTGAGCCCCTCTCCACCTGCCCATGTCTCAGAAACAAGCTATACGTGATAACGTAAAGGGTGAGGGCCCTCCCAAAATGAGACGACGCACACGTGGAATAAATACGGGGCTGTGGATGGGAACAGCAGCAAACATCTCACTTGCCCTCCCATTACGTAAAGAAAATTTGTGTCTCCTGCTTCGTCTCCTTCTTCCACAGATCCCTCCTTTAAAAAATCCTCATTGCAGGAGAGGGACAGCAGGGGCATCTTTCAAGCCACCACCGGTCTTGCAGGGATAAATCTCAGCATATTTAAATGCAACCCGCTAAAATCACTGGCAGACTGCGCTTCTCCTCGGCGCGGGCCTCACGGAGCAACACGGGGCTATGGAAACACGCAGGGGCTGATGGCAGCACTATCAGCACCATTGCATGCCATGCACGTACCAGTCCCTGCCCTTCTAAAGCAGCCTTCAGACAGCCTTATTTCCAGTCAAAACATGGCCAGCAAGGCCCCAAAAACAGCTACCCTAGAAAAAGCTTTTTTCAAAAAATGGGTATTTCAGGAATGAGTTAATACACCTGGAAGGACCAGCCACTTCCTTGCGCCGGCATCTTTCCAGCCTACCGAAGCCTACCAGGGGCCCCGCCACAGCAATTTTGCAGGCTTAGAGAACAGAAATAAAGAAGCGGACAGCAAGCTGCAATTCTAGAAACGCAGCAGAAACCTTTGCCGTCAGGTTGCCGTTTCCATCTTCTTCCTCAGCCTCTTCTTCCTGCACGCTGGCAGCCCGGTGTGGGACCCTCCAGCATCCTCTCGAGGACGCTCCGAGAGTAAAGCCCACAGCTGCGCGCTGGCCAGCCGTGACTTAACTCTGCTTCTCCTCTACTGGCTAAAAAAACTGGGAGCAATGCAAGACCAAAGATGCTGTATGGCCAGAAAACTGGAGTTCACGTGGACTGCGCCATCCGTAGCATCCTGGATCCCAACAAGGGATCCAAGCAAGAGGCCGTAACTTCAGCTTCATAAATCACCAGCACACCAAACCCAAATTTCCAGCAATGCTACTGCTCTCTTTCCCTTGCCTTCAGTTACAATACCTCAAAGACCTAAAAATACTTCTGATTATTTAACAATCCAGCAATTCTTCTGAGAGCTACTTAGGATGAAAAGAAAAAAAAACACAAACCCAAAACCCCAAATCCTTATCAGATGAGACCAGCAGGACTCCAAAGCAGAACACCGGCATTTGTCTAGAAAAAGAAGCACCATTCAGACAGTCTCAAGCAAGGAGCAAAACATAGCCAAAACAAGTCTTAATGAAAGCTGTATCTTTTATCTGAGGAAAACAAACCAGTGAACTACATGGAAACTCAGCCAAAGAGAAAAAACAACACAATCCCTTGTGAAGTGATAGAATATTAGATAGACCATTGCATTTCTAGCTTCGAGAGAAAAAACAGAATATCCTTAGTGTTTAGTTTCTTTCTAATTCTGGGATATGTTTTTTGGCAGCAAGCCTGGGTTTCACCTGAGGGTAATGCAAAAAGGAACATAAAAAACCCCAATATGAATGACAACTGAAGAGCAGCCATCTGTGTGGGTGTTTCTCTTTCCAAACCAAACTGGGAATGAAAAGGGTTTTCCAACGAGTCAGCCAAGGAAAGGGAAATTTCATCAAGAGTCGCAGTGGCATCTGCCTGGACAGTATGCTTCATGCAAGTCTTCGGGCTAAAACCATTCCCCCTACCCACTACCAGCAGCCCTCCCAGATGTCCGTCCGTCCGCTGTTCCTTACCTTCCCTTTTAAAAACGGCGGCGAAAGCTGCTGGGAAGCATGCAACGTGTGGCAAGTAATTACAGAGCAAAGCGGAGCAGAACAACCTCAAGGGATAAGTAGCAATTTAGGCAGGCCCCACGTGCTGACCCTCCACGAGGGCTGCGTGAGATCTCCACGTGGGAAAGCAAATTGAAAGACGCTTCAATGGGCGCTGTCCCGCTTAGAGGGCTGGGCAAGCACGAACTGCCAAATGCCCAAGGAACAGATCTGCGCCAAACAAAGATTCTAAAACAGGTGGTCTGAACCTTGCAAAAGTCAGCTCCGTCCCCCGCTGCAGGTAACCCAGAGAGAGCCTTCCCACCGCTGCAACCACACGCGCAGACCTCGGTTTCAGCGTTCAGCTGCTCCTCGCCTGCCAGACTACCTGGGGCTGGAGGCTGCCAGCCGAGTGAAGCTCTACGCCTGCTCAAAACCCAGCCCATCTGCAAGACACCAAGCCAGGCTAGAGCAGATGGAGTCCTGAATGAGGCTGCTCAGCTTCCATCCAGCTCCTTCCAGAGCAGCTCCTCTACCACCACTGGAGACAGGGTATTGCTTTGGACATAAGCACCTTTGGTCCAGCCCAGGAGAGCTATTTTCACGGCGTCTTTGCCAGCAGATTACAATATATGCCCACATACTTTAAGCATAGTTCAATGATATTAGCAAAAATTCACTGATAGGAGAAGCATTTTCCTACCAGAGTACCCAAAGCTCAAGGTGCACACCTCCTCCTCCAAGCACTCACCCGCTGGAGAGAAACCCTCCTTGCTTTTTTCACCCAAGGATCAGAAGAAAAGCTGACCCAGGAATGCCCCGAGATTTCTGCTCATTTCGTAACAAGCTGCCATAAAAGGAAATTGAGCCGAATATTCACATGCTTAAGGCCATTTAAAGTAGAGACTGGCTTTCCTAACGTATCGGGGTTCTTCCAGCCAGGCAAGAGACAGAGAGGAAGAGAAATACCTATTGGGGAGAAAAAGCACTAATAAGATACGAGTTCCCCTGAAAGAACTAGCAATATAAGGGGGAAAAAAAAAAAAAGGGGAAAAAAACCCCAAACCAACCACCCACAAACTTTCCCTAAGGAAAAGCTTCAAACTCACGAAATCTCCATATCCACAGCTCATCGGGGTTTGGCAAGCACGGGGCCAATCGCTGCAGCAATACTGGGACACATGCAAGACGTTCTGCATCCCACATGGACAGGGGATCTGCAAATAGGTTCAAAACGAGCCAGTCCCCAGGGAACCAGGGAAAACTAAGTAGCTAAAACAATCCTAATTTGCCAGCTGATACAGACGGTTTTTCCAACACGAAGATAATAACAGGTCTTAGGAGAACATAAGCTCCCCCCCTGCCCTGGAAAGAAGAGGGTCGTTTCAGCACTTAATTTTTCCCAGTCTTCTCAGGAAGTTCAGCAGGAAATGGTAGAGACTTCCCCCACGGCATAAATTCTTGTATCAGGTTAAATTAGATTAATTCCCCCTGGGAAGATTACTGCTCTAAACAGCTGATGGGTGCTCTAACCTTAATTCCCATGGTGCTTCTACCCCAGTAACTGAAACAGCACTTAAAAGTTTGATCCTCAATTCTTTCACAAAGATACGGCTCCGTTACCTGCAGACAACATATACCCACTCGGATCGAATGCAGACTACGCCTAAAATCCTAGAGCTACTCCCCCTCTTTCTTCTGGTTTCCAAACATTCAGAAGAAAACTGAAACTCTACAATTTTTCCTTGTTTTCTTAACGGAACCATGACAAAGCTGCTGTGCAATTGTCTGCTGTGGGGCGGGGCGGGGGAGAAGGATAAAGCAAACTGCAGGAGTTAACCTGCGGCAGCAAACAAACCATTCAAGTGCCCACACGGGGAGCCAAGCCTCCTTTCTCAGAGGAGTAAGTATCAAAGGATTTGCACACAGTCATCCACTCCCTGGTGGCATCCTCAGAGGGCTGGTGTTTGCAGCACTAACAGCTAACGGTAACAAAGACGCCTCTGTACGAGGAGCAGCGGACATGTCAGGCGATATGCAAGAACAAGAAGAAAAGATCTCTGCACCTCCGAAGGGGAGTTGTTCACGTGAGAAGCCAGTTCAAGACCCAGAACGGTTAGGAGCACTCGGTGAAAGCAATCAGGCGTATGAAGCCAGTTTGTCCCCGGAGCCGCCGCTGGGGAGGAGTGGAGGAGAGAGCTGGAGCGCTGCCCCAGGACATCCCACGAGCCACCCTCTGCCTTTCAGGGTACCTGACAAGGGCACTCAAACATGGGGATGACGGCGCCTGTATCGTCACAAAGCTCGGCCCTCGGCGAGCCCCCAGCAGCCCCGAGCGCGGGCGCAACAGGACAGTGCAATGCACTGCATGGACGTACTCCTCTTCCCACGGACGCTGCCGTGAAGGTGAGTTTGCTAACTCGCTGCTCAGGGTCAGGCCAAAAGGTCGGCTGCGTTGCCCACCAGACCCCGAACAGCAGTTCCCACCCATCCACTGGTGGTTAACCTCTGCGGCAGCTGTCGCGAGGGAAAACAAGAGCAACCCGGATGGAATTATCCGCTGCAGCAAACGCAACACTGTTCTCAGCTTGCATTGCCCATCCTTATGCTCTCACAACAGCGTCTCAAGCTGTTTTTTCAAGTCAGCATTTAGCTTTTTCGCTCGCTAATATGACATTTCCTCTCCCTTCCCCCAGCCCGAGTATTTGGTGAAACCGCTTCTTCTGCAAATTGCGCTGCAAATGCTGAACTTTTGCCAGTTAGACAGGGAAAGCCTTGACTAAAAATAAACCACGTTTCAGAAAATAGATCCCTTCCCAGTACGATGAAGTAGTGGATAATGCATGCAAGCAGACCTGCCAGGAGAACACAACCTCCAGATCTGCATGAGAATCTCATCAAGCTCAACAGACAGCCAGCTGCAACCACCATGACTTGTCCCATCTTAAAAAAAAAAAGGGGGCGGCGGGGGGGAAAGGAGCAAGGTAGGGTTGAGGGTGCTCGGGTAAATCTAGTTTCCACCTGTTTTGGCAGGAAGAGAAGTGCCACCACCACCACTCGCCTGCATCCCCCGTGAACCGAGCTGCTCACAGCCCATACCGGGAGGAAGAGGATGACACACTGCTCCCTACACCGCCTCTACCGGGGGCGAAACCCTCGTACAGGAAATTCGCTGCAATTCAGGCGTGTAAGAGAACGACTTGGGCTTTTGCCACCTGAGTCACCAGGAGTCTGGGGCACTGACTCAGTGCTGGCTCCCTCCAACTCGGACACACCTGCGACTACTTGCTAGCAAATGGAGGCACTCCTACCTTTGCTGTTCCCCTTCTCATTATGGTTCTCCCTTTAAAAAGAGGCCTTTTACGGTGGAAAATTAATTTAAGAACAGGAAAGTACAACGAGAAGGCTAGCATGGGAAGCACAGGCAGTGCTCTACCAACCAGCTCTGCTTTAAACTCCGAAGTGGAGAGCGTGTCTGCTTGCACGGTGCGATAAACTGCGGGAAATACAGGGGAATTAGGTGGAAACAGCTCCGCCCTGACTCCTGCTCCTCCAGCGCATTCGCCGCACCACCCAGACGGTCCCGGACGAACCAGGTTTTCAAGAAAGATCACCCTCCTTAATGAATCCATTTCACTTTTTTAGGGATCAAGAAAGCTTCATGCAGCAAGTTGCAGTTATGTCCTCCTACAATCAAACGGGCCACTCAGGCAGGCCAAAGGCAAGGCAATGCCGTTTTGGGATGAGATCCATCAGGGCTGGACATTTGCAGCAGGAGCCTCGTTTGCTCTGTAAGCTCTTACGGCAAGCTGAAGGCTCGAGCTCCGCGTGCCAGGCCAATCCCTCCTTGTCCATCGATGCTCCTGTGGCAGCATCCATCTGCCCGCTTCCCAGACCTCCCCTGAGCGACCACGTATGACAAAATACTCCACTCCAGTGCCAGTGGCTGCACGCACACCTCTGGTCAGCTGGGAACATAACTGCAGTTAATAAAAAAGTAGCCTGCAACCCAGCCCTGTCTCTTCTCCTCCTCAAAGTAACGCAGGGATCAAAATCGAGGTGCACGCGGACCTGCTGGTAGCACAGCAAGGGGCATCGCTGAAAGCATGTTTGGCATCTCGGTGACTACAACCAAGTCAAGCCATCCACTTACAGTGCCAAACGGTTGCAGAGAGCGCAGATGAGATTTTTTCAGTTGAGCACTGATGCCTTAAAGCAATAAATACATCAAATAACTTGGGCAAAAGGATGCACCGAGCAGCGCAGCGGAGGCACTACTCCACTGCTGCTGATGGCAATCAGTGGCAGAGCAGAGCAGCGATTATCCAGGGAGGAATAAGCTGCTACAGGCTGTCCTTGCCGTACATTAAGAAAACAACAGCGGATTTGTTCGTGGTTGGATACCAACATGAAAACAGCTTCCTCCCACCCCAGCTCGGGACGGCGGGCAGCTGCACGCTACAGGGGAGCTACTGAAGGCCAGCAAAGCAGGAGGGTGCGGTAGCGGCACGCGCAGCCACGAGCTCGACCGGGATTCCCCAGCTGGTGCTACGGGAAGGAAAAGGCTGTGCCCGCGTTAGCAAGGAGCGTGGCCTCCCAGGAACTGCTCTGCAGTGACGCTGTGTCTTCCAGAGGGCTTTCCTCAGAGGGCTGTTGGCAAGGCTAAGTGCAAACCTCACCTTCTGCCTGGGTGTCTTCACAACACGTGTGGATGGAAAAAAAACTACTCACTGCAGAGCGGTCTCTCCCACAGTGTCTGCCAGTCCACACCCATAAGGCAAACCTTGCACACCTCTCACTCTTGGACACGTACAGACCCTCTCGTCCTCCCCAGGAGCACGGCAAACGTACCTGTTCAGAGCATCGGCTTCTCTTAAGGCACCGACAAGGAGCCAGAACACAATCCCCATCGGCATACAGGAACTGGCAAATCCTGGAAGTGTTAGAGAGAGTAGTAATTAGTGACATTAATGAGAACCGGCTGGTGAAAGGGAAGGATGCCAAGGCAACCTCGCGAGAGATGGGAGGGTGTTAGGTCCCTGTCCTGAACAGACTCCTGCCTAGCCCTGGCACCGCAGCCGAGGCACCTGGCATGAAGGCGTCAGGGGACTTCAAAATCACAGAAGGAAGCCAAGGTAAAAGGCAAGACGATGAGTCCCAAACCAAGGCTGTTCATCCAGCAAAGCCTCCTCAACAATCAATGCACTGAAGGCAACATCTAAGTAGAGGGGCAGAAAAGAGGCTGATAAACTGGACGGAAGCAGTCACCTGCGCAACTCCCCTACTCCTCTCCCTGAGATGCTGCTGAAGATGACCTTTGATGGTCCCTTCCAACCCAGGGCATTCTATTCTATGATCTGCTCCACACCACTTGGGCAATTGCTTCTCGTTTGCAGAACAGATGAATCCCACCTGATGTCAGAGCCAAGCTGCTTGCGCTTTTTCATTATTATTATTATTATTATTTATTGATTCATCATTACGGTTTCATAATATAAATGGGTTTGTATTTCCCTCTGATTGCTTTATAAAGCTTTTGTACATTAGTCATACAGAAGACATCTAGCAGCACTGAGCAACAGCTATGGCAAAAGTCGCCTCCGTGGGCTGCAGAAACACCTCGCTGCAGGCATGCAAAAGTGCCCGCTGCATGCCGAAGAAGAGGTATCAGAAAAAAAGATGTTTTACTGGAAACAATTCCAAGCAGCGTAAGGGGACCTTCTGATGATGATACAACTGAAGCAAAGGTCACCACATCTAATACGGTTTTACTTTTCCCGTGCTGTTCGTGCAAGGGTTCGGGGCCAGCAACAAACACAGTGGATGAACGACCATCCTCAAGCACGCTGTAATGGAGAGGATTTGGAAGCGGCGGGGCGGGGGGAGGCAAGGAAACAGGGTGGGACAACTTCGCCAGTCAAAGCACCAAACCGGCAAGGGGAAGGTACAGGATCAGCCCAACAACATCTCATGCATTTCCTGCCAACTGGACCTCATTATGAGCTGCGAGAAAACTTACTCACAAAGTGCGTTAGTTTACCTTGGACCGCGAAAAAAAGACTTGCTTGTTTTCCCTAGCCTCTGCAAGTGACTCACAGATGTCAGCCATTGCCAGCCGGTATTTAAAGAACCCAGAAAACCCGTAATCCATTCGGCCCCCCATTTTCCCCTTTCTCCTTTGCCATCACGGAAGGGCTGAAGGCATTTCTAAGGATGAAAACAACGCTGAAGACCACAGGACCACAGCACAGACCTTGGACTCCAGCCTCAAGCACAAATTTTCCATCGCCATTTATAATTGGTCTCCCTGTTGCTTTACATTACCACTCTAGCCAAAAATACCGGAGTTATTTACTCAGGTTATGTACCTCCACCAGGAGGGTCTTCTGTTTTTCTTTTGAAGTCAGTAACTGAATGCCATTCTGCAGTGGAACATAAAGTCTCTACAAAGACAGAAATAACATGACAAATCCAACCTGGCCAATAATCTTCAGTGGCAGCCTGCTTATAAAGTATGGAAAGACAACTTTCCTCCCCCAGCAAGGAAATTCATACCTTAGCTTCACATGGCTTACACCCAAAGGGGCTGCAATAGCTTTGTAGGACTTAACCTGCATGGGCATCGACCCACTCCTGCACCAAGGCTCAGCACGTAGGGAGAGCAGCATGGCTGCTGCACAGACAAACCTTTTCTCCCTTCCTCCTCCAGCTCCTTTTTCCTCTAACAACTTTCTCAATGCGATTGCTACTATGAGACAACATTGCAGAAACACCACTGGCAAAGTTCAAACTCCTCGCCTCCCGGTACTGCTGAGCAAGGCAAACAGAGATGCTTGTAGCTTCTCTAAGCGCTGCTGGCTGCCGGATTTAATCAAACCCATATGAAGGTGGCCTGGCCTGCCTTCCCAAAGCAACCGCAGCTCTTCGACACTGCATTTTGTCCTGCAGCAGCCAGATATACTGGAAACACAGCCGAGTGGCAGGGAATCAGCTCCCCCCTCCCCACCCCAAACTCCCTCCTCGCAGTGCCCAGCGGCATCACTCGCCCCAGGGCTGCTCCTCCCCGGAGACAGGACCACGCTCCGGGCAATGCAGAGCATGGACGACACACTCATGCCGGCAAAGCTCCTCTGCTGCCTTCCTGCACCTCCAGCTCATCCGTCAAAACACACATTTCTCGGTGTCACCGCTCCAGCGACCTCTTTCTGTCCTTGACCTTGACATCGCGACGTGTTGCTTGCCAGCAGACTGAACTAGTGCTTGCAGAGACACGATAATGTTTTACCTTGTCCAATGCAGCAAATACAGATGCACCAGAATTTAAAAAAAAAAAAAAAAAAAAAAGTTATGGAGCATAGGGGCAGAAGACTGAGCGACACTGGGTGGCCTACAAAGGGAGAAGGGAGCACCACCAGATCAGGAGAGAAGGGTGCAAGCAAAACGATGGGGTGGAGAAACAGGAGGGCTCTGCACAGCAGGAGCGGCCAGAGGAGTCCCCCAGGCCCTAAGCAGTAAAAGGGAGGGGTGGCACCTGCCAAGAGCGCAGGCGCGTGACCTTGGGGGACCTGCCAGACCCCAAGCCTGACCACGCAGCTTTGCTAATGCCCCTGTCACAAACAGATACACCCACCGTAAAAGAAAACCAACTTTGAAACCTAAACGAGGGGGGGTGGGGTGTTTCCTGCCAGCTTTGAGAATAAGGTTTTCTTTAAGAGGCTTTTGCTCATTTTCTCCCCTCGTCCTGCAACGACCTTGCAACACCAGCGATTTCAAGCTCAAGCAAACAGCTCTGGCCTCCCATAACCAACAGCAAGGCTGAGTATCTGCGCTGCTTTTAACAGGAAGATGCACAACCCTCTTCGACACAAGCACATATGATGAACTCCTCAGATACGGCTAGCACGTCAAGAGTGCTACCAAAAACACACCGGCTCCCCAGTCAACAGGCCTTGAGAAATCATCGTCAAGGCAATAATGTACTTGCAACAAGCACCTAATACAAAGTCTTTTCAGCCCAAGATGGGTCAGATAAATGCATATAACAAGTCGGGCCAGAAGACAAACCTACCCCTAGCCTTACGGCTAGAGAACAGGACAGCAGGATTTGTCCTGCTCCCCCTCAGCTAGGCTCTACCACATCAGGCCCCGGTCTGCACCATATTTAAGCAGAGAAATCATAGAATCACAGAGTGGTTTCGGTTAGAAGGGACCTTTTGAAGATCATCTAGTCCAACCTCCTGCCGTGAGCAGGGATGTCTTTCACTAGCCCAGGTTGCCCAAAGCCCCATCCAGCCCGGCCTTGAACACTGCCCGGGATGGGGCACCCACAGCCTCGCTGGGCAGCCTGTGCCAGCGCCTCACCACCCTCATTGTAAAAAATTTCTCCCTTATAGACAATCTAATATTCTCCTAGATAGGTTTAGCAGAAGATCTTATTTAAAAGCTGTACTCAAGTCCTCCCGGAGGGATACCTCCCATGGGTTATAACTGGCAAGCTGAACGTTTTCAGCACATACTTGAAGCCGTCAGCCAGCAGTGCACCTCAAGGGACTCTGCCGACACGGCAACCTCCCAGAAATGTTAACACACTTTGCAATCCTCCCCCCTTCTTTACAGGGGGGAAACTGGGGTAGAAGCAGGACATGCTCTACCAGGGGCTACAGGGCAAGCTCATCAGCTCAACTGATCCAAAACTATCCTTTGCTACCAAAGCAGACAGTCCTGCCTTTTCCCTCCTCCCCCTTCTACACATCCCAGTCATCTCAATGCTCGTGGTAGCAACCATCACTTGCTTGATCCAACTGGAAGCCATCCCAGAAAGAAGAAGATAAAGGGGAAGGATTTCTGGCACAAGAACAGCCTGAGATCAGCTAAAGCTGATGAGAAGCACGACCTCAGAAAGATGGCACAGTGGTACGTCTGGAAACCTAGATGAGGCTTTCAAACTATGACACTTCAGCTCATCACAGCTTTGTCTTTGCACAGGGGCAGGTCACTTTAAAACCGCTTTAACAGCTCCATTCGCTGCTGAACATGCCCAGCCACTCACTTTTCTAAAGACCCGTCCATAACAGCCTGGTGAAGTGCTGCCTGAGGTCTCCAAACTAGGCTGATGCACTCAAACAGCAAGACACCACGGCTATGCAAGCCTTGCAGCTTACCGAGGAATAGCGGTAAAACAAAAACTCTCCAAGAGGTCTGGGGATTTTTTTTTTTTTTTTTTTGGTGTGTTTTGCCATAGCTGAAGGGTGTTCTCAAATGGTTTTCAGAAAAGGAGGAAAAGGACAAACATATGCGAAGGATCTAGAAAAAGCCCTTAAGCAAAACAGACAGCAGGATGCTGAAAATAAATACGCAAAGCCCTTTGCAGCACCAAAGTTCAAATCCATCCGGATGTTTCTGAGGCTGTCACGGCAGCCCATAGAAGGGATCTTGCGATTCCTTGCAGAGAAACCCTGGAAAATAAGGGTGGAAAAACAGAAGCAGAGGCTCAGACTCTAAGCCAGTCCTTCCTCCTGAGATGCGACCTCCTTCAACACCACCGGTTGTCCCCAGCACCCCTCCACCTCCATCCCGCTTCCCCTGCAGCGACGGAGGGGTCCCGATGGGCCCAGGTGCAGCTCAGGGTACTGGAGGGGCTGCCAGCACAAGCCTTCACAGCCCAGCCAGCCACCTCACCTCCAAAACCAGCAAGAGCACGATCCCCACCTAAAGAAAAAAGCACACGCCGCACGGCTGTACTGAGCGGAGGGAGCTGATGCACCGGCATCCCCAGAAGTACCATCCAAACATCCCAGCCGCAGTCTGACAGAGCTCCCTCACCCCCAGCTCCTTCCAGAGGCAAAGGAGGCAGAGCTAACCCTCTTGTGTTAGTTTCTAAGTTTACGCAGCATTAGTCCCACAGGCTCCTGACGAAGCTGCCCCGGGGCCCCCAGACAAGCCTTGCCTGCAATCGCTGCTGTGCTTGCACCGAAACCACCAACTCCGCCAGCTCTCAACACGAACAGATGAGCACAGTTAAAACCCTCACATTCAGGCCTCCTTTAAACACCCTTCACAGAAACACCCAGAGCTGCTCCTCCATCTAATGCAGCTTTTTTTTTTTTTGCAGCTTTTTTTTTCTCCCCCACCAGAAAAAGCACAAAGCTACTCAAATTGAGTTTCCATGGCATTAAAATCAATGAACCAGCTATGCACCTCCAACTACCCCGTTCTCGGTTTTCCTGATAACTGCTACCATGCGGAGCACACACACATCCCAGAAATACCCCAGCGCATCCTTAAGAAAATCATGGGACTTTACTGCAGAACTCAAGCTTTCACCTCTGCAGAAATTCATCTTATCTTAGTTTTAAAGAAAAAAAACTAAAAAAACCACAACTGACTAATTCAGGCCAATTTTTACAGAGCAGAGGTTTCGAAGTCAGCTGCAACTAGGTGTAAACACAGAGCTGATGCTAGGCAGGACACAGGAGCCATCACGCGTGCGACATTCATGCCGGGGACCTTTTAGTGACCTGCATGCCGCCTCCCGGGAGCAGGGACTCGGGGCAGAGCACGGCTCCTCGGCTCGCAGGAAAAAACAGCTCACGCACTCAACCAAGACGCAAGGAACCACTGGTAACAGATGGAAGCAATGCCCACGCCTGGCTCAGAAGACGAGCTGCCAAAGCAATCAAGCCAGCCCTTCGGCTGCACCTCCCCAGAGGTCTCCTGGCCCATGCCGCAGCTCTGCTTTCCCCACCGGCTTTGCAGCACCAGAAGGAATCGCTCTGCAACACAGCTTTGCAAGCAGACGCCTGCAGTGGGAGTAGCCTCTGCTGCACAGCCTCTGTTGCTCATTTCTTAGTATAATTTCTTGAAATAAAACAAGAAGAGCTAAGCTCATGCTCTGTCGGCAAAAGCAGGACGCCGGCTCACCCAATCTTTTCATTTCAAAGCCTGCCACTTCCAGCAGTCGGAGAATATGGACTAGCAGCACTGTCTGAGCCACAAACTAAAGACCAGGGATGTGTTTCCCAGCCAAGGGCCGGAGAGGCAATCACCCCTCCTGCCCGGCCTCTCTGGGGACCGACCTCTCTGTCCATCCAGCTGCTCCCGTGCCAGATCCAGCACCCTGCAGGAGATAACTGCTTCATCCCCCACGGACCGAAGGGCTTTGACACGCTGCAGGAAGAGGTCAGTGGAGATCCAGCCAGCATCCAGTCTGCGCCGGAGGGAAAAGCTCTGGCTGCCACTGAGCCTCTGCCCGCCGTCGGACCGAGGGCTGGCACACGAGAGGGCAGGACGACGACTTCCATGCGGACCCTCAGGCGTTAAAAGCATGGAGAGGGCAACGCTGCAGGAAAGCAAGCTCCCCGCGCTCTCACCGGTCTCCAAAAGGCCAGAAAAAATGAGGGGATTTATGGACTGAGCCCGAAAGCAACACACACACTTGCTGAGCCAAGGCCGCCCCTTGTCTCGACACACACGCCGTGAAATTTTTTCCAGGGAAACTGGATTACAGGACCCCACTTTAAGAGGCAGCTAATCACATTTTAAACACGTCGGCTGGAAACACGTTCAACCCCTTCAATGGCTAAGGTCTTCTGAAGCTTACTGGTTTTCTCAGCTCTATCATACGTTATATATCCCTCCTTCCCACTCCCAATTCAACTCCAAATTCCACCCGCTGTATCTCATGGCATCTTTCTCTCGCAGTGTGGGAGACCCCAAGCAGCCACCAGCCAGACCTCTTCACCACGCAGAGGTACCAAAGCACAGCCATCAGGTCACCCCTCAAACGCCCCAAAGGTGAGCAGGCGCAGCGTCAGAAGGTCTCCAGCCTCAAAAACTCAGAGAGGACCCAGAGGATCTAACTCCCCTATACCGCAACAGGAATTAACGCCAAGTTCAGTTGCTTGTGGCTTTTCAACAGGCGTCTTGTGAGAGCCCAGCACTGTAGCAACATCGCCCACCAAATGTCGGGCTGTTCAAGGTACCTCTAGCACTGCCGAGCATCCTCACTCCACGACCTGCAGAGCCTGCCGCGGGATTTACACCACAAGCTCCAGACCGTTAGAAGGACAGTGTTATCAGGCTCCACTTGCTCGGCCTCTAGATATCTGGAGCAAACAGGCTTGCATCCTCCAGGCGGCCAAGCGACGGTCCTACCGGCCCTTTCTCCTACGGAGCGGTGTGATGGGCGCCAGTCCACAGCAGCTCAGGCCGTTCCTCCACAGCTGTGCTGGCACAGCTGCCTGGTCAGCTACGCAGCAAACCAGATGGGGATGCAGATGTGGCTCAAATATACTCGGGTGAAGAACAAACTCAGTGCCGGGCCACCCAAAATGTTGTACCAAGGCAGCAAGAAGGTGGCTCAACCGTGCACCTAGGCCAGAAGAGCCATCAAACAAATCAATGCTTTACAGACCAGATACACGTTTCCCTGCGAAACTCTTGCAGCAAGTCAGGGAGCAAAGAAAATAGGGATGCTTTGAAACAATTTGAGTAACTTTATCTGGTTAGCATTGTAATCAGCAGCAACAGCACACACAACACTTCTGACCCACTTTATTACCACCCAGAGGAAACAAACGTATTACATCCTCCCTGGTAAGTTCCCCCCACTCAGACAACGATGCTTTCATGACCAGTTTTGACTCGCGGAACTGAGGGAGGAAGGAAGAGAGAAACAGTAAGAACAAGACACCACAGACACAACCTTTTTCGAGAAACTGAATTTCTAAACAGGCAGGTCATTTGCTTACCTGCTGCCTCCTCTTCTACTCTGTATTGAAATGTTTCACATGATACACAATTCACTATCAGCGCAACTTTGCTCTGCTCAAGCCCAAATCAGATGTCAGAGCTATGAAAGCAGACACTCAAAAATTTTATCTTGGGAAGAGAAAACCACGCTACTAAACTAAAACTTAAGTAGTCAGCGACGAAGCAAATGGGGGAAACGTTAAAAAAAAAAAAAAAAAAAAGCAATTGCACTAGTTCAGACCGATACCTGCATCCTCCCAACATCCTGCCACCGCAGCGGCGAGCGGCAGACGTGGCTCTTGCACGCTTGGCCGAGGCAAGGGCCAGACGAGTTTCCACGGCACACCCTCCACGCGCCCGGCAGGCTGCAGCTTTAGCAGCTGGGGAAAGGCATGCAAAGCTTGACCCTCACCAATTAGGGAACAGAACTGAAGTGAAGGGGAGGCAGGAGATTTAAAAACTCGCGCCAAGCGGCAAGTCTCAATGAGATCCCACCGATATCTGGCAAGCGAGCTGGCCCAAAGCATGTCCGTAAAGAAGCCAGGCACATCTGCAGAGCTACTGCAAAGAAAAGTAAGAGGTGCGTGATCAGACTGCGGATTTTAGACGGCTGTCCCAGCTGCTGCTAGGTCACCGGCAAAGCGTGCACCCCACTTTGCTGAACAAGCAAATCTCCCCCACCCCTCTCACAGCAGAGGGAGCATCGGCGAGCTGCTGAACACACCAACAAGCAAGCATTTCTGAGCAAGCTGGCTGTCAGGGTGCCAGCAGGGCCCCAAGGCCTAAGGAGATCAGATTTGCATGGGCAGACAACTCCGGCAAAGCTGGCGTGATGGGGGCACATGGAGGGGCTTAGCATCCCCAGCACTCGCTTCCGCTTCATGGACCCTCTTTTTCCCCGCTGCCTTCGACTGCTGACAAGTAGTTTCCCACAAGGAAAATTCTGCACTGAGCTCCAAAAGTTGGGGGCAAGCGCCTCGTTTGCTTGATTTTTGGGGTACCTCAGCACCGGGGCTCATTGGCACTCTGAGCTCCCACCCTGCCAGACGCAACTGCTTGGCAGCCGCCTGCGGCGCGGGAAGCTCCTCTGCGTAAAGCTGAATGGTGCTGGCTCCTGTGTTTGATTTCCAGGATCCGAGCCACAAGGAGAGCTAAAAATATCCCAATTAACCATTCCTTTTCAATGCAAGGCTCACTGATGGTGCCATGAGGGTATTATACAACTGCAAACAGGAAGATGTGGTCTGCAAAAAAAAAAAAAGAAATTGAACTGGGAAAACAGCAGGCCAGGACAGTAATCTCTGAATTCAAGTGTGCACCACACTGCCCAGAAATACGAAGGAGGCGCTTGTGCTACTTGCAATTGTGGTGGCTAACTCTGATGCGCTTGCAAGCTTTCTGCTGCGATATACACAGGGTATCATTTTTGCTCCGCACTGATTATACACAGAGAGCTCGTTCTGGCCATATCCCATGCAAACCGTCTCCTGAACTGGCTGGTTGCTTAGCTGTGTGTCATCCTGCATGTCGGGAGTTAGGCAGGAAACTTTTATTCCTGGTAAAACCCATTCCAAAGAGACGGCTAGTATCCAGAGCTAAGGATTTCTTCATATGCAGATTTAGCAGCAATTTTTTTTTATCACTGCCTGGCCTGTACGCTGACATCTAGACTTTAAACATTGTCTGTGGGTAATACAGGAGTACATTCCTCACAGCGGCGCACCCGGGAGAACCAGCAAATCCTCTCCATTTGAGCCCGAGTGTCAGCTTTACCCTGGAATTACATTTATCTCTCTGGCACTAGGCTCCCAGTAATGGAATTACCAGGCAGGCTGCTTCAGACTTAACACTTGAGAGAGGCGGGCTGGGATGGCACCGCTCCAGCCTCAACCCGCAAAGCCTGCACTGTTTCTCCATCCTCCAACAAGCTGCCGCCCTAACAAGCCCGACCCCATGACGAGAGCCAGGGAAACAAAAGAAACAAACCCGAACTGTCCAGGGCAATCAATATCTTTCTAGGAACACCCAGGCCTCTTGCCAGCTCTCTTCCAACCCCAATTTAGCTCTCCGGCAGCGCCGAGGGGGATGGCACGCGCGGGAGCAACCCGGTGGGATGCTGAGCCGGGAAGCACAGCCGGTGCTCGAGCAGGCTCTTAGGGAGGTCAACCTGCACCCCTCCCTCTGCAAATACCTGATGCTGAGGGTGTCAAAGCAAACCCACAGCTAAGGAAAGCACCCATCCACCTCAAAAAACACAGAGTAAGCACTCGAGTCTGAACGGTTGTTCCAGAAATACGCACTGCTACGTGAAATGGGGCGGGGNNNGCAGCAAACCAGCCAAGACTGCCAACCTCAGCATGGGAGATTACCCTGCACGTGCTAGAAAACCGCCTTCCATCCCACAGCAGCTACGGCACTGCCATGCTGAGCGACTTGCAGCGTGGCATGAACTGGTCCCTTAAACCACCCCCGCACTACCCAGTAAAATGGACAACCGGGAGTGCCGCAGGCTGCCAAAAAGCTAAAGGGGGTGCAGCAAGCAACCCTACCACAAAGCTCCCCCAACAGCTCTGCAACTTCAGCATCGCTGGGGGCTGCTCTTTGCACAGAGCAGCTGTAGGTTTGTTTAGGTGGGTTTTTTCCCCAGTCACCTGCAAAGGGACTTACTTCTCTGTCCTTGGCAGGGAGGGAGCGCAAGGGGAAGACGGAGATTCACCAGCACTCCAACAACGGTTGCCCCACGTACGGAGACCCAGGTGCACAGCACTGCCAAAGCAAGTAAAAGATACCAAGTGAAAAGCTTCTTTGCAGAGTGCAGACGTGCCCTTACAACAGCTTGAGCTGTGGGAGCTGAACTACTCTCTCCTCTTAATTAAAATGCAGGAGAGGAAAGCACAGGAATTACTCCAGCATGACTGTGAAGGACTAACAGGCTTTGAGTTACAAAGTCAATCTTAACACACACTCTTTGGTGCAATTTTAACTCAAAAAAAAAAAAAGAAAAAAAAAAAGGGGTTTTGCTGTGAGAAAGGATCCTGCACAGCCCTGCATTTGCTCTGCCAGTTGCTCTCAGCAACATAACGATTCAGGGAGGCAGACTGCCCCGTGACAGGAAAAACACACGTAACACCCAGGCGGTGAAATCTCACATCTGAGAGCATCTATGCAAAACACAGCCCGAAACATTTTTTCCAGCTCCACAGAGTTGACTTTTGCAAAACCAAGCTGGTGAAATGCTATCATTTGCATCGAAGGCGAGATTTGCCAGCAGGAGATACTCTCAAGCATCTCCCTATTTTCTACATATCAGGGAAAAAAAAACCAAAGAAGCCTACGGGCAAGATTACGGGGTCCTGCAGCTCAGGGTGGTGTAAAAGAGACAGGAGGACATCAGAAAAAAAAAAAATGACACACATGCAACACTCTTCAGCCTGGCACCCAGGGGAATAGCTTAGCTAAGAAAACTACTTTCTTTTTAAAATAACAATAAAGGTAAGGAGCTGTCAGAATTATGAGTCAAGCTCCAAGATAAGAAATCATACTGCTGGATGGGTGCGGCTGCCTGCTTGTTTGGTTGCTGTTGGGGTTTTTTTAAAAGATAAACATGTCTTTCAGAACATGTTTGTTGGCCAGTCTTCCCTCTGCTGAAAAAAAAACTAAGAAGAAAGCTCATAACCATGAAAATGATAAATGAAAGGCAGGACAGTTTCCGAAAGCTAAGATCATGCTTCACGGGCCCTTTAAAGTAAGATGCAACATATTAGTACGTTGAAAAGGACAAAAGAGGAGTAAACTTAAAATTCCAAGTACTTCAATAAAGTATCTTTCAGAGAAGCTATTAAGCAAACTCTGCAAGAGGCAGAGCCCATTCACAGACTGGAACCTGTCAAGGAAAAGAAATGTCATTTTAAAAATCTATTCTTCTATTGTAAAGCTGTTGATATATAGGAGTATTTCGTCAGAAATTCAGTCTGGAGGACGCTAGCTCAACAAATGCATCCACGAGAAAAAGTAACTTGTACATCAGAAGGAGAACGAAGGCAAACCCCTCAGGAAGGGTGTAAAACTAAGCAGAGAGCGGTTTTGAATCCCACAGAACAATGGGGCTTGAACACAGCCGAGGTAGAAGTACAAAAGTACTGCAGGAAAGCAAACAGCATCAGGCACCCAGGAGCTCGACGGAGCAAAAGCCACAGCAGGTCCCGTCGCTCTCTCCAACTTCCCCGCTGCCCAGTGAATTGCAGTAACTTGGGGACAGGCACCACCGCCTGCAGCCCGGCCAGCTCAGCCCCGGACTTTGCTGCTCTCCAAACAGCTAGGTGTTAAGCAGCCGCCACCGAGGTTATACAACAGAAGCGATTTTGGAATCCCTCTGGTTTAGAAAGCATTTGGCGTTGGCCTTCGCTGCCGTTCCGTTTTCCCTTTTCTTATTCAAGAACATCAGAGGGGAATAAAAGTGACTGAGCACAAGGCAAGCCATTTACTAGAATGACAAGATTTTTAACTAAACCCCGGATATCACTTCTGCTGAACACAGCTTTAAATTAAAGCGTCAAGCCCACGAATAGCCTCCTCGTCCCGACGCTCTCACTCGCTTCGCTGCGCACTCCCCGAGCGAGCACATCCCCTTTTCCTGCCAAAAACGGGGCACCAAATCCCGGCCGGTCAACACAGCTCCCCAGAAGGCTCCAGCACATGCCCTCATCTGCCATTTCGATAGGCGCCCGAAGATCCCTGCTCCAGACCCAGCATCTCCTTCCTCATCCAGCAGGAAGACGCCGCCCTTACCTCTACTTCAGTCGGAGCACAAGAGCAAACAGAACCACTTCTTCAGGGAAAGAGACCTCATGACTCACCACGGTGCCAGATTTCACTTTTCTGGGTGTTGTTTTTAAAGTAGGCAAGGGTCGGGGGGAGCCAACTGCAAAGGGTGGGTTCCCTAATTCAGGCACCTGAGCTGCCGCATCTCCAGCTGCCCCTGCCACCTGCGGGGACCAAACCCGGCCGTCCCGCCAGCGTTGCCAGCTACGTCCCAGGCAGCAGGTATTTTGGGGGCTCCCCCGGCTGCCCACCGGGCACCCAGGCCATACCGGTGCCACCCCACGTGTCCCCAGAAGGCAGGCGAAGGCTCAGCACCCCTGTCCCCGGCAAGGAGCGTGCCTTGCTGCTGGCAGGGTGAAGCCTCCCCTGACAGCAACCGGGGTCACCACGGGCAGCTCCTGTGCTGCTTCATCCGGCGGGGGCGCAGAAAAAAAAACCAGTATTTGGGGTGTTTGGTTTTTGTTTTTTTTTTTTAGTTTTGTTCTGTTTTGACCTCAATACGGGCCCACCACGACTCAAAGGACTGC
>JAVKLA010000021.1:9258064-9273583 GCA_034782735.1 Sagittarius serpentarius | reverse complement strand
GGCCGGGGCCGGCAGGCGGAGCGGCGGTAGGAGGTGCGGGGCCGCGGAGCAGCGGGGCTGGGGGAAGGGCGAGGCGGGCGGGTTCGGGCGTTAGGCGTTAACTGCGGTGCAAGGCGTGGGAGGGGGGTGGAAGGAGGAGGAGGAGGAAGAGGAAGGAAGGAAGGAAGGAAGGAAGCAAGCAAGCAAGGAAGCAAGCAAGCAAGCAAGCAAGCAAGCAAGCAGGAGGCTTGTCAGCAGAGAGGGCAGCTGCCTGCAGCAGGCCGGCCGGGCAGGGACCGGCGGCGACGGCAGGTGGGGGTAGGACCGAGCCGGTGCCCGGAGCGAGGGGACCCCGAAAGGCTTGTAGGAAGGTGCAGAGCCCGGGGGGTTGGGGAGGGGGGGAACCCCTTTTTTTTGATGTGAGGGAGGTAAAAGAGGGGGAAAAAATACCCGTAATTATGTAACCGCTTTCCTTTGCACTGGTCTCTCGCTTCTTGCCGCTGGTTTGGGGTCGCGGCGCCGGTTTTTAGCACCGCGTGATTCCAGGCCCTTCGCACGTGGGGCCGCGCCGCGAAGCCGCCGAGGCCGGTGGTCGGCGACTCCCTCCCGCCATCGCTCCCCTTCGGGTTTGGAAGGGGAGAGGCCGAGTGTGTCTGCCAGCTCTGCTAACGCCACGCTGGGTGTGTTTTTAAGAGCGTGGGCTCAGCACCTGTCGCGGCGTTGCCTCTCTGTGGCGGGCGAAACCTGACGTGTGCTCCGATAGCGAGCTCCCCTCGGAGAAGAGCCTAGTTTGGGATACCCTTCTTCGTTTCATGGTAGCAGGAGGTGGCTGAGAGGGGGGAAGACGGTGATAAACTGCAGTCGGTAATGCCTGGTGGGGGTTTGTGTGTTTTTTTTTTTTTTATTACTGTTCAAATTCCAATGTGATAGCTCAGGAGATTTTTTTTTTTTTTTATAAATACCCTGTAGTCTGAGTCATGTTAGCAAAGCCAAGATAGCAGGACTGTACTTTGTCTCTTACTGGAGCGTGGCCTTTAATACTGTCCCTCGTAGACTCAGCTATTGGCCTTGGCATATTTTTGTGCATGTTTGTCTGGAGCTGCTCTGCAAAGGGCTGTCTTTACACCAGTTCAGAAATGCAGTTTGACTGCACAGCAAAAAAAATCCTGCTTACCAGCTTCTCTGGACCTGGATTTGCCCAACCAGAGTGACCATTCAAAGCCTGGGTATCTAATCGTGGAGGAATGCTTCTCCCCTCCGCCTAGGTTCCACCTCTCGCACACAGACGTGTGGCCAGCAGGATTTTTAATCTGAGCCCAGGCAGTTCTCATGCTCATCTTCCTCATTCACCCTTGTTCTCTCAAAAATACCCTAATTTTAAGTATAGCTCGAGGTCCCGCATTCAATCAGGTGTGCCACGCTGGTAATGCTCAGCGGCTGCGTCGCTCAGTAGTGAGACAGTAGCGCCGGTGCCTCTAAAAAGCTCATTCTGGTTAAGCTCCCTTGGAGAGGGAAGGGGAGCATCTTGCTCTCCTGCAAGCAGCCTTCGGATAACAAGCTGCTGGCATATCTCTCCAGGATCTGTGTGCTTTTTGCCTCTCGGAGGAAGGCCTCGCCGAGCCCCAGACAAAACCACTCCAACGCTGCTGGCTCTTACTGGTGCTTGCAGCAAGCTGGTGTTGGAAAAACACAATCTGTTCTCTTTGCACAGTGTAACTCGTGGCTGAGAGCTGGCGGGGTGGAAGAGGGTTGTTGCTTCTCAGTCAATGAAAAAAATAAGTTGTTTTTTTGTTTTGTTTGGTTTTTTTTTACTTTATTTTCAGATCTTATCTCAACTGTCAAAATGGAGGTTGACATCCAGTGTGAGGAGATGAGCCCGTCTAGATGGGCTGAACTTCTGTCCACAATGAAATCCTGCAAAACCATCAGGTAGTAACTAGTTGCATATCATCTCTTCTAAGTAAGAACTGTTGCGTTTCTCTCCTGTATTTTTCAGCTGCAGAACTGTTGACCTGTGACTTAGAAACTGCACAGTTACAGGAATGATTCTACCTATTTTTATCCAGGACGTTAATTTAAAGGGGGGAACCCCCCCCACCCACCCTCTTGCAAAGATTTTGCAACTGCAGATAAGCGCCCTTTGGTATGAAGTAACACTGCCCTTGTTCTGTGGCGTGCCATAGAACTCAGCTAGCTAACGTGGTTATCTAAACGTTTGACCACTGTTATGGTGATTCTGTCTTTCTCTTTCTCCGTCAAGAGAGGGAAGAGATCTTTCCATGCTCGTTGGTTGCACACTCCCTGGGCTGCAGGTCAGATGCTGTTGAGTAACTGTTACTTAGCAGTCACGCACAAGCCATGTGCCATCAGCTTTTAATTCTTCACTTGGCCTTCAAAAGTATCTGCCTTGCGTGTTGAGCAAACCAGCGTGGGGGAACCATCTCCTGGAGCATAAGCTGTAGGACAGGGTTCAGAAGAGTTGCTCCTGCACTCTTCCCCCTCTTCTGATTGGGAATTCATACCCCCGCGGCTGGGATCACCTTGCTGGGGCTGGCGAGGATGGGCCGCATCAAGCCAGCAACGGCTTGGAGGGTATCGGGCAGGCTGAAGGTGACTTGCTTTTGTTTCACTTCATGGGCCTGACCTGACTTCCCAAGGTCTGCCGTGGGTGGCAGAAGGCAGTGGGACGGTTGTCTCCTGGCTAGAGGCTGGCCTGCTCAAGATATAGTGGATGAGAGCGGCTGCGGGAGGGATTGTTAATTGGTGTTGAACGCAATCCCATTGGGAGCGAAGCCGTTTTGCTGGAGGGAGGGAATCAGCCTGCTAGCACCTCAGTTTTCATAGTGCTGTCTAAGGAGAAGTGACCAGGCAACTTTTGGCAGTCCTGGCTGTGGCTGTGCCTAGGGCTGTAGGGTTCTTCGCGACACCTTCCTTTCGCCCCACGTCTGTTCTGCCTCCCTGTACACCTCCCTGCCTGTCCTGGGCTGCCGGTCCTTTCCTTGGCTCTCCTTCCAGTTCAACTCCCCCCCCATCAATTAAGCAACAACTAGAAAAATGCTGATGTCCAGCAGGAGAAGCCACTGCCACACTGCAAACGCGCGGTTTGCGTACTGAGAGTCGCGCCGGACAGAGACGGTGCAGACCAGCATGACTCACCTACACGAGAGCAAACTGCCAGTGGGTGTCTCTGGGGCTGGCTGAAGACCCAGCTTGGCTGGTCTCAAGTGCAGAACCAGTCTGACAGCCTGTAAGCTGGCCTCTGGTTAGACATGGCTTCAGACACCAGGTAGTTTGTCGCTATCAGTGTTTAAATGAAGGTGCATCCTCCAGCTGAAGCCCTGCCGAGGGGGGATGACTTGAGTCACGTGCCCTCTTCTGCACAGCTCGGAGGTGGTCCGTGGCTTGGGGAGCTGCCATCCAGCCCCTCCTGTGCTGCAGCCCTGCAGAGAGAGCATGGCTTGGTTTGGGCCATCCATTGCCCAACAGGCCACGCACATACTTACGGAAGCATCCCAGGGACTGCAGAGGAGTAAATCGCCCGCTTTGCTTCCATGGGGAATGCCCCAGCCAGGGAGAACAGAGCAGCCCTGAGGACTAAAGCGCTCCTGCTCTCCTTCTCTTTCAGGCTGGATGACTGCAATCTCTCCAGCAGTCACTGTGAGGATCTCTCCTCCATCATCAATACGAATCCATCCCTCACAGATCTGAAGCTGAACAACAACGAACTGGGAGATGCAGGCATTGAATACCTGTGTAAAGGGCTGCTGATGCCAAGCTGTAGCCTACAGAAGTTATGGTAAAGCCCCGTTGATTGTCTTGCTCTAACACGCTTACAGTCTGCTGCAGGTGAAGTCATGAGGCAAACTAGTATGTGATGGTAGTAAGAGCCGTGCCAGTGCACCTCGGCGATTGCCTAGGTCAGATGGCTGGAAAACCCCAGAAGTTTTTATCCAAGTGGTACGTTTATTGGAAGACTCCAGATCGTCAGTCTGTCTTCCCTTGCCTTCCAGCACCGAGGGAAGGGCAGGTAGGGTTTTCCCAGCCAGGCAAAAGCTTTCTGGAGACTTTCTTTAGAAGAGGCAGCAGATCTTCCCCCAGCCTAGGCAGCTGGATTATCCGTTTAGGCCGGTTTAAACAAAAGGATGACCATAGAGGTCCCCGCTCTGCCATCAGCACATACTTGACATTTTCACAAATGCATTTTTCAGAGGGCTCTTCTGCCAGGTGTAAGCACAGCGTTTAGCATCTGGTCCGGTTTGCTTGCTCCTTTCTCTAGGAACCAAGCAAGAAGGAGTTCTTGTGAACCTTGGTGTTTCAAGAGCTGTCAGTCTTTCTCCGCTCTACCAAACTGGCTCTGCCTCCAGCCTTGTCTTCTCAGCTGGACAGGGCCAGCTTGGTTCAAGACAGTGTGTTTTCCAGAGCTACCAGCACCACGTTATAGCGTTAGTGGGCTTCCCTCAGTAACTGTGGTGCAGGAGCTTTCATCAAAGCTGGTGGCTGCTGCCCCTACTCCTCGGTGACCCTCAAAGAGACGCTACCTTCTCTGTCCAGCATCTTTCTGTAGGGTACTGGGGTCCTCCAGCTCCTGAGGTGGGTCTAGGATCTTCGTGACACTATCTTGTAAAAATCATTTGCCTTTTAGATCAGATATGCCTGCTTCAAAGTCCCTGTGCCCCCTGCAATGAGGACTCGCTGACAAACAGAGGGGCGGTTGACTGTGGGGCTAATCAAACTGCAGCTTTCCTATGGGCATTCCAGAAATAACTGTGTACTAGAAGACTAGCACAAGTCATTTTTCAGAGAGTTTGTCCGAACCTCCAAACTTCTCCAGATGCTTAAGTAACAGCCTGAGTTAGGCTGTTTCAGTTCTGTAGAAATGTAATTGTCCATTTTGGGGGTTCTGGTAAGGTGCCTTAGGGAATAAAAGAGCAACGAAACCGAAGTCAAACTTAGTACCGCCATGCACAACACCCCTCCGTTGCCAGAAAGTCTTGTCTGGTAACTCTAAACTCCCCATAGCAATACCAGTGTGGTTCCTACAGTACTTCTCCCAGCCTGAGTGCTGAAGGATCAGCATCATAGATCCTTCTTGTAGTACACTGTTAAACTTCTAAATGATATCCAGGGATTTAAGCCAAGTTGAATGAGACTTTTATTTTTAGCTGCCCTGGATCACATTTCCAGAGGGGGCAAGAAATCGTAAGATGCCATTGCTCTAACTCTGGGATAAGCCTCATGATGATTAAAACACTTCAATAAAGTAGCGGTGCTACTTAATGTAGGGTGGATCCATCTTCTTCTAGAGGCGCTGTATGAGCGATTACACTGAAGGAAGCACGGGAGCTATTGTTCGTGCTACGGGTGTAATACCAGCTGATAAAATATTTTGGCACACCTCTAAAACAGCAGGACTAACCTGGACATACCGCTTTTTAGAGGGTTACGCGCTGTCGGTGCCACGGCGTCCTTTCTGAGCCCAGACCTCGGCAGATGCGCCTCTCTGAGGAGAGCCTCTGTAATTCTGGGGGTGCATTTCCCTCACCCCGGTTGCCTCTCTCCTTCAGGCTGCAAAACTGCAATCTGACGAGTGCCAGCTGTGAGACTCTCAGCTCCGTCCTCAGCGCGCGGCCCTCCCTGACAGAGCTGCGCGTAGGTGATAACAAACTGGGAACTGCTGGAGTGAAGGTGCTGTGTCAAGGGATGATGAACCCCAGCTGTAAGCTGCAGAAGCTGCAGTAAGTAGTCACTGGGCTTTTTTGGTCATCAGGCAGGTCGTGCTTATCTTTCCCTTGAGACAAGCAGGAGTTTTGTTGCCAGGTATGACTTTCTTCTTGTTTTATCTGAAATTGTCTCATGCTTATTCATGCTGGTAGGTCTCGTGGGTTTGTAAGAGCTGGGTGTCTATTCCCATAGGCTTTTTTTAGCCCTCCTGGCAGTGGTGGCTGTTAATGCAGGACCTCTCAGAGGCCCAGGGAAGGTCTGATTCTGCTGCACTTGGGCCTTGTTTTAAGGCTGAGCGGGACCCAGGTCTATTCGCAGCCCCCAGCTCCTCCTGGGAAGGGTGGGTGGCGAGGCTGTGTGATGTGTTGCGATGCAGAACTCGGTCGCGTGTGCCAAGGCAGCCTGTGCATTGGTTTGATGGGGGACTAATGTAAAAATGGGATGGGGAATCAGCCTTGCTAGGGTCCCCTGGGGTCTGTTTTGAGAATTAACGCTTCCTGAAATGAGCAGGGAGATGCTGTTAAAAACTCTCAGGGTCATCTCTATTTTTATGCGTTGCCCGGTCTCGGCTCACGCTGGCATGTTTTCTGCCCTGGCTAACACACGCTTTGCCCAGCTGATGTCTTGCAGGTAGTAGGCTGTGGTGAAGGCTGTTGTATTTCCCCTGGACATCTTTTTTTTTTTCTCGCAGGCTGGAGTATTGCGAACTCACAGCGGATATTGTGGAAGCTCTCAATGCTGCTCTGCAAAGCACGCCCACCCTGAAGGAGCTCAGCCTGAGTAACAACACACTGGGAGATACAGCTGTACAGCAGCTGTGCCGGGGACTGGTGGAGGCAAGCTGCAACCTAGAGTTACTACAGTAAGGAAGAGCTGGTCATCTCTAACTGCAACTAGTTCTGCTGCTAGTCATACCATCCATAAGACAGGAAAAATTATTGTCAGGAATGCTTGAACTTTAGGCCAGATTTTTTGCTGGCTCAGATTTCCGTAACTGGAAAATGCAAGCAAATGTCTGGGGCTTCCAGGTTTGGGGGTTTTTGACCTTTTTTTTAGCATGTGATTCTGAGCTCACTCTTCTGCCTGTTGGTACAGTGTGAACACGTACCCCAGGTTAAACCTGCGATTACAAGGCGTGACTGCTCACCAGAATCTCAGAGCGGAGGAGCAATCCCCCTCAGTGGCTCCAGTTCTTACCCTTGAATTACCAGCCAGCTGAGTATATTTATTCAGATCCCTTTTTTGCTTCAAAACGGAGATGCTGGATTTGGCCTCATATCTGGGGTAAAGCCCCTGAAGGGGTGTAGGGGAGAAGCCGGACTGATTTTATCTCGCCCTTGTGCTTCAGCGGGGGTTGGCTGCCAGGGACTCACTGTGTGACACAGCCAGAGGCTCCTCTTAAAAAGGACAGTCGCTATAAGGGGAGTGTTTGGCAAAAACGATCCTTGCGTTAACGGGTGTCAGAGTAAAAGTGCCCTGCGGCCTTGGGGAGTGGCGGAGCAGTGTGTTGCCTCACCTAGAACCCATCTTAGGATACCCATATTGTCTCTGAGCCTTGCAGGGTCTAGCAAGGCCCAGCTGAGCTGCACTGGTTTGCAGCAAGGAGCCAGCCCATAGACACTTCTCAGTCTGAACTGGGGGTGTTGGGGTGTCTCTAACACAGTGGGCCTGGAGCAGCAACTCCAACTGTGCTTTTTTTTCTGCAGCCTGGAAAACTGTGGCATAACCAGCAATACCTGTCGGGAGATTAGCGCTGTTCTCAGTAACAAGTCATCACTGGTAGATCTCTCCGTGGGGGATAACAAGATCGGGGACTCTGGTCTGGTTCTGCTGTGCCAAGGACTGATGCATCCTAACTGCAAAATTGGGAAGCTATGGTAAGGGTAGGCAGAGGTTACTCAAATCCCTCTTGCAGCCTCTGAGCTCTCTCCCTAGTGCTGCTGGTTTGCTCCCAAGCGGAAAGTTTCTCAGTTACACCCTCTAGTGACACAAGAATGTCCCTACTGCAAATTAGTTACTTCTCAAAACTCGGTGGAGGACACCGTGAATGAGCAGGGCCGCGCTGAAATCGCTTGGATCAAATTCTGGGGAGAGGGTGAATGGAAAATTGTGACCGTGTTGTCTCAGCTTCCCGTTGAGTTGTCTGTCTACTAGAATTGCGTGTTCCTATTTCTTTTTTTGTGCTACAAACAGAGCTTTTGGTGCAACGGATGGAAAGTAAGGGGAAAGCTGTATGGTGTGATGTGTGAATGGGTTTTGTAAAGGATAGAAGAAAATGAGATGATGTAACCAGAAATTCAGAATGCTAAAATAGGACTCTCTTTTCTAATCTTAAGTCATTCTTGGGGGAAAATAATATTTTGTTCTTCCCTGCAGGTTATGGGACTGTGATCTCACAAGTGCTAGCTGTGAAGATCTCTCCAGACTCATCGGTACGAAAGAGACCCTCAGAGAGATGAGCCTGATAGACAATAACCTGGGAGATTCGGGGATGGAAATGCTGTGTCAGGCGCTCAAGGATCCCAGGTCTAAACTCCAGGAGCTATGGTGAGCTGCTGTCGAGTTTCACATACCCGCTGCCTTCTTCGGAGACCTCACTGAAGAAAGGTGTAGGTGCAGTAATGCCCGCCAGGCGGATCCTCAGTTGCGATGGTTCCACGAACAACTCATGCCAGTTGTTACCTAAAGGATTTAGACTTAGAGCTGAAGGGATTTGTATTTCTAAACTCATAGACACGTTGAAGATCTGCCCTGTAGTCACCCTGTTATGAGCAACAGGAGACCAAGCGTCACTTGCAGAGCTTCTGTCTAATATATCTTATGGTGCAACAAATGGCAGCTAAGAGATTTTTGAAGTTTGAAAGGCATCGTGTAATAGCAAAGTGAGTGCTGTGATCAGATATCTCGGGTTCTCCACTGAATCCAAGCTCTCTCATTGACGAGCCAAAAGAAGGCCCTAATGACATAAACCGTTCTCAGCATCCTCTCTGCTGACAGTGTTACCTTTTAGGCTGGGATGGTCTGGTATCACGTGGCCGGGAGAGGAAAACTCTTTTTCCACCTAGAGCTTGAACAAGCAGCACTTGAATTTTCCTACTTCACAAGTTCAGCTCCTGCTCCCAGCTGGATTCTTCCCCTGCCCTGGTGGCCCAGGAGCTGATGAGCTGCACGGCGGAGCTGAGAGTGACCACGAGAGCAGCACGCTTTGTCTCTGATCGTTCTTGTGCTGTGCAGGCAGGTGCCTTTCCTAGGTGCACGCTCTGAGACAGACATCCCAAATACAAAGAGTGGGAGAGGCGCTCCTTGGAAAGGATCGAGCAGACGGCGGGGGCGTTGAGAGGAGTACAGTGATTGCGGGAAGGTTTTGATTCCTCTGTTCCCACTGTCCGGGCTCCTGTGAAGCAAATGTGAAGAAGTGAACAGTGCCTGATGCTCTCTAGATCCTGCATCTAGATCTCATGTTGCTTTTGCCTTGCAGGATGAGGGAGTGTGGGCTCACGACTGCTTGCTGCAAGGCCGTCAGCTCTGCTTTCAGCGTGAACAAGCAATTGAAAGTATTGCAAATGAGCGAGAACAAGTTGGGAGATGCAGGTGTCGAGCTCATGTGTGAAGGGCTGCTGCACCCCAACTGCAACCTCCAGTCCCTATGGTAAGGTGCATGCTCAAAAGTCGCCTTCTCTCTTGCTTTGTTACCCTCCCAAGAACAGCATGCAGAGAGAGGAAGATAGCAGTAGGTGGTAGCATGGTATTTTTTTGCGCACATGAAACAATTCACACCACAAACTGACGTTTAACTGGTCCACTAGCAAATAAATGGGAGCTGCAGGTGCTTCCATGTATCCTGTCGCTCATGGTCTCTTGCACGTACAGGCTGCCACCTGTGCCAAGGTGCCTTCATAGCTGTCCACAGGTGCTCTCCCAGGTGCCGAACTGAACGCTCACGGTGCAGTGTACCTTCAGGATCTAAAAGGAAGTGTGGGGAGGCTGGAGGGATCTTGCTTTGTTCTGTGAGCTGCTCACTGCAGAGCTTCCCGTGCCCTGCTCTGGACTTGCCCACAGGGCCACGCTCAGGTGGGACACTAAGATGGAAGGAACTGCTGGTCCAGGTCTGGCGTGTTAATTCTTGCGCCTGCCAGTCGCAGTGCAAAGCCTGCCTGAATTCACCAGTTGCCTCCTGCTTTCCATAGTCTCTGTGGGTGCCAGCACAAGCGCTGGTCCAGCAGTAGGAGCAGGAGGCCAGGTGGAGCATCAGCTCCAGCCCCGTGGTGGGACTCGCCTTCCCCGTCTGCCTGTTCCCTTCCCAGGTGGGCACCGAGCTCTGGACTGGCGTGGCTGCAGCCTGCGTGATGCTCGGGGCCAACCGTGCTTGTCTCCTCCGTGCCATTTGACGGAAGCCAGAGCTGTGCTCCGATGCCCGAGACTCACAGTGAGTGAGTTGAGCAGATGAGTCGTGGGAGACATCAGTAAGACTTGAAGTCTCTGCCCAGAAAGAGATGTTTGCTGACCAGTTGAAGCTACATGGCTCATCGGCTGAGAGGCCTCAGTTGCCCTTTCTAGAGAAATGGTTGCAAGTCTCAACTTTAGAGATGACTTATGATCAGTTTGAACCAAAGAGAAGATTATGCATGACGTTGAAGTTGGGAATATCTTCTTAGGGTTCCTTCTGCCCCTGTAGCCACAGGCCGTTAAAGCTTTAGGGAGGACTTTTAGGTGTTCAGCAGTCGCCCCGCGGATGGCTGTCTCCGTGGGAAGACCACGGACCAGCCCCTGCTGCTGTCTTGGAGAAGCCAGCCTAATGGTGATCTCTGGGCCGCGCTGGGGATGCCCCTGCCTGTTGCCCGAGTGTGGGCTGGTGCGCTGGTCTCTGGAGCCATCGCTTACTGCGCTGGCCTCTCCCTCCTCTCCATCCTCTTCCCTGCAGGCTGGGAAACTGCGATCTGACGGCAGCCTCCTGTGCAACCCTCGCCACTATCATGACCACCAAGCAGTCCCTGACTGAGCTGGACCTGAGCTACAACGGTCTGGGAGATGAAGGCATCAGGAAGCTCTGTGAAGCTTTGAGGAATCCCAGCTGCAGCGTGCAGGAGTTAATGTGAGAGCTGTGTGTGGTCCTGCTTGCATTCCCCCCGGGAGGCGCTGAGCTCCGGCGAGCTGCGGGGCTGCGGGGAGGGGGCCGTGAGCACCGGCTCTCTGGGAATTGCACTGGAGGGCGAGTGGTGACCGGGGCGGGGGGGGGTGTCGAATGCCATCTGCATGTTGCAAAACACTCCCTTGTCCCTTCCAAGTGACGTGACCACAGCGTCTTGATCTGCTTTGGTCCATAGGGCCCAAGAACAAGGAGAAGGTGGTGCTGGGGAGGGCGTAATAGGGTCCTGCGTTGTTAAGGCATGTTTCTGGCTGCTGGGCCAGAATCTCGAACCTAGATGGGGCCCTTCCTGTTATATGATCATCCCATACCAGCCACTTGTGCATCTTTCGCTTTCCTTAATGGGAGGATGCTCACTAAACCAGCTTGCCTTTTTGTTTGGGTGTAGTTTGTATGACATTTACTGGAGTTCGGAAGTGGATGATGAACTGAGAGCCCTGGAAGAGTCCAAGCCTGAAGTGAAGATCATTTCATGAGTGGTGACTGCCTGCAGAGCAACGTCAAAGCAATGTCCTTCTCTTAATCTGAACTCTTTCATACATAAAGCTAATTAACTTAATAGGGAATTTGCTTGTACCAAAAACATTTGTGGATTCCCTGAGTGGGTGTCCGGGGAGCTGATCAACCTTCTGTGCATCTCTGGATGTACTAACTCCGAGGCTCGTGAAAGCGTGGTACACTTTCACTGCAGCATTACTATCCTTGAAATAAACAATTACTGGGCGTCTTCTAGAAGTGGGTCTCTACTTTTTAGGAGCTCTTTAATCCTATAATCCCTTCTAACGCATTAGTCAGGCTTTAAAGAGAGCTCCTTGCCAAAGGCAGGAGAACTACCTACTGTATTGTTACTGGGTGGTGCTTTTGCCGGGTCTCTGGGGAAGGCTTTCTCAAAAAACCGTTTTTAGCCTAAAATGGAGCTCTCACCTGCCTTTTCCTAGAAGAGCGCTTGGAAAAGCAGTGGTGGCCAAGACACTAGAGAAAGAAATGAGCAGCTGTTCGACATTGATGTCCCTTGAAGAATGATTTTCCTACAAACAATAGTGCATTTCTTCTAGTATGGGAAATGATTAAATGGTTTGATATGTTTGCTCTGGCAAGAGTGGTTCTACAGGAACTTTAATAAAGTCTGTTTGCAAATAATTAAATGCTTCATTTTTCTACTTATAAAAAGAAAAGTAAGAGATATCTGTATATTTCTACTTTAAGACCAACCCGTCACTTCTGAACTGAACTACGACTAAGACCTTGTTTTACGTGTTTGCTTTGGTAAGTTCCGGGCTGAAGCACGTCAGGGTAAGATCTTAGTCAAGGCCTTAGGTGGACAGAAAGCCTAGAAGACGTTCCCCTGGTTTCAGGGGACACTGACGGCATTTTCTTGCCCAGTCAGAGTTTTAATAAAGCTTGTTCTAAGGGAAAATGCAGCTGTTGCACACCTAAAACGCAAAAGAATTAGCATAGTTTAAAAATGTAGGAGACAAACCTGGCATTGCCATGGGGTGGCGTTGCAGGAGGAACGCTGAAAAAATCCTGTTCCCCAGCATCTCCCTTCCTAGAGCAGTCACTTGGTGTTTCCTTCACTGCCAAACCCTGCCTGGGCACCCAAGTTAAAGGTGTCCTCCAGGCTTTGGCTTGCGATGCTAACGCTTTCGTGCCATAGAGGCTGTCACTGGCTTTTCTTTGACTTAAGTATAGCTTTGATCTAAGCATAGTTTCTACGGTAGCCTTCACAAATCTCAAATGGTGCCTGAGAAGTAGCTTGCTTGTGTCTTCAGGCAGGTGTGAGGGATAGGATTGGGTTTTTTTTTCCCTCGATGCACGTCTCTCTTGAGGCTGCCCAAAATGCTAAAAAAACCTTTTATGCCTTTCTGCTTCAAGAGTTATGTGGTCGTCTTCATCGAGGGCAGAAGCAGTTTTTGTGTTTGGAAACCTACCCATCCTGAGGGGCTTTCCACATTCAGGATCTCTCCTGGACCTGACGTGCGTGGGCTCGTTTCAAGCTGGGGGCGAAGACGGGACTGGAGAGGCAAGAGCACGTGTAGGGGGAGCCAGAAAAATCAGGCATCTGGCTGGGTGTAAAGGCAGCACTCTCAAAAAATTATGCAAATATTAGAAGCGGATGCCTGAGCATACCTGGTGTGGTAGATGGAAGAGGTTGTCTGCGAGGGGAGCGGAGGTGCTCCTGGGCTGCTCCCAAAGCAGGTCGTGGTCAGGCAGGTTGAAGGTGAGACAGTTTGCAGGCAAATCCTCCCTTGGCCCCGTCTAGGCAGCAGGATGGGCTGAGGACCGCGTCGACCAAAGTCAAACCTGGGCCGAACTAGCCCGCAGCCAGCACCCGTGCATCGGCAAGCCGTGTGCCCCACTGCATCCCTGTGCTGGCTACCCAGGGGGTGGCACACCCCTCGCACCGCAGCGCAGCTGGCCTCTGGCACGGCCATGCCTGGCAAATGCCTCCTCTTCCTCCACTGCAGGCAGAGGAGCACTAAGACGGGCCTGCCACCATGGCCGCGCCACAGGCCTTCAGCCTCTGATGGCGTGTTCCTACCTGGGGATAAAACGCCCGCCCTCCCGCCTTTGTTCCTGGAGGGGTTTTGCATTCCCTGCAAAAAAATGCAGGCAGGGTTTGGAAAGGTCTCTGCGGCACGTGCCACTTGTCCAGTTACCAGCTTCAGCAAGAAAAACCACAGGAGCCAGATTTTGCCATCTGAATGAGCTCGGAGCATCTCAGTCCAGGCCAGCCCAGCAGAGCTCTGCAGGTCCGCCCAGGACGGGGAGGAACCTGTGCGCTCAGCCCCCGTGCTGTGCTTTAGGACAACGTGAAGTCTTGTGCTTGGCTCTAAAAACCAGGTATAAATCCTGGGATCCGGGAGCAAGCCACTGTAGCAAGAGGCACTTGTGCTCAGAAACAAGACACTTGGCTCATGAACAAGGCTCAAGCAAGGATTTGTATTTCTAAAAACTCATCTGGTTTTGTTCAGCTATTAGTTGGTCCAACTCATTTCCCTGGCAAACCTTGCCACAACCGTGAACTCGGTAGAGTTGAAAGACAGAGAAAATTGCTCCTGCATTTTAGATGTGTGGGTCTTCACCATTTCAAGCTAAAACGAGCAGGCAGCAATTGAGTCACAAACCTTTCATGTGGACTAGATACTAGGCTGGGAGTCAAAGCCTCGCTCACGGCAAGTTCACAGCTGGGGCACTCAGCAGCTCCCGGCATGTCGCAGTCACATCCTGGTTCTCGCTCAGGGTGAACGGTTGGACCCGCTGGACCAGTGGTTTGCAAATACTGACTTCCTACTAGCAAGGGTTGAGTTTCTCCTAGTACAGTGATGCTTAAAGACAAAATTATGCAGCCAAACTAGAAGGTTAAGAAATCCAGGTATGACTTTCAGTTTTAAGCAAATACTAGAAGCTTAAAAACCATGCCCCCTTGAGATCAAACAGCAGAGAAAAAACCAGAGAGACCAGGTTTGTGTTTTAGATCTCAGTAACAGCAACAGTGGGTTAGAGTGTGTTAAAGCTTCAGGTTTCTGCAAGTTGTTTAGGATTCTGCAATAAACTTCATTTTTCACTCATCACAGTATATGATCTCAATCAGGGAGGTCACAGTGTTCCAGTTAACGATGCCAGAGGCAGCTAAGCAAACATTACCGGCCTCGCAAGCAGGTCATACCCCAACTAAACCTGCAACTTGCTTTGGAAGAGCATCATGTCACGGCTGCCCTGGCACCTCTGACTGCTCTCTTGCTGCCTGGGCTTTTCGGGAAGGAGCTCCAGCACAGCAAGGCCCCAGGCCCCAGCTCCAAATAATACAGATGCTAACAGCAATTTCCGTGCTCCTGTTGAATCCGAAAGGGGAAATGAAGCCAACTGTGCTTGAAGAGTTAACCACAGCTCCCCCCTTTCTCTGAAATAGTGCTCACCATCTGAGTCACTCCCAATCCTCTGCTAAAATGGTCTAAAAGGGAGTTGCTTCTTGCCTGAATTCTCCTTTTGCACAGAAAATGATGACTTTTTTTCATTATATTATTTCCAACCTCTCTCTTCCTTTCTGTGTGCTTAGTTCCTCAGTCACCCCTTCCTCCCCAGCACCTCCTCTTCATTTCATCTCTTTTACCAGTGGGGAAACACACACTGAGAAAAAAAACAAAAAACCTGAAAAACTAAGGGGGGGAAAGTCCCTCTCCCCATAAGGCAAGAAGAGTTTTGACCTACTTTACCCATTCCCCTGCTCCCAGCTGCAGACGACCCACGGGCATCTTGCATTTCTCCTCCTGGGGCACAGCATCACAGTCCCCTCCTTCCTCGCTTCTCCCACTCGTCTGCCACCCACACCATAAATACTAGCCAGTCAAGTGCATTCCCAGGTTGGCAAGGACTTACAAATTGACAGCTTTATGAGTATGTGAGGTGAGTCTTGCCTCTCTCAGCTCCACCGAGGGAGGAAACGCAGCTCGCGGCACGAGGAAGAAGCACGCTGGGTCAGACGCCTGATAAGCCTTTGCAAGCTAGAGGGCTGCGCTGGTTTTGGCTGGGAGAGAGCTAATTTCCTTCACCGTAGCTGGTGTGAGGCTGTGTTTTGGATTTGTGCTGAGAACGGTGTTGGTAAGGCAGGGATGTGTTGGTTACTGCTGAGCGGTGCTCCCACAGAGCCAAGGCCTTTGCTGCTCCTCACC
>JAVKLA010000021.1:9247740-9257770 GCA_034782735.1 Sagittarius serpentarius | reverse complement strand
GCGAAGGAATTCCTTGGTTTGCTTTGCGTGCGTGCGTGTGCGGCTTTTGCTTTCCCTATTAAACTGTCTTTAACTCAGCCCACGGGTTTTCTCACTTTTACACTTCCGATTCCCTCCCCCGTCCCACGGCGTGGGGCTGAGCTGCTGGATGGGGATAAACCACAACAAGGGCAAATCGGTGGCACATGGGATTCAGGACCGTGTAGCTGGGGGGATAGAAACTTTAACCGGCCTGTCACGGCCTATTTCGTTTGCAATTAAAGGCAGGTATGCAGTGGGAGGGGTGAATTGTTGGCAGTTCCTCAAGCCCTTGAAGGTGTTCCAGAGCAGACACTCAAATAAAGCTCTAAGACGGGTTGCCCTGCCATCAGGGCCCGTAATATTGGCAGAGGGAAATAAAGCACCAGCACAGCTGTTATTTGGAGATGCACCCTACAAGTAACTCATGCAAATCCTCCAGTGCTGCTCGCTGTTTCCTACCTCACCGGTAATTCCCACATCCCAAGAACCACAACGTGTCATGAGGACAGTGCACAGACCCAAGGCACCCAGCAAAGCCAGCACTTCCCACCCTAACTTACTTCTTGACACCCTACCTATTGTTTTCGCCTTGTTGCGCTCTTCACTTCGATGCTTAGTTCGGACCCTAATTATGCTTTGCAGGTGATTAAAGCACCTCTGCTTCTGGGTACAGAAATACTCCCCAGGCCATATTGTAATTGTCTAGGAGACATTGCCAGCCTGCCGTGACTTCTAGGTGCAGCTTAGCTAATTGAGCTCCTTGTAGCTGGGTTAGATGCGTCAGCTCATCTCTAACGTGCAGTAACCGCAAATCAAGTAGTGAGGCTGCGCTTGGAGATAATTAGAATATAAAGCACCAATGAGTTTTCTCCGTGGCACCTCCCAGAAAGAGGGGGAAAAAAGACTTTGTTCACCCCTGACTGCAGTGGGGAGCCGCTGCTTTCTTCACAGCAGGCTCCCGGGGGATCCATTCCCCCTTCCGTGCCCACAGCATGCAAAGCAAATCTAAATTAGACAAGCTACATGGCATGCAGCCATGTCTCGTAACTACAGCAGGATCAAAGGTAGCTATAATCCCAGCGAGGTGGTTAGAGTCAGCTAATTAATGGTCTGAGGAAGAGATCTGTCCAGATTTGGGTGGCTTGAGAGAGAGCAAGCTGAGCTCCCAAGGCTGGAGAGGCAGGATGGGACTGATCCAAGGCTTCTCAGGGAAAATCATCAAAGCCCAGGTGGGGTGAGGAGAGAAAACCAGATGAGGGAGGAAGGAAAGCACTGGAGGATGGTGTTCTACCCCCTTTCTCACCTCCCTACACAGTTCTTGGCCCTGCAATCTTCAGGTAACTTAGGACCATCCTCTGAAAGACAGAACCACTCCCGCTTTTCAGATGGTTCATTGCCTGTAAGTGTTTAAAGCATCTTTAGGCTCCTGGATTTTACGCCTGGCAGCCCTGGAAGGGCATGGGGTGGCACTGGCGCAGCTGAGACTATGGGTCTAGCTCCAGTAGTATGGGCAAAGACTTCCCATTCACTGCTGGCATCCAGCTGCAACAGCCACAGCTCCAACATCCACAGGACACAGTCATCAAAAAAAAAGAGAACCTGTCGCTTTGGACAGAGAAAGAAGAGTTAAAACAACTGCACAGCAAAAGCAGGTGAAAAATGCGTACTCTTAGCCCACTCATCTATCCTGTGCTTTCTACGGGCTTGCAGAGCTGGGAGGACTTCACGTATCAATATGGATTGGTTTCACCAAGAGCAGCAAGGGGTTATAAATGCTCTCCTGCAAGTGTCCAGAAGCTCAGCCTTTCTCCTTCGTGTCGGGTCCAGTGCCTGCTGGGCCTCTCCTGGGAGCTGCAAGGGAGCTCGGTGTGCAGCAGCTCTCACCGTGACCCTGCCAGCCAGGTTTTCCAAACGGGCACCCAAAACACCAGCCCTCCACAGTTTTGCTGGAGTTAATTAAGCAGAAGCCTCTCCACCACGTTGTTCCCCACGTACACCCCGTTCTGAGCCGATTTCATCAACACTGGCTCCTGCCTTGCTGAGCAGGGTGGTTATTTGTTTTTCTAGTACGGCAGACGAGTCCCTCACCTCGTGGGTGGCGGCGTGGCACGTGTATGCCCTCAGAAGGCTCCCTGCTTTTACACCACTCCTGAAGGTATGCTTTTTGTTTAAGCTGCCCAGAGTTGAGTTAGGCACCTGGGAGGAACTGGGAAAGGAATCCTCTTGGGTTTGCAGGGAAATGCAATGATGCCCCCCACCTGTGGGACGCTGGCAGGGCTGTTGGTGCTTTAGTAGGGCAGCCAAGCTCCTTCTGGGGTTGTCCCTCATGGGGCTGCAGCGCTTTTGGAGGGGGGCATGGGAAAAGAGAAGGGTGCGATGTTTTCTGTTACTGGCAGAGTTGCAAATGCACGTGTGCAGGAGCGGCTGGTCTGCTGTAGGCTGTCGTTCACAGGATGGGGAATGAGTGACAGCTCGGTTTAGGTGATGGGGCCATGGGGAGGACAGGGAGCCGCACGTGCAGTGTCAAGCCTGTCCTGCCCCTGTTGTGTGACGGCAGAGAAGTTGCTCACATTAGTGTGGTCCGGCTTGCTTAGTGAAGCTGGGGCAGCGGCTGCCTTTATACCAGACCTATTGCAAGGGGAAGCTGACTTTAATCAAGGTCCATGAGTGCTGGGCTAGGCATGGTGGTTACGGAGGCATTCAGCTGCGCTGGGTGCGCTTATTTAAATACCTGCTATGCAATTCAGAAGCAGGTTCTTAAAAGTAACTTCTCTCAGGTGAATGACAGCCAGTTAACGAGTTTGTTTGCAAATGTGAGTGTCCACTGCGCACACAGAGAACCCGGCGATGGTTAGCAACGTCAGGAGGCTTTTCTAGGATAAGTCAGTCCTGTCCCTCCCTTGCTCACTCATGCCCTTACAAGGGAGCAGGCAAGACTCCTCTGCCTTCAGCACGTTATCGCAGGAGGATGTCAGGGTCTAGCTGGTAAGGCCAAGGTGTCCTTGGCTCACAGATCCTCCAAAATCTCCCCGTCCTGACGAGAGCCCACTCTGCGCTGGCAGAAATGCGCTGTTCCCCTCACTGATGTGATGGTACCCCCGGCTCGATTACTCTTTCCCTTCCCCAAGACAGACATCCAGTACTTCAAGCGCCCTGCTGCTGTGTGAGCTGAGAGCAGGCCCAAGGATCACCGATGTGCGAGGCTTTGGGCAGCCGTTCGTACCGGTGGCTTTGTACCTGCTGGGTGAGCATCGAGTCATGACGGGCTCTTGTAGCTGGGGGCAAAACCTGGCTGTGTTCTTTGCCGGGAGGTTTTGGGGATCTGCTAAGGGTGCTAGCGGAAGGAGGCTCAGATCGATAAGCACAAGTGTAAGGACCGGTCAGCGCAGGAGGAGGTGGTGGTGTAAGGCCCCCTCCTAGGGAGAAGCTTCGCTAGTCTAAAGACAGTATCTCGTTGCAGGTTAGTAATGAGTTAAATTTCTTGGGCAGTTTAAAGGCTCCTCTTAGCCCTGTTTTTTTCAAGAAGCAAATTATTGGGCAGTGTTTATTTAGGCTGAGATTTAGGTCTCACCCACAGAAGGGCATTCTGCCAGTCCCCTTCTGCTCTTTGCTATTGCTTCATCTCCAGCAGTGATTGCTGGTAGTACGTTTTGCAGTGCCCCAGCAGTTGCACAGGGCTCTGCACCAAAGGTACAGATAATACAGTCAGATAATACAGTCAGTGATGAGAAATCATAGAAGGAAATACCTGGTATGAACATCAACTTGTTCTGAGGTGAAGAAATCATGGATATTCAGGGCTTCTGTGCAGGAAGTTTGGCTAAACTGATTTCTGCTTTAAAGCTTGTTTGGGGATGCATAAACCAGCAGTAATTTCTTGGAACAGCTCTTTTCTGATGCTGGGCACTGTTTCTTGCCTGCTCCTGTTTGCTAGAGGTGGGTAAAATGTTTGCTCCCTGGCAAGATGAGTGTTTTAATCTCACCTTAAGCCATCCAAAAAGAAAGACACTAAGTGCTATTTGCTACCAGATCTTTATTGTGAAAGGGTGTAAAGGCGTGGACGGGAAGGGCTGCTCGTACACGAGCTCCCCATCCCTTCTCCTTTCCGGTTGGATTCAGTCCTCTCCTGAAAAGGGTGAGAAAACTCTTCAGGGATCCTTATCCTGAAGGCACTGGGCGAATCCCTTCCTCCAGTCCTCATTTTGGTTACTCAGGCTAAGCAAGGATGAAGAGCTATACCAAGCCATAGTCCCGCAGACCACCATTCATCCTGGAGCAAAGCAACACAGATAGGAGCCCAAACTAAGCTGCTAGTTTTTCCTAGGACTGTCAGGTTCCTCCCAGGGGCAGACGCCAAACTCCAGATCCCTTTCTCCAAATTTCCGGAGCCCTTCCCTTGTCTCCCGTTACAGAGACCCATCAGGGTCTCACACCTGCCCAAGAGATCAACAAGTGGGCACCCCAGTCCTCCTTCTCCCTGTCTCCCATCCTTTTCCCAGCGTCTCCTTTGCCTGCCTTAGTCTTCCCAGACTTGCTCTACAAACTACGGCTGCCGGAGTCTGTTGTTGCCTGAACAGGTCTGCAAATGAGTGGCGATGTACTGCAGGCACCGCTGAAAGGAAGGCACCAAAATCTCCTGATCTGATGAAGCCGCCTGCTAAGCCAACGGTTTCATGACTACTGGCCAGCACATTTCTCACCAGCTAGTCAGGCTAGTGACCTCCCAGGTGCCAGTGTCATCACAGCGACCCAGCCAGTCAGGTGCCGATCCCACAGCCCCACAAAGGGTTTTCTTTGGATCAAACCCAACAAGCCAGATCCAGTGAACCAGGCAGACTTGGCTCCTTGGTAGTACAACCTCATGGCTGCAGGGAAGAGCAGGATAGGGCTCAGGGAAAGGGAACAAAGTTGGGAAGAGAGCTGGAGGAATTTCTGTAGGAGGAATGACTGGCTGAGCTAGGACTACCCAGGCTGGGAAAGGCTGAGGGACAGGAGAGAGCTCTGACATCCGGAGAGTCTGGAGAGGGTGAACAGGGAACGACTCTCTGCTGTTCTCTTTCCAGTTCAGGATCTAGGCAACGACAAGTTAAACCATCACGCAAGAAGTCAGCTAACTAAAGGAGAGGATAGTTCTTGTGTTGGATGGGAGAACTTCTTGGTAGAGGATACTGTGGAAGCTGGCACCTGACACGGCTTGTAAAGTCAATTGGATGAATAAGTGGAAATACAAAAATCCACTGAAGCTTATCAGAAGCAAGCAAGGACCTTTGCTGCTTACTGCAGGAGCCTGAAAGAACATTTTGGGGGAAAGTAGCATTGGGTGCTTACCCCAGTCTCATACTGTCTCTGGGCCTCTGCTGTCAGGCACTGTCAGAAGGCAGTAAGCGGAAGGGCGAGTAACCCGCGGGCAGCCAGCAGTTGTGAAGCAGAGATACAGGGAGGGCAAGGAAGCAGGCTGAAAAAATGTGGGAAAATCACAGGTGTACATTTCTAGTGGCCTTCCATCTGGGAAGACCATAAGCTGCTTTGCTGTGAATTGCTCTGGCCAAAAGGAGGGTGATCCAGCAGATGCCTGTCGGTGTGGCAATGATGAGGACAGATCTGTGATAGTGTGGTACTGGTCCTGTGAGCACAAGCACGGGTAAATAACATTACTGACAAGTCCCTATGAGGGCCACAAGATTAATTTTGTATGTATGCGTCTGAGCTGCAGTTTGTCTGTGTATACAGACCTTTTCCTGCTTGGCTCGTACAATGTTGTAGCCTTGCTACAAGCCAGCTGGTTCTTCACCAGGCCGGACACATAAGCGCGGCTTCCTCTGTCCTCCCCAGTCCAACTGTTACCTCAGGCCCCAGGTGATGCCAAGCTGTCCCCAGCTCTTCCCAGCCTCCTGTCACCCAGCCTCAGCAACCCCACTCTGCCTGGATGGCTTTTACAAAATAAAAAATAAAATAAAATAAAATAAAATAAATAAAAAAGTATCTCTCCCACCTGCTCCTTCCTCCTCTTCCCCTCTCAGCTGTGCAAGGTCACAAGCCGTGATCATGGCTCGCTCCGCTTCTCTCATCCAGAAGCATCAGGCCCGGGTGCCACCTGAGCGCAGCTCGCTAGACTGCTCCAAGATGCATTTTTATTGTAAGCAGGTCGCAGGGCTGTCCCAGAAAGTCTAAACCATACGGTGTTCACACCAGGTGGTCAGTGCCAGCCCCTGCACGGTGGCAATGTTAACACTGGCCCCTTCAGCAGGACCCACGGACAAGGTCTTGCTGGTGACAACACTGTCCCTGCAGGGAGAGAGGCTGAGCGAGGCCATAGGATCCACTGTCCTCCTACCTGCTCCCCGGCTGCTGGGGGAAGAAACACTTCCCACTGAACTGGGATCTCTCCCAGCTGGACTAACCCTTCCCTCCAGGACAGGGCTATGCACAAACTAAAGCAAATGTAAGCGTAAGACTGTGTGACAGCAATGTCTTTATCCACTGCACTCCTTTTTGGGGTACCCCGTCTAAACGTTCTGCTTTCCAGAGACAGGATCCTGAGGAGTTTTTAAACTCTGGGCTCTCTAAAGGCTTTCACAAACTGCCAAATAAAAATCCCACTTCAAGACTCTCATCATCATGTCCAAATGTCATCATCTCCAAGCTGGATGGCGTTTACTCAGCTTTTCTTTATTCCCACAGAGAAGAGATGCCACAGCGAAGGCTGGATCAGGATAAAGGCACAGAACGGCATTTGAGGGAAGAAAACGCCACCTATTCTGCATGACGTCGCTAAGCAGAGCAATGCAGATGTCAAGGCAAGTACACTGATGCTAAGGCAAAGCCAAGAGCCGTCCTCGTTTTCAGAAACCTCACAGGGTCAAGCCACGGACTGACTGACACTCCGCTAGAAAACAAGACCCAAAAACCTGTGGCAAGAAAGTTGGTCTTCTACTTGCTTCGCCTTTAGTCCATCTCTTAAGTTTTTACTGAAAAAGAGGCAATTGCAAACCTTTCCCATCCCCTCTCCCTCCCCCATGACTGAAGAAACCCAGTTTCTTCTCCACCTCCAGCCTGTGTCTCTGTTACTGGACGCGGTTTCCAGTAAAATGAATTCCTCAAGTTCCTGGTGACCTTCCTGCAGCTGGCCAGGGCTCGCGGCGAGGGGAGGAAGCCCAGGCACGCAGCTCTGCCGCGCAGCACCGCGGCGGGGGGAGAGCCGGCTCAGCCATGGGAGAGAGGAGCCAGCACCAAAATACCACCGGCAGCTGCTACGTGCAAAATGGCTATTAGAGGGTTGCAGCTGCTCTTCTCTGACTAAAACCAATGCCAGAAAGAAAAGCACGGGGGCGGAGGGGGGGAGAAGCTGAAAGAGAGCCCGCCCGGCACGACGGGGGCAAGGAAAGCAGCTGCTTTGGCGTGCTCGCTCTCCCTCTTGCAGCACAGCTGTCGGGCTCTGCTGTGCATTTCACTCTCTGTCCAGCCTGAGCTTACAGGCAGCCCTCGAGCGAGGCCAGGCTCTTTTCAGCTCTTTCTTCCCCACGGTCTGAACCAGGACTAGGTGCTCGCACCGTGGCAGAGAGCCGACCTGCCAGGAGAGAGGAGGACACGGGGCGCTGGTGGCACCACGCGAGCCCTCACGGGTCCCCTGGCTCGACTGCAAAGGCAGCAGGTCTAAACACGCCTTCTCTTCCCACCGTTGTAGGAGCAGGAGGGAAGCTCAACCCTACCAGGCTCTAAAAGACCCATATCGCTCTTTTCCTCTTCTCCTCATTTTCCTTAGGTGTTACGAACTGAGCCGGATGAGCTGTGCATCTGCCTTATCTCCTCCTCCAGCAGGACCAAGGACCTCAGCAGCATGAGCAGCAATTCAGGGCTCCCGCCCCGCTCCTGGGGCACACCGACGTTCTCCCTCCTCTGCTGCGGAGAGCGATGGGAGCTGCTTTTGACTGGCCCGTGGGCTGCCTTGCCGCGGGTGTGCTGAGCCTGCCACCCAGGTCCGAGGGCTGAGGCAGGTCCCATCCCACATCTCCAGGCTCCAGTGCGTGGTCCAGGAGTGGCAAAGGCAGGTGGTGAAGAACCGCAGCAGGCCAGCCTTTGGGGACCCCTTTGTCTGCTCCCTGCAGCGTGCCGAGGTGGCGAAGAGCACCCTGAAGCTGGAGGTGAGACGAGGTGCTACCTCAGGAGGCATAAAGAAGGGTGCCTTGACCGGAGAAGAAATGTGTCACGGCTTCTGGAGAGGTCTCCTTCTCTTACCCCTCCGAGGAACACTGAGGGGGTCAGTCACTGGGTCCTCTCAGAGTACAGCCAGCCGGGAGGTTGGCCCTTTGGCAACATGAGTAAGGCCAAGATTGCCAGTTACCGTCAGCAGCAGCCAGAAGGGTCGGGAAGCCTGGAACCCCTGAAACGCTTGAGCTTTCAAAGGGGTGCCCTACTAACTGCTTGGGCGTTTTATTTGGCGGGGGGGGGGGGTCTGCAGTATTGATGTAGGGAGGGGGATTTGATTTCCCTGAAATCCGTGTTTCCCGGTGCTCTGTGTTCTCCCCTCCTTTGCCACAGGCATTCCCTACGGAAATGTGCTTGGCTGCACAGTCCGGCAGCAGGATGCGGCATGGAAGTGGAGGCCTGGGGGAAATGCCGGGCACGGCAGTGAGTGAGCTGAGGGTTATCACACAGCGCAGGGAGAGCAGAGCTAGCTCTAATGGAGACGCCATGGTGTTAGCCTCTTTTCCTTAACTCTTTGTTACTCTCGCTTGGCTGCTTCTGACTTGCCTCACATGGAGCTGGTTTGGGTCGCGCTGCGGGTGTAACACTGCAGACGGACCTGCGAACGCCCAGGGATTTTACATGCGCACCATGCCTTGGCAACAGATAGCTGGGGAACATCCTCTGGACCGGGATGGATTTGAAATGTGTGCTGAGGGGACAGCAGCGAAGACATTACCTGTGAAATCCAAAGCAGACAGGTCGTTTTCCAACCAAATGTTGCCTGCGAATGATCTGCAGACACCACGAGCCAGCCGTAAGAAAGGGCGTGAAGCTGAAGCCTTTGTGCTTTGAACGCCTTGCCACGTTATACCACGGTGCCCAGGCGCTCCGCTGGAGACAGAGGGAAGGAGATCACCCAGAAATCTGGAGCTGCACTAGCAAGCAGGATAGGACGAACCAGTACTGCAGAGCTGGTACAAACTCACAGGTCTCAAGGTGTTAGCGAGAGGTGTAACCAGCCAGGGACAGACAGTTTTCCCGGGGTCACGTAATCCTTTAATGATCTCCGGCAGGTTTTGCTCCTGCCAGGAGCAGCCAGCAGTTGCTATTTCAAAAGACGTCAGTGGACTAGACGGCTTGTAGGTCTGAACCTGAGTGGTGATCCCCACGTGTTGCTGCAGATCTCACGTTCCTTGACAAGTGTCTGGTTGCACATGACTTCAAAGCCCCTTTGATTTGGCCATTAAGTTTTCCTGTGGTAGCAAGCAGCAAAGCCAGGGAGCTTAGACCAGACATGGGAAATGGCCATGTGCTGGAGAGCCACATGCTGGAGAAACAGCTGTGGCAGGGGGGGACACAAAGAGGGGACTGAAGCCCTGTGTGAGCACATGCAGCAACGGCCCCAAGCTGCCATGAAGCAAGTGTGGGCAGCTGGCAGAGGACGTGCCCTCATGCAAGGGGACCCCAGCACCAGCCCACTCCTCCGGCCAGCCCTGTCTGGGAGCAAACCTGGCATGGAGGAAGGGCAGGATTCAGCAAGATCAGAGGGACCGTGGCCTTCACACAGCCTCTTCAAGCCGGAGAAAGGGGGCAGGGAGAGGTAATGCCGCTTGATGTTCCAGCAGGCAGCTGTCCAAGAGCAGTAGGGAGTTAGCAGAGGTGGAAGCGTAGCAGAAGAGTTTTTTTCAGGTGGTACTACTCCTTGGCATGGGCCACTGTCCTGGTTCTGGCTGGGACAGAGTTCGTTGTCTTCCTAGCAGCTGGCACAGCGCTGTGGTTTGGGTTTAGGATGAGAAGAATGTTGGTAACACCCCGATGGTTT
>JAVKLA010000021.1:9203066-9247640 GCA_034782735.1 Sagittarius serpentarius | reverse complement strand
CTTATTGTCACTTTCTTGTTGTTATTAGTGTCATTGTTAGTTTCTTCCTTTCTGTTCTATTAAACTGTTCTTATCTCCACCCACGAGCTTGACTTTATTTTTCTGATTCTCTCCCCCATCCCGCTGGGTGGGGGGGGAGTGAGTGAGCAGCTGCGTGGGGCTGCGTTGCTGGTTGGGGTTAAACCACAACAGTCGCCTTTGCTATCACGACAGCCCAATCCTGACTCCCCCAAAAGCCCATGAGTGAGAATGGCAACACGTGAAAACAGGCCCCAAAGGCAGATAGCTCCCCTTGGATGAGGATCTGCTGCGGTCCGTGTGGATGCACTGGTGGCACAGCTCCAGCCTGCACCTCGCCCTACCATGGACACGCTTTTTCCCTCTCTCCCACAGGTCCAACGGTTTGACAAATACTCCAGGAACACTGCGCTGGGGAAAGTCACCCCGAGTGAGCTAAAGGCCTCCCAAAGCCTGGTTTTATGTGAACAGCTGCAGAAGATTACAAAGGTGATGACTCTACCGCGTGGCCTTGCCCTGCATGCCCACACAGCAGCCAGGGAGCTGCACCTCCGTACAGCCATCCCTTCATTCTATTAATGAAAAATCCCCACCCTGCATCCTTGGGGACCATCTGCGTGATGATATTCGTGGCAGCAGGTGCCTTCTGCTCCCAGCACACTTCTCAGGCAGGGTCTGCAGGAAGGCAGGGCTTTACAGGGATGGAGTTTGAAATTGCATCTTAAAGGTGAGATCTCCAGGGAAGGATGAAGGCACATTGATGACCAAGCTTGTGTTGCAGCACCTTCTGCCTTTGCCACCCACAGAGACAAGAGTTCAATGTGCATTACACTGGTGGCCATTTGGTTTGTTTAAAGAGACTGATGGCCCAAAGTGAAGACGTGCTGTGTTCCAATAAGGGATTAATAGCAATTTTTAAATGTTAGAGGTGTATTTTAAGTGGTTGTTAACGACAGCAGTGTATTTTATAACAGAGAACAAGTAGCCTCTCAAGTCCAGCAACCTGAACAATTAACTGTTTGTAAGAAACATCTATTCCTTCCTCACACATGGGAAGTTGAGGTAAAATGTGAGCAACATTAATTTGATTCCAGACCTAGCTCTCATAGGCCCCTGACATGGCCAAGTCTACAGCCTGTGGGGCTTCCTGTGGCCCTCTGGGAAAAAATACGATGGTGCCATAAGAGTTAGTACTTTAGTACCATAAAATTAGCACAGATGCACGTGGATGTAGTCCGTACCGTACTACCTCACGCAGTCATGTTTGATTGGACTCAGAACTCAGAAGACACCCTTATGTCCAGGTAATCCAGACACAGGAGAACAGGGGCTCTTCTGTTCCTCCCTAGGAGAAAGGGAAACCGCCACGCCCAACAAATAAAGAGCAGTTGTTAAAAAGTTAAAAAGCTAAAATTCAGTCTCAAGAAAAACACTGAAGGACGGATGTGGCCAGCACGCTGCGGTGGCCCTGCCGTCTTTGTTGCTGGGGCCACAAGAGCACACTCACGAGCTGCAGGAAGGTGGACATGTGGCCTTGGTGGCTGCAGAGGTTGTTGCACTGGATGTTTGCTCACCGCCTGCCCACGTGCCTTTCACAGGACATCGTGGGAGAAGTGCTCATGCCGCCGAAGTGCCGTCCCATCTGTCAGAAGATAGAGGAGGGGCTGCTCGAGGCAAAAACTACATCTCCTCGAAGTAAGGTTTTATATCTGCTATTGTTGCTGCTCCCATCTTTATTCTGCTGCCTGCTACCTTCATCTTACCCACCCAGAGGGACGGGGAGGTGTGGAGAGAAAGGCCCCTTGCATGCCCATCGCACCCCAACAAGCGCTGCTGACCCAGACCACAAGTCTGTCTAGCCTAGTGACCGCCTCTGACAGAGGACGAAGTACCACGGGAAGAAGGGAGGCGTGAGCGACACTCCTGCTCTGTACTCACCCTGCCTCCTCCAGTTCGTGGCTTAGAGATTTCTTGAGCTGGGGTTGGCTTCTGTGTATTTAGAAATTCCCAAAGGATTTCTCCTCCCTGACCTCCTTCGGTCTCCCCATGAGCCCGTGCTAACATTTAGCATCCACAGCGCCCTGTGGCAGGGAATTCCACCCCAAACTACACTTCTGTGAAGAACCACCTGCCCTTGGTAGCGCTGACCTTGCTGCCTCCATCTGCCGCTCACAAGAGAGCTGCCGCACTGCTGTGAGCTGCCGCACAGCCCCCAGCTCGTCTCAGCAAGGTGGCCAGCTGATGTCAGATCCCGTGAGTTTTGACATGGGAGCTGCTTTTGTTGGCTCATCACCCTAATGAAACGCCCAGCTCCTTCTCTCAGACAATGCCTTCCGCTCCTCTTCCCTCTGTCACAGGACTTGAATCCCATTTCTCTGCTCTGCAGAGACCTGAAGACCAAACTTCATCACAGTCCCGTTGCCCTCAGTATAAAGCCAATTTGTTTTTTCCTCTCGAGGGTGCCCCGGGGTGGGGGCAGTGCGGAGATGCTACAGTGCTCCTTGGGGACATAACCAGAGCATCACTACTATCCTTCAGTCTCCACTGATGAGGTGGCCGTCTGAGGCCATGGACACTTGAGAGCAGCCCTAGAGGTGCTCTGCATTGCAGATAAGCTGTAGACAGCTCCCTGCCCTGAGAAGGCGGAGGTAGAGCCACCCGTAACCCAACATTTGATGCACAAAGCAACAACGCTTCAAATTTGGGGCCCTTTTCTTACGTGGGTTTCTCCCCTGCACCATCCAGCTAGTTGGAGGAATGGAGGGAGGGGAAGATCCGCCCGTATTCGTTCTGTAGTGCTCAGCACGTAAACAGCAAGAAGGTAGGCAGCCCTTTCGCTTGCCTTGCTGTACGTCCCGCTCTCCCTCTTAGTTGTACGTCCAAGGTTTCCTCTTGGGACTGGGAGAAGCACAGCAGACTTTGATTTCTTGAGCTGGTCTCTCCTGGGCTGAACTCTTCCCAGCCTTAAATGCTCAAAAGATCATCTCACCCGTACCTCTAAAGCCACTGTTTTCCATTTCACTGATTAAATCCAGGCAAAGCAATCGCAAAGGCTCTTCTCTGTTATTTCTTTCTGAGCTTTGCTGCAGGTGTTTGATTTAGCCCACTTACAGGGCTAATAGGAGTAAATCCTTTCGTCCATCACCCTGTTGCTACTAACTTCAGAGCCTGTTCCACAGCTACAGGGACTACTCTGAGGTAGTCCTTATTAAATCATGCTCTCCTGTTACAGGATGGTGAGGCCCTACTGGCTACGTACCTACCAAGATGCGATTGTCTTGGCCAAGTGGTCTGATTTCCAGCAGTACTGAAGGCAGCACAAGCCTTGTTCCTTGCCTTGAGAAATGTGGGATCAAGCCTGAACAGTTGCAATATTCAGCTCTAATCAACACACAGCCCTTGTCCAGCATGACTGTCTTATGCAGTATTAAGTCTGTATTTGAAATGCCCAGCTCTGGGACAGAGACAGATACCCCAGCAGTTCATTTCTCCTTTCTCCTCCCCATCTTAGACCTATACACGAGGACAGATGTTTCCTGCAGATGCCACAGAAAAAAGTACCAGAAGTCCAGGCCACGGGTCCCACACACTGCTCCATCACCTTCAGCGAGACTTTCCTCTTCCACGAGCTGGAGCCTCCGGCGTGGGACTGCACAGTCCTGGTCTCCATTTACGAGGTGGACTCAGAGCGCAGGCGTCTCACGGGACAGGCCACCCCGGGGAAGAGAAGAGCGGGCGAAGCAGCGGACCGCTGGGACCGCATGCCAACGTTCATCCAGCAGCCCGTAGCTAAACGGCATCCTCTGCTCCTTTAGAGAGGGGGGGGTCTTCTGCAGCAGACGCACGTGGTGAATCTGGCCAGGCTTTCTTTCACAAAGACAAGCCAAGGCAGCGCTCACAGCGGGCATACCTAAAAAAAAGATGGGTCAGAGCCTGGAATTCTTGCTCCCAAAGACATGACCAGAGGTAACAATCTTTTGGCTTTCTCCCACTCCTTGCTGCTGCTCCTGGGAGGGAAAGGGTTTTTCATCTTTGCTGGTCCCATGGCATCTTTACGATAGTGGCAGGATTTCAGCATCACCTTGAGCTGGAGAAGGTTTGTACCTGCCGAAGGAAGCAGAGCCTGCCCTGAAGTGCTCACTACGAACAGACAAGAGGAAAAAGGGGCGGGAAGGAGGAGGAGTCGACGATCCTGTTTGTAAGATAGAAAAGCACTAAAAGGTTAATTGATTTGTCTAAGCTCAAACGAGAAATGTGGCTGGGAGCTTGAATCTGTATTGAGATCCTCTCCAGCACCTCAGAAAGCTGTCACCAGGTTTTTCCTAGCAGCCTCCCAGGCTTGGCTTATTAGGACTTCCAAGTTTGTCACAGAAAGAGAAAACAGAGGCCCTGGGACTATTGGGGTGAAACCGCCTTGGTGTGAGCATCACTGCGCTTGCACAGGATGCGTTGCTAATGAGAAAGTACCACCCGCCTCTCCTCCGAGATACCAGCCAGAGGCTTTCTTTAGCCATCCAGCCACCCTAAACGTGAACACGGACGCCTCTCCCTACGCTGCGGGCATGAGGGTGATGTGTCGTCTCTGACCTCCGTGCAGAGGCAACTTCTCCTGCCGCTTGGGAAGAGACACCTCCCTCCAGGGAAGGCTGCTGCTCCCTGCACCCGGGAGGGTGGCTGCTGCACGGCAAGGGTGAGCAGCCAGCAGCACTGCCAAGGTGACGGCAGCTGCAGGGCTCTGCCCTGGCTCCACGTCCAAACACAGGGAACACATCTGCCCGCCTCACATCCTCCTCTGATGGAGGCTGGAGAAGGGCTGGAGCTGCCTCGCCACCCTCCTCTTCCCCACTCCAGCTGGATCTAACAGCTCAAGTGTCTCCTGCACCCTGAAGTGGGGAGTTTAATATACCTGCTGACATTTTTACTGCCATTAGTTCTAATGAGTCTGGATATTCTTGCTGTCCATATCCATTTAGTCTTTTTCTGAATCTTCATCTATTTTGGCCTTCGGGAATTCCTGGGGCATGATCATTGCATGTTGTAGGGGAGATTAAATTAAAGAAAAAAAGATTTTTCACAGCTTAGAATTTCCTTTCACCCGTCTCCCTGTCCTGGTCTGATAAGACAGACCCATTTGTCATTTCCTATACTCCCAGCACATCTTCTGACTGATTTCCCAGGCTTTCAAAGTGGCAAATTCCCTCACAAAAGAGCCATCCTCTGTCTTGCCTGCAGGCAGGTGTGGGTCGGAACTCCAGTTTTCCTTTGGTTTACATTTTTTCTTAGTGACACTGCTTAAAAATCCTGTCCCCCCTGCCCCAGTCACAAGATGCGTAAGGTCTCGCCTTCTGAGAAGTCTGTTAAATGCGTGGATGGGTTTTGCATAGAGTACAACCGAAAAAAAAAGTGATTTAGGTCACGAAGGCTTATGTTGGTGCGGGAAGCAAGTGAAAGGAGGCCAGTAGAAAAGGGGAGGGAGGAGGAGGTGCCGGAGTTGAAATGGGTGCTCCTGCAGCCATCCCCACCTCTGCACTGCTCTCGTGTTTGCTTGCCCTGCAGAAGGTCTTGGGTTGCAACACAGATCCGACTCCCTGCTCCTGTGAAGCCAGGAAGGATGAAGGTTGGAGGAGGAAGGCTGCGAGGCACTGCAGGCTGCCGGCGATGTTCAAGTTGGCATGAGGCGCCCCAGAGAGGCCAAGATTCAACTGTCTGAGGTGCAAAGCCCAGGCAGGGCAGTGGGAGTGGGTGACAACTCAGGGGTGCTTGCAGGAGGAGGGCAGGATGGTGGCCCTGGGTGGTGGAAGCTCTCCAGGTAAGCAGCATCTCAGTGCTGCAAGGAGATAACAGAAGAGTCACCGTTTTTGTCGTGCCTCTGTCCTCCCCTTCCTGCAGAGGCCAAGCATGGTTTGGGTGGCTTTGTGGTCTCCTTCCTTTCATCCATGACCATCTTCAACCCTTCCAGGCTCTGATCTCCAACGCTGTCCAGACACAGCAGCAGCAGCATCCCTTTCCCGACACAGGTCGCCTGTCGCTCTCACTGCTACTGCACCTGGGCAGAGGCTTTCTCTGGCCCCTTTGGGGATGAGCCGCTCACTTATGTCTTCTACAGTGGACAATTTTCTTCTCCGAAATGCCATATATTGAATTTCACTTGAAGTCGATCAGGCCCTTCCCTGTGCTGCCTTCGCATGAGAGCACGTGGGCAACAGGTCTTGACTCCAGATGGAGCCAAGCAGTGCTAAGTTGAGGAAGAAAAAGGTGGCTTATACATAAATACATAGTATTTATATAAAAATATCTATATTATAATATATATTAATAAGCAAACAAGTACAAAATATTTAAATGAATAAGTATGTACAGGAGTACAGACAGGTGGGCAAATAGCTCTGCAAAGCCTACCAGAAAAATACCGCTAGAGCAAAGTGCTATCAAACCGCAGAGCCATAACCTTCTTCCCCTTCTCATGCAGATTTCCCCGTCTCAAGGCAAACGTGCAGAGAAGAGGCCAGCCGCTGGCTTGAAGGCGAACACACTGCTCAGGAGACAGTTATTCCACCCTCATTATAGTGAGTCAGTGTGTTTATACAGTTAAACTATTAAGATAATTTTACTCCTCAAACTCTCAAAGCTTCTCTATTTAGCCTCCGGCAACTTTTGGTTTGGAGCTATTACCATGAATTGGAGATTCATTTCCATGCAATTGCTGGTCCTGATTGTTGGCTGTGTTCGACTGGTTTGGGTGTGCCTGGGACAGGTCTGAAAGTTAACTGCAGTCCTTGCACGGCTTCTCCTGCCTACCGGTAGTAACCACAGGCAATGGTGTTCTTGGGACTGTAAAGCAGAATACCCTACTGAAGTAGCAGAAAAAGTTTCGGTGACCCACCAGAGAGTCCCGGGGAACACACAGTGACTGGGAACAGCCCGAAGGCAGCACCGATGCAGAACAGAACCACGAAGGCTCTTGCATTTGATCCGGGTGGCTTCAGCGAGAGGTCTTAATTACCTGGGATTATTCCTTGTTTTTTCCAGTGTTTGTGCTTCCTCTTCCCAGTTCCGTTCCTGGCTTTGTCGTGCCAGGCTCTCACGTGGGTACCAGCAGATTTGCATCAAATCAACGTGCAGCTGTTTCGCTGGAGCCAGGCGGGTTTAGTGCAGCACACGATAGGGCCCAGTGCAAGTTCAGCCTGGGACCAGCAGCAGCCCCCAGCATCACTGTGGTTTCTCCCCACAGGCGTCACGGACTACAGTGAAGAAAAGCTCTCCCCTACACGTGGCTGGGATGGAGGGGCTGAAGAAGGGGGCATTTGTCTCCCCGAGCCCAGAGGAGGTTGCACGTGAGGACAGCCACCTCAGGCACGTGGCTGCGGGCACAGCGCTGGAGCTCGCTTGCGTTGCACGGTGGAGTGGGAGGGGGAGGATGGGGAATCAGGATGTGGTCCTCCCTGCCGGGGGTAGTGCCTGTGGGACAACAATCTCACGCGCTTTGCTTTTCTGTTATAGACAGGCCTGGAGGCACCTTCTTTAATTAACGTTTGGGTAGCCCCAGCACACCACCGTGTAAATGGGCCTGAAGCAACACGTGCAGTTCAAGCACACCTGGACACCAAAGTGCTTGAGTCCCATTCGGTTGACACTCAGAGCCAGACTTACTAAGCCTCCCCAGCCTATGGCAGATCTCAGATTCAGCTCTGGAGACAGATTTCTGGGCCCAACCAGTTCAGCATTTAGTGTCAGGTCCCCTAAGCCACAGTTTCCAGTGCTCTGCTGCCATCCAGCTGGTGGGAAGGACTCTGAAGGCAGTCAGGCTGTGCCACTGAACTCGCTGAGAGCTCTGGCAGCCAAGCCTTGGTCCCAGCCAGGAGAGCCTGCAACCAAGGCTTGGCTGGTGGGAGCAAAAGTTCAGATGATTGTGAATTTGCCCCCGCTGAACAGCACCCGCCTTCCACCGCCAGCCAGGCACGAATCGTTTCAGAGGGGCTGGCAGCCAGCCCCAGGCACATGTGTGCAGGGCTGTGCGGCCCCTGGTCGGCTCAGCTTGTTAATCTGCCCGCACGTGCCACGTGTCTCCTCTCCAGGAGCTCCCAGCTGCTTTGGTGCCTGGCAAACCTCCCATGTCCACCCTTCCCTCCCTCCCTCCTCTCTAAGCCCCTGCGTTCTGCAGTGAAGGGGGGAGCGGACGCCTGCCTCTCCCCATCCCCGCCGGCCCAATCTTCATGCAGAGCAAGTCTCGCTCCCTAGACATGTCTCCCCAGTTGAAAGGAAGACACAAAAGGGAGCTGCGCCGAGCATGCGCCGTGCGTCAAGCCCGGGCATCTCCCCTGCCATTCCTATGCTCCCCGCGCTGCTGAACCTTGGCCACCCCTCTCGTGCTGTCCCACCAAGACCCCAAAGTCATTCCCAACCATACTCCTCGCACCCCACCTGGGCAATTTGGGTGAGCAAAAAATCACCCAAAACCTCACCCAAAGACGAGCCTTTCCTCCCCTGCCTGCAGCTGCCGGCCTGGCAGCGGTGGTCCCTGACTGTCGTCCCCCCCCCAGCTGCCCCTCCTGGGGTCCCCTCCTCCTGGCCTGTGCAGCTGCCTCCTTGGGGACAGTGGCAGTTGCTGGGGGCAGGGAGTGGGGAATCTTGCAAAGTGCCAATTTGTGATGGGCTGTCATGGAAAGGAGCCAAAAATGCTGAGACTCACCCTGCTTGCCCGCCTCCAGACCCCCAGCTACCCTCCCTGGCAGGAGTGGGCATCTTCAGGAGGAGTTCAAACCTCCCAAGGGCCGAGCCAGACCTGGATGGTGCCTCTCCCTCGCTGTTGACTGGAAAAATGAAATCTAGGATAATGCTAATCCTAGGGACTGAGCATCATCATGACGATGCTCTGGTGCCGCCGTGTTTGCCGGTGAGGCAAAACAGCCCACCTGCCCGTCCCCCTCCTTCCTCCCCTCCCTGCACACTAGTGGCTGCTGCTAGTAAAACCGGTAGCCACAGCTTCTCTGGAAAAACCAAGCGTGTGATTGTTGCTAATCCGGCGTGGCCAAAGCAGTCCTGATAAGAACAATACCTCATCAGGAGTGTTCGCGATGACATTGCAGAGGGGCTGCTGCCCCTGCCAACCCTCCCCAGCCACGCCAACGGAGCCTCACTCCTTCAGAAATCCCAAGGATCTTGCCCAAACCTTGCCTCCAGCATGCAGGACCTGATGCTGGGCAGCACCTCCCACCCCAACTGGAGTCCCAGTGCAAGATTAAACCATCACATCCATGGGGAGGTCAACAGGAGGGAGTCAGAAAGCCCCCCGGCCGTGCCTGCCCACACCCAGCCACGTACCCCCATGCATCACTCACGCGCTCCGTGCTGGGAGATGATCCCTCTGGGAGCTCCACTGTGTATTTTAGGATTTTTCTGTGCTTGCAAGGACAGAAGGAGTGTGCGCCTGGGCCGGCTCCATGACGGCTTCCTCACCTGATGTCACACCACTGCCATGTGGTCCTTGCCCAGCTCCATCAGGCGGTTGCGGTCCAGGGCCCCTGCCCGGGCAAGCAAAGCAGGAGGTTGCACCAACAGGCAGCAGTGAGAAATTGTGCTTCCTTTCCCCTGCACTTACCCCACGTAAGCAAAATGCAAGTATGTGTTTAAAAAAATAAACTGCAGGGAGCCGGCAAGGGACCAGGCAGCATCTCTGTGCCACTGTGTCAGCTCTCGCGGGGCCCCTGGCAGCATTGCCGAGACGACAGCCATCCGAAGGAGAAGCAGTCAGTCTCCTGCGAGAGCAGAACAGCAGCATTAGCCTGACCCTTGAGCCTCCAAGGTCTGCTTGGCTCTAGATAAGCATCCACTTCGTGCACACACTCCACTTATCTCCTTTTCCAAGGCCCTCATCACCGTATCTAAGTGTCTTCATGACTGATTTAACTTCTCCAACAAACTGTCTGGGAGGGGAATGTTTTATCTCATGCAAGAGAGAAGGGCACGTTGACCGAAACCACACAGAAAGCCTGTTATAAAAGATGTAAGAGAACTTAAACCTGCAGAGCCCTGGTTTTGCTCATTAGTCACAGGCAGAGGCTTTATTCCATGTGGGAGTGCAGCTGCACCCCGTACAAGCCATCTCTCACCTAGGAGCCTGTCTTATCTAACCACCCCGTGCCCGTGGCAGAAACGAGAAGACAAAGGCTGCTACCTGGTAGTAGTGTAATGTTTGCAATCCTGGGTTAAAAGCAGGTTTTTTTTAAAAAAAGCAGGAGGTTGGGAGAGCGGAGAGGGGATAAAAGGCAATCGCATCCGCTGGAGAAACAGAAGTCTGCGTTTCTCATGCCTCTGGGATTTGGCTCAGGGGCCAAAGGCAATGTCTTTGATCCACCTTGCTTTGTCTGTAGCCCCGTCTCCCCGCGTACCCATCAGTGTGAAAGCTGATGAGAGCTGAGGCTCCGCTTTTCCCTGCTGGGGACCTGCTGGTGCTTCACGAGCATCCCCCTGCGAGCTGAGTCTGGCTCTCAGTCCCAGCAGGCGCAAGGACCTCGTGCTCGCTCCCAGCAGCTTCCTTTGCCGGCTGACGCAGGGGAAGCCCAGCGCCTGGTGACTGCTGGCACGTCCCCAGCCACCCCTGCTCAGTGGAGGTCGGACGACAAACAACAACATATCCTCTGGCCGGAGGGGTAGAATTCCTGACCTGAATGCACGCACCATCCAACTTCTGGCTCGAGCGATAGCTCACTGTGGTTGTGACCGGAATAACGACGTGGCTGGAAAAACTAGGCTGGAAACAAGGTGCGTGGCTGCAGGGGGGGCGGGAATGAGGCGGGGAGAGGAAGAAGCAGCGTAAGTAAAAGAAGGAAATGTTACGGCAAGGCAAATGAGACCCCAGGGAGAGGTTTCCTTCAGATACCAGTGATCCAGCTAAGTACAGACTTCAGTTTGTGCTTTGAAGAGAAATAAAGACACTGGTTCACTCAGCCCATGGCCCAAAGAGCCTTGGGAATGAGCCCTTCTCTTGCCCTCTCCTGCAGCCAGCCCTGGTCTGACGGGGATGGTTTTGCCATCCAAACACAGCTGGGCAAGAACAAGAGAAAGAATGAAACCCGCTGCATGCTGTTTGGTGCCCCAGCAATTGAAGACCCAACCTGACATCTTAAAGGCACCTAATTGCCCCCCAAAGCCTGACTACACCCTGGAAAACTGAAGCCTCGCCAGAGTGGCAAGTTTGGGCATCTGAACCCCGCAGCTCTCGTTTTTTAAGCATCGGGCACAGACACAAAAACCATCTGTGGTCCCGGCAGCCTATTTTTGTAATGTCTTTTTAACAGCATAGAGACTTTCTAGTCCACAAAGGGAGGCCTAGAGAGGCACCACGGAGCTGGCCGGGGCTCCGGCCCCGACGCGCTGGGAAGAAAACCCAGCGTCTAGCTTTAAAGCGGAGTGTTGGCTTGGGGACAGCCCCTTGTGATCTCCGGACAATTACAGCACTACGAGCCAAAAATAGCAGCTCTGCCCTCACCACAGCAACCCCATGGGCAGAGCGGGTAGGGAGGGGAAAAGTGCCAAATTTAGCCAATTTTGTGAACTGAATGACAACTAGTTTCTCACCCGTGGGACAGGTTTTGGTTACATGGGCAGAGCTTTGGGGGGGTGGCTTGCACCTTTTCTGCACACAGCGTATGCTACTGGGCACGGGGCTCCCACTGGGTTCGCTCTCCCCCACCCCCAGCTCCAGCAGCTCAGCAACCCTAATGCAGGTTGAGTTTCTCTTATTTTTGCCCAAAAGAAGCCTGCAAATGTTCCTCGGAGCCTTATCTCCAAGGGAAGCAACCGAACACCGTTTTTTTTTTGTTTTGTTTTTGTTTTTTTTTTTTTTAGTTAAGCAAGACTGACAGCTGGAAAAATGCATTTAAGTGAGCATTAAGAGGTATTGATAGGAAGAGTCCTGCAATGAATTCAGCTGGTGTAGCCTGCAGCATGCCCTGCATGTACGCAGGGTTCGTGCTATAGGAACAGCTGTGGGTGGGAAGCAAAACCCTCCAGCCCCAGAGTATGAAATACTTTGAGAGAGCAGCTAGTCCAAAAACCCAGCTCCTGCAGCTCCAAGACCAACTAGCCAGTGGGATGTACTCCAGAGCATTCGCTTAATAGTACCATGAGCTTTTTAACTAGAATAAAACTTTGCTTCTAAATAAAAAAAAAATCCCGCAGTGGTTCTGGTTTTGTATTGCTGTTTGGCAGTACGGCAGCTGTCCAGAGCCTGGGCAGAAAGCAGAAAAACTTCAAGGAGACAGAGGAAATTCAGAGTCATTTCTTCTGGATTTCCCCTTCCAACAAATCCTCCTCAAGAAACTTCCTCTGGGGAAGGGAGATTTTGGTCTCTAACTCCGTTCTGACCTTCCCAGCATCTGTTTTGACAATGTTGCTCCAAGATTAGTACTGAATTCACCCTCTGATTTCACATGGGCCGCCAAGGAAACCCATTAGGTGATGGCTTTGGCTCTTTTCTGGTCAGGGCCAGACTTCTTTTTGGAAGTGGTAAATCTCAGAGAGATTTCCCTTTACAGTATTTTATAAAATCAGGTCATCTTCCCTATCGTAACAACTCCCAGTTTTTAAAAACAAGGAGAAAGGCCTCACCCGTTCCCCCTAACCAGGAATGAAATGGGAAAACATGCTTACCAGAAGACATCATCAAACCAGAGAAAAATTGTCTTCCTGAAGCATTTGGATAATGGAGAAATGTTTCAAAAGCCCTTCCATGCCTAAGGAGTTACTGAAACACAGAACAGAATAAAATCCAGCTGACCAGATGCCAAATTCGGACTATCTAGTAGTCTGCCCAGATCACCACCGATTGTAAAATACCCTTTTATAAAATACATTTTCCTCTGTAGACACACTCGATGCTCACCATCACACAGATGCAAGTCTCTGCTCAAGAACTGAGGGGTTTAGACCTGCTCCGGACCCAGGAGCTTCACGCTCCCCCATTACTCGAGAGGCTTGGTGACCGCGACACTGGTTAAACTTGTTTGCGGCGGAAATGCAAACCCCGGCGGCATCCCAGGCAGCCTCACGCTCCCAGCTATATAAAGACCTTTACTTACGTTTTTAGAAATAACTACACTGCTGGTGCCCCAGACTGTTTGTTGCCCAATTCATGTAATAGTTTTGCTGTGTTTACTTAAGATTAGGCTCTTTCATCCCAGTCTCCAGGTTGTTTAAAGGGGAAATGGTACCTTTTTGCTTTTGTTTTAAGGCTTTCTGCGTGGGGACTCAGGGGTGCTCGGGGCTGATGTTTGGGAGATGGTCCCTCTCACCAGCCCCATCTCTTCCAGAGCCCTGTGTTGTACCGACCTGTCCCTAATGCGGCCATTTTCCTAAGTGATGCAAAAGACTGTGGGATTTTGACAAAACATCCTCAAGCATGCAGTCTGCAAAGCTGCTATTCTCACTCATGGGAAGTGAACTAATTCCTTCCCTAAGAGAAATAGAGACTTTGAGTTTTGGGTCAAAACCACACTAAACAGGTCCCTTCCGGAGAACATGCTTGACATCTGGTTTTAAACGTGCGTTAATGAAAAAGCCAATGCCTCCAAACAAAGTCACGGCTCCCAGAAGAACGTCTTAATCATTAACCATGAAATACGCGATTTCCATGCGGTTTAGAAAGCAGGGGTTTACATGGAGATAACGCTGAAGGCCATCAGGAAACGTGCACAGTCCCAGGGTGCCTGGGAGAGCGGGGAGCAGCCCATCGGTGTATTGCTTTCATCGCCTGATGGCATTTTTCTCCCCTCCAGCTACTGGTCTGCAGCGAGGAGAGGACCGGACCGGACTCTGACTCTATCCATCCCATGAGGACTTTGGTTTGGTCTCTTTACTACCCAAAAAAAGGTTTCTCACCTGGATTCCTCTTACCATCCCATTTTAACCAAAGGCATCCAGAGATTGCTGAGCAGGTCTCAAGTTCAGGTAGTTTTCAGCTCTGCCCTCACCACTGTTTTACAGGCAGGAGGGAGGGTTCAGGTCAATGCCAAAATGAGCAAATGGGCTCACAAAAACTCGCGAAGTTTTTAATCAAGGCATCCCCAAGTTAATTTGTTTCTATTTTTTATGTATTCAAATGTTCGGATGGCCTTGTACATATGCTGGCTAGCTACATTTTGTTTAACAAATGAAACCAAGATGTGACCTTGGGAAAGCAGAGCTTGCTTTCATTTTTCTTAAGGCTGAGGACAAGGGAGACAGCAAGAGCTGGAAGCACAGAAGTCATGCTGGTGGTCTGCCTTGCGAGGACACTGCCCCGGGGGCTGGTCATCTCCCACCTTCAGCCCAGCGTCTTTATCAGCTGCCCCAGAAACAGCCTGCCCTTTGGTCGGTCACTCTCGCTGCACCCAGGGAATATTTGCTTTCAAATACTGAAGCCAAAATTAGTTGCTGAAAAGGACATCCAGGACCTGAATGGCCTGGGAAGAGAGGGCTGGGTTTTTTTTAATGTGTATGTATGTGTCTACGCAGGACACACCAAGCTGGCTCTGCAAACAAACTGGTGCCATCAACTGAAAGTTCCCAGGGTTTCCAGCAACAGGAGGGGAAAACTGGCACCGAACAAGTCCAAAGTCTGCAGCCATCGCCAGGCACATGGGAGCTGAATGAAGACCAGATCTGGGTTACTGGGCCAAAAACGTTCTCTGTCTTTTCTCATGTTTGCAGAGCTTGTGCAGTCCTTTCCCTATGCCTTAATGCAGAATCCAAGTAACTTTCTCCCAGAAATAGGAAGCAGGGCTGAACAGCATCTCAGTAACTAGTCAGTGCTTGCAGTCTTCATGGAAACCCTGATGTAATAAAAATACGGATGCATTAATCTAAAGGGCAGTAATCAGTGTATAGTCTTCTGCTCTGTATTGGTGGGAGATAAAGGTTAAGCCAAGAAATCTGTAATTTAGCTAGGGCTTGAGGAGAAAGCACTATAAAAATAACCTTTCGCCTTCTGAGTGACATCCTCATCTTCTGTGGTGGGGTTAGAAATCCTACATAAAGAGCAGCTGGCCTTTATGTGAACTGCCTGCTCCTGTGGCTCGGCCCTTCATTCTTCAGGGAGGATGCAGGGAAAAACACTGAATTCACTCCCAGTGACCCAAAAGCGGCTGGGAACTGTAGGCAGAGCCTGCAAAGTCCAAACATTCCCCTGGGGAAGGAGCAGAGTCAGGATAGGCAAAGCTATGTTGCAATTTCTGGGACAAAAAAGTGTAAATAAGCTACTGACCCACTGAACTCCAGCTACGACAAGGGAATAAACCAAGCAGGAAGACTGAGCTCCACTGGGTCCTGAGTCCTGCTCCCTCAGGTTAGGTTCTGGTGAGCACCAGTTAACAGCTTTTAAAATAGCTTCTTTAAGGATCATCATCCACTGCTGCTTCGGCTGGAAGCATACCGGGCTCCACAGGATCATCTCTAGTCTCCATTGACTCACTGGAGATCGGCTTTTGAAGCCCACGCTTGCTGCACCTCCTGCCCGGTGCCTCTGCAACCTTACACACTTACCTTGAGCCCAACACATCAACACATTATACTTCTCAGAGGTCAGTAGGCTTCTACTCGCAGAGCGTTGAGTTCTGCCGGAGACTATACGGTGACGCAATACTAGCAGCTTTCCAAAATAAAGCTAGTTCCACGTGTGCATGTTGCCGGGTTTACGCTGTTCTGCCACTGAAGGAATCCATGACGCACAAGTACACTGGAGCGAAGGTTACTCCTAGAGCAAAATATTCAGTAAGAACAGAAAGTAATTACTTTACAGATTTGGTCGAACCCGTGCCAAGATTTCTGGCACATCGCACGGTTCAGAGATGACTTTGACTTGACATGAGAAGAGCGCAAGGTCCTCAAGGCAGGGTGAACCTGCTTGTTGTGCCGAAGGCAGGGGTGCTAAAATGTGTGTGCTGCCCAATACAAACCCATCGGAAGCGGAGATGAGTCCAACTGAAAAACCTCTATCTAGACATTTCAAGTCAGCTGAACTCTGAAAGCTCAAGGCTCTCCCACAGGTGAAGATAAAACGTCACCAGGAAGTCTGAGACCTGAGATGTAAACTCTTTGCAACTGTTAAAACGTTTCAGCGGGAGACTACGTTTTTGTTAGTTCCTCCAGATTCTATATGACCACATCTAGCAGCAGGTGAAAGGAAGAAGCCTGGTCTGGGTGTCTGGAGACAGCAAGGATGCTGGTCTCCCCTTCCTCGGGGCAAGATCTTTGCTTGAGATCCCCGCTCCAGCATCGCAAGTTCCTTTGAAACCGCTCTCTTCTGTTGCCAGCTCTTGCACGGTGCAAAGCTCAGAGGCTGGAGGGGGCTGCAAGGCATGAGGCAGCCAGGCAAAGGCAGAAGCAACGTGAGCTGGAGATGGAGGAGCCCCTTCCCTCGAAGGTCCATGCTACTGTGGTGTCACCTCGGTCCAGCGCTGAGCATCAACCCACCGTGGCCTGGAGGGGCCATGGCAGAGCCAGGCCCTGAGGATGCCCCGTGAGAACCGGAGACTTCTGCAACAGGAGCATTTGTACAACCGCCATTTACAGCGTCTCCAGTTTTGCCTTTCTTTTCTGTCCCTTCCTCTTTTTGTGTCTTCTTTACTTGCTTGGGAAGCGAGAACATCAATTGGGACACAAACGGTGGTTTCATATACAGTGCGGTTGGAGCATGCAGCCATGGAAACTGCTGCTTAGGTATGACTTGATATTTCTTATTTCATCTTCTTTTGATTAAATTGAACAGTAGAAAGGACCATAACCATGAGATTCACCTGCTCCTCGGGAAACATCGTTACCTGTCAGTTACTCAGTACTTTTATAGGTGTACAAATATCTGTTCATATAAGTATTTTATAAAAGCCTGCATATTTATAAATAAACCTAGGAAAAAAAATTAAAAAATCAAAACTAGTTGGGAGAGGTCAGAAAGAAAAACAAATGAATATGTTACGGAAAACTTTCATTTTACTCTAGGTTGTTCACACTTTCAAATTGGAATGAAAAGACTTCAAAATGAATTTCAAAAACCTGAAGTTTGAGTCTTGAATCTTCATCCAAAACATAATTCACTGTAAATGAATGGTTTATTTTATTCCTAAAGAGAAACCAGTATTTTTCCAAACAGTGCTACTGAGGGATTTATAAATAACCATTTTTCTTTACAGCTGTAGCCTTCTAATTAGACTTTCATTCTAAGGTGAATTTTTAAGCCCTTCAGACCTGAGACACTACACACAATCCTCTATAATCTCTTCCTGAGGAAATTATTGTATTATTTAATAGTCTTTGTGTTGGGTAATTACAGCAGGCTTCCTTCCTCCTTTCCATTCCTTGTTCTCTTTATTTACATCTGGAATAGGCTCACAAGGGCCACAGTCTCTGCTGACTTCCAGCCTGTCATCATTCACTGAGACGCAGCAAGAAAAGAGAACAACATGGGCTGGGTGGGATGATTCAGCATGGAAGATTTGGGTTTTTAACACAGAAGCTGCAATGCCCTTTCCTCCAGTATACGTAGCCAAGGCAAACAAAATGCAGCGTGGTAGCTTCCTCGCAGGCTGTAGGAAGAAGGGCCACGGCAGGGAGAAAAAACCCCCGTGCAGAGGGAACTCTGAGAGTTTCCAGGTGGCCAACACCAGAGTAGAGGTCAGGAGACGCTGGAGATGATAGCAGGCAGTGCTTTTTCTCTACCCAACCAGAGGTTAAGTGTCCTGCTAGCTGGGAAGATCTCCATCTCCAAGGCAGGACATAGGCAACTGGTAGTATTTTGACCCTTGTTCAAGGCTGTACCTTTTGGCTCTGCTGTTTTCCCGGCTTGGTGGGAACCGGGAGCTTCTCACGGCTGCACTTGCAGGGTGCCGAAGCTGCCGGGCTCTGCTGCGTGCCGTTTAAATTCTGCCACTCGGCCACTTTAGACAGCCGTTGCCAGCCCTGACTTTACAGCTCCTCAGAAGCTGTGGGCTTTGAAAATTTGGAAGGATGGCCAGTTCCTGAGTCATATTTTATTTCAATAACAACGAATAAAAGTAACATGCCCTAGGGCTGGCAGCAGAGGCAGTGTTTGCGAGGCTTTCTGAGAAGGTATTTAGTCCAGCACACAGGGCTGGAACTCAACTGCTGCACGCCGTTGTTGCCTCTGCCAGAGACTACCTGTGACCTGTAACAACAAATCCCATCAACTCCGCTTGCCCTCCTGCCTTTTCTAGCAGCGCTCCTCAGACAAGCACTTCAGTGCTACACCGCTCCAAGACTCAAACCAACTCCTGGTTGGGATGCTCTCTCCCAAGGCAGGGTTCAATTTATTCATGAAAGGCAGATTGGACTGCATTCAGACTTTAGTGGCTGGTCCCTATTTAATAAGACTGGTAAATACACATACAGCTTTGTTTGCACATTATAATACAATTGTACTTAATGCTGAGTCAGTAGGAGCTCTGCATACTTCAAAAATTAAAGCCATATTTAGTTAATTTCATATTAGGAGAAAACCAGTAGCCTGTTTGCCAATGATCAGCTTTGTTGCCTGGGTACCAAGTACAGTAGCTCCTTTTTCCTCCCTGCCAGGGCCCTGTAAGTGCACGCTGTATTTTATTTCAGCCCAGAACCATTACAGCTATTTATTCATCTCTCGCAAATGCTCCATTTGCTGCTTCTCGCGGACCCAAGCTGGCACCCGAGAAATCCTGCCTGCACACTGAGGGAGCTCGCCCAAGGCTGCCTCAAGGCTCTTTGAAGTGAGGACTTGAATTCACAAAAGCCTTATTGTCTTTGTAAGGCACAGCCCACAGTGCTTCTTCCACCTACCTGCTTTTCTGTAAGCCACTGAAACAATGCAGGCTGTGCCCTCCTGCCTGGCAGCTGCTGGCAGCTCCCTGCGCCGGCTGGCTCTCACGGGCCGCAGAGACAGCAGCAGGATCTGTTGACTTCTGGCCGCTGGACTCGCACTTTTACTAAGCCTGAAAAGCTGCGATGACTTGCTGAAGATGGGGCCTGCAGAGAAGACAGACTGGTATCCCGAGACAGGGGCAGATTCACTCCCTGCAATGTAAAACAGCAGGAGCCCAGAGCATCGCAGTTGTGAAGCAGAAAACAACCTCAGAGGTGCTGGCGCTTGGGCTAAACCCAGTCAATTTTCTTCATTCTAGGAATTAATTTATGTGCTTTCTCCTTCTCTGTTTGCAAGACAGAGGCTGGGTTCTTTAGTTCCCAGCCCTACAGACTCTTGCAGAACTAAGCTAGGTTCTTTCCTTCCCATCGTCCTGTCTGTAAGCGACCGGCAGGACAAATTAGGTCCCTGGACAACATGGCTGCAAGCCCTTGAGGGGTTTCCACAGCTGTAATCAGCTAGGATAAATAATGACCTCCCTCTGAAGGAGTGAAACCCAGCTCATTCTATTTCAGCTCTAGTGTGACCTCAGCCAAGATAAAAGGGAGGAAAAAAGCAGAAATTCTTCTCAATAGTAGCAGATTTGGAGACACACATACAAAGGGAGGGAGTTGATCTGCGAAGTGGCATTTTCAGGTAATTGCTTTTCAGAACACTATCACACCTCAAAGCCACTTCAAACAGGAATGCCAAACAGCCATGGTCAATTGTTCCTGTTAGTATCTTCAGTGCTGGGGAACAGGGATTTTCCAAGGCAGCTTCTGCCCCTTAAGTGAAGAAGCCTAGCAGTGCAAAAACCAGCACAGTTCTCAAAACTGGTAAAGATACTGGTCATCTCAGCTTCTTCCCACTGTGCCTGATAACTCTGTGCATTTGGCAGAATATGTGCATTTGGTGGAAGGACCACCAGTCCTTAAACCGAGAGCAAAGGCTGCTCTTGCTTTTCACCATTGTTGCTCCTTGCCGAGTGTGTTCCCTGAGGGTAACGCTGGAAATAAACTTCCTCCCTAATCAATTATCAGAACAGCAACTCCAAAAATGTAATAGCCACATTCTATTTAGTAGCATCACCACTAGGAAAGACGTTTAATTTACGAGTAGGTTGTATCTAGTTCAGACCCCAAACAGCTATTTTTTCAGTTAGAGAGAGAAGGCAGTGCATTCGATATGGCCCTAAGACTGCACAGGCTGAATTTTGCAGAGTTAGTTCCTTAATGAGTTCCCCCCCCGCCCCGCCAAATCTGAGCATTCAGATTTTTGTCTTGTATAAGTGGCTGTAGGAGTGACAGGGTACCCCCTAGACAGTGCCAGTTACCCACTGAATCACCTCAAAGTGGCAGCTGAGACAAGCTGTCCGGCTAAACAAGGGATAGTTTCCTTTAAAAAGGTTTTGTTGTGGGTTTGTTTTTTTAACTCTTACACCTAAAGTCACATTTTCATCAGTTAACAACAGGTCCTTTCACAAGTGACTTGGACACTAAGACAAGAACTCACAAAGTGGAAGTAAAACCCAGCAGTTTCAAGAAAGAGCTCAAAAGCACAAGTTGTACTTACAGATTAAGTGAAAGGAGGATTAATTAGTAGTTTTAAAAAACTGCCTTTATGAAAAACAAATCAGATCAACTTCAAAATAGTTTTGGTCAAAAAACTAAGAAATGTTTAGCTACACTTATACTGAGTCTTATGAATATGGCTTCACAAGACAATGTCCCATTACACAAGTGCCAATACATTTAAATTGCTGCTTGGTCAGCTTGTAAGTCAGCTTTAACACCCAGCAATTACCAGTAAGAAAAGACTCTGCTCCAGTTCCTGTTTGTCTACTGCAACTTCTCAAAGAAATCTTGAACTTGCCCTTAATCAGCAAATCTACCAAAAAAGAAAAAAAAAAATCATACCAGGAAGGAACTAAGCATTGCTCTGCTCACCAGTTCTGCCCTACCTGTGTCCCCGCTAAGCGTACCACACACCCCCTGGGGGAATCCCACCCTCTTTAAAATGAATTTACATCACAAAAGGCCCAAGATGGAGCAGGCTTTGCTTTCCTTTAGGGCCTCTCCTTCCCCTCACCCTCAGAAATGAGAGCAGTGACACTGGAGCACAGCTGCAGGCCTGGGCCTTGCCAGAAGCAGTCTCGCCAGGGAACTTCACAGCTTTGCTTCCTCTCAGAATTTGTCTGACACAAGCCATCTGAGCTCTAAGAAAGGGCTTCATCTCTGATGCAACCTACTGTGACTGAGGCTCCTTCCCTTTTTGGTTCCGAGAAGCATGAAATGCAATGGATGAGTCAGAAGACAAGTCTCCCTGGGCTTCAGCTTACCCTTGAAATACCAAACAAGGCTTCCTACAGAATCAAGACACCTATTACATATCAGTCCTTTCCAGCTAACTGCAAAGCATCAATCTAAACTGTCTGTCTCCAACCCTTTCATGACCACTGCCATGCCCACTGGCTTTACTGGGTGCAGTAGTACCTGTTAAATGAAGCCATAAGTAGCCCAGAGAAATTGCCTGGCTATTCACACTACAGGTACTTCCTCTGGCGTGCCAGTAAAACTCAATATATGCTGGTAACTTTTACCTTTGTTTTTAAGTTAGTTAACAGGACAGATACAGTAAAGCACTTAAACCTAAACCTCTTCCCACCTCTAAAACTACAGACTTACTAAGCTCATCTTCAGGATACTTTTCATCACTTGCTTTAACCACCTTTCTTCCCCACACTTTCAATTAGCATTCAGTTATACAACAAATGCTAAAAAGAGACATTTAAGTAGAAGGTACACCCCACAGCATGGAGCCAAGCACTTACATTAGTCTGCCTTTGAAGGTAAGCAAGCAAGTATTTCCAGCACAGAGTAAGGCCAGAAACAGCATCTATTTTATCCTGGAGATATAATGAAGAATATCAACTATGATGTTTTCAAGTGCTTTATATTTATTATAAAGTATTAATAACTGAATGTATGGAAAACGATTCTCTATACTAGGGAATAAAATGACAGCTTTTACAAGTTATGCTATACAGTACATGAAATGCTGCATTTTTCAGCTGCTTGAAACAGTATTTGCTATACAAGTGAAAAAGGGTAGACTTAAAAGTTTATTATTTATAGTACAGTGTGTTAGAAAGCACAAACAAATGACATTCAAAACAAACAAGCTCCCAAAAATCTAAAGAAATCTTTAGATGACATGTACACAGATTATACTCAAGTTTCAATATACATGTTATTGTTCCCCATGAGACACTCCACTTCACTGGATTGCTGGAACATGATGAAAACTGAAGGTGCAAGAAAAGCACCTCCCAAGCCACGTAAGCATTGGATGGGCAGAACAGCAATTTCCTGAAGTGTTCTCCGCAGTCTTTGGCTCTACCATTTCTTACAGCCATATACTGTGGCAACACAAGAAGAGAAATGGACTCCAATTCCAAGTATTGTCAATGCCAATCCAGTTACCCGGGGAGCTGCTAGAGCAATTGAAGGCACTCTTCCCAGTGCTGCCAGCCCACAGAACCCCCTGTGCAGGACACAGCACTAAGACAACCAGGCTGGGCTAAAGCATGTTCTTGAAGGACATGGAATGAACAGTTCAAGACAAACTCCTTCAGAATGTCCAGTTCAAAGTTCATTCGTACTTCACAGGCACACCAGCTGAAGAGGAAACATTCACGTATGTGTAGGTAACACTTTAAAGCATACTGCTTCAATGTGTTTAGTTGCTTTATGGTTAAATTGGTGTAATATATCAGCAGCTTTGAAGATAGTGTTCATGGGGCATGTTGAGCCTAATCTCACCATAAGATTTTAGCCTACTTCACAGTTTAACAGTTGTCTCCTTTGCTTTTCCTTCTCATTAACAGGCAGCTTCTACAATGAATCATCTTTTACAACTGTTCAGTTTACAACAAACCATAATGCCAACACCCCTCTAGAAAACATACAGTAACACTGTTTACTCTGATGCATGTGGTATTGACAGTTAATTGTAAGCTTCCCCCATAATATAAAATACCTTCTAGATCAAAAAAGATTTAAAGATATTGCACAGTTGTATTTTACTTTTGCCTCCCAGTCTCACTCCAAGTATTTACGAAACTGTAAACAAGTCATTTCTATACAGTCATCAGTACTGTACACCTGCGTTCCAAGGAACTGGAATTCAGTGACACCTTCGTTAGAGATACAGTAGCCTAAGCACAGTGTAAGTTCTGTCCAGCTGCCCTCTTCATACAGTAACCAACAGGCCACTCCTCCCGCATTCACACCTTCAGCTTCCTCTTCTGATCAAAGTACGCATCAAATCTGGATAACGCATATTCCTGGAGAAATAAGGGACATTCAGTACTTGATACAATAAACAGCTGAGTTCTCTTATTTGGGATGGGGAAGCATAATGAAGGCATTAACTGTGTTACCTTCCTGATCCTTCATCTCAATGCATTAAATGAGCTCTATTTGGGAAGCATAACCTCCCCAGGGGCGTTCTGGCCTCTTAAAATTTCCTCCAATCTTACTTCAACTCTAAGACTATTAGCTGCTACCAGCATGTCAGAAAAAAACAGGAACTAAAATGGTCAGAATTTCACTAAAAAGGATGGCTTCTGCCACACTTCCTGCAGGATACTCAGCGTACCTGAAAGTTGTATCACTTTGCAGCACACTAAACACATATCAAGAGTTAGACTGATCTGTTTCTCAAGTATGAGCAGCTACCTGGCATTGATATCGTTGCATGCTGGATATCAACACTGGCACTTTGACTACTCAGTTTACTGCGTGCTAGCTTCCCTCTCGCATGAGATCTCTTATTGAACAAGAACACTTCAACTGCAACGCATCATCCCACTGCAAAGCCTGACACATAAGGCTACAGTTTCTCTACATAACAATGGGAAGAATTCCTGAAGTTTTTACAGTCTTAGATGTTCTTTACATTCTTAAGGAAACAGCACAAACTAGCAACAAACTGATTTTAAGAAGTTTTACTCCACTTAGAAAATATCAGTTGCTGTGAGAGGCCATTTCATTTACTTTCTGATAATGTACCACAGGTTGCTTAATAGAATATACATTTTTAGTTACATGAAACTACGATTAAATAACTTACCAGGTAACCAAACTCAATGGATGAGATCTTTGCTTGTATAATAGACCACAGACCCCAGAAGAAGTGTGATGCAAGGGCAAACCTGAAATTACAAGGCTGTGTTTATTGAAATACCCAGCTAAGTCACACCACCTTATTTCAATATCCTGTTAGAATAGTATTCTCTAGTTTGGGGATGTCCACACCCCATCAACATTATAAAATGACATTATATAGTATGACATTATAAAAATAATTCCATCAGCTTCCCCAGGGAATATTTTGTTTACTCCACTAATAGTGTATACCACATATCTAAAGGTTACAATGGACAGATTTTTCTTTACCACATATAACTAATTTATAATCTCTCTTGGATGAAGTTTCTCCACCCAGTTAGGTACACAAGTATAGGTATCACAGTGGAAGTTTCAAGATACAGTTGTGAAAGACAAGTTACCTGTTAACTTCTATCAACACTTCTTCTTTTAGTTTTGACTTCTCTTCATTGCTCAGATTTTCAAAGCCATCATGGAATGCAGACAGGTAACTGGAAATAAAATGAAGCTGGAAGGCAAGTAAACAACAGAGTTGCAACTCTTTGTCTCAAGACATATTTGCTTCTTTCAGAACTGTGCAGGCCTTTTAATAAGCTGTCATTTATTTTTTCCAAACATCAACAGTGCTGGAGTTAGTTTTAAGATTAAAGGCGTTTCTACTAATTGCTTGGAAGTCTGGTTTAAGAAAAGCCACAGTATTAGGACAACAGATGACATTTTGCTACTGCCAACTAATTTCACAGCTGCAGTCCCCAACTACCGGACTTTTTGTGGCAGGTAGCTACATGGCACATAGTAAATATTCTATCCTGAATAGCTATTATGAAGTTCCTACGATTTTTAAAGCAAAGGTAGTCAGGATTACAGAAAGTGTTATATTCAAAAGGTCATGGAGGAAAGGTCTTGGGACAGAATCATGGAACGGTTTGGGTTGGAAGGGACCTTAAAGACCATCTAGTTCCAACCCCCCTGCCATGGGCAGGGTCACCTCCCACTAGCCCAGGTTGCCCAAAGCCCCATCCAGCCTGGCCTTCAACACTGCCTGGGGTGGGGCAGCCACAGCCTCGCTGGGCAGCCGGTGCCAGCGCCTCACCGCCCTCACGGGGAAAAACTTCTTCCTTACATCTGATCTAAATATACCCTCTTTCAATTTAAAGCCATTACCCTTCGTCCTATCACTACATGCTGTTCTATCCAAAACAGAATCAGAAAAGAGTTAAGATTTGAAGACTGCGGACACTGGCATTTTATTAATTATGTCTCACACACTTACCTGTTGCTTCCTTGAAGGATACTTAAGAACACTAGCTTTGAAGAATGGGTACTTCTCATACGTGTAATCATACATCCATTCACAGAAGTGATTTCCAATGTCAAATCCTCTGAAAAAGAGATAAAGACCGAGTACCTCAATATTTGCATACTAGCAATCTGGTTTTGCTTAAGCAAACCTAAAATCAAGTTTAAAAGCACAAGGCTACTTAGAACTCACTGCAGTTTTGCTAAAGGAGGTAGAGAACTGATGACTAGAATAGAACTTTTTTGCAAGTTATTAAATTAAAGATGGGCAGTTAAGAATGAAAGCTATCAGCTACATGAAAATACTAGACATTGCTACCAAATTTTATACCAATGAAGACAGTTAAAATACTTGAGTATGCAATAAGTCTCGGCACAGTCAGATGCATCTCTAATGTTAGCATTACTGCAGGCAAAGAGGTCAGACTCAAAGTATTTAACGTATCCCACTTCTACATTATTGGAATTCAGGGTTCCATTATGTTCCAGCTATGCTAACACTTAATGATCCCAATGACTCCACACACTCAGATCACCCTTAAACACAGGTACTAGATGACTGAGGTAAGAACAGAAAGCATTTTGTGTAACCATGTAGTGAAAAACCTATGATTATTCTCTTCTGCACAGAAGAGAAAGCCATTTGAAAGGACTAAAGAAAAAAATGCAAAAGCAAACCTGCCCCACATACATCTGTACATGCGCAACCTACCATTCTCCTCATCTCCCCACTAGAAAAAAATTTTGACATGCAAGCAAGAAGCCATTTGTGCATAAACAAGCCCTCTAGTCTGGACAACCAAGAAGTTCCAACAACTTGACTGCTGTATGCCTATACTCAATGCCATCAGGACCAGAGCTGTTTTGACTAGTTATATTTGCTGTCCACCACTAAAAGCAGAACACAGTTCACTAGAATAGACAAGATCATCAGCAGTGCAGGACTTGCTCTCATTGTAGCATGAAGAAAGTAATACACCTTCCTGCTGAATAGAAAATAGTGATTTACCGGTAATTATAGCTGCTGTATTCAAAGTCAATGAGCATCAGCTTTTGGTTTTCTGAATTCTCTCTGCCTTCCAGAAGCAAGACATTACCTACAAATTTTAAGATAACACAGCATATTCAATAAAGTCCCACGAAAATTACAGAAAAGCAATACTTTATCTTAAGAAACATTGTTCAGATAATCCCAGTTACCCCTTACATCTGCGAAGAATGATAGGAAAAGCCACTTTGCACTGGCTGTATACCAGCTCATTGCAAGTTGAGACATATACTATAAGCCTTGTAAAGCTGAAAGCAAGAAAGTTTTCTTCTGTACAGGCAGAGGTAGGTTTGTTCTCCCGAGGGCCCTGCTTCTCCAGTGTTGAGCTTGCAGCTAACTCAGGTGACGCTGTCAGCCTTAGCAGCCCTTTCCGAAGTCTTTCTTTCCACAGCTTGAGATCTAAATTATACAGCATCTCTCATACTGGCATAGCACTACCATTGATCACACAACACTTGGGACAGAAATTGCTTTTCAGCAGCCTGAAAGCCACAGACTGATCACTTTGCTATTGGAATATGTGACACAACCAGTACCTATAGAAAAGCTCAGCCTTATCCTTTATAACAGTGAGATTGGTTTATCTGTCTTTCAATTCACTTTGTCACTACAATTAATCTGAAAGACATCAAGTCTGCCTCTGTCAACTGCCAGCTACTAAATAAACAGATTAATTTCAATTTCTGCAATAGTTTGTCTCCTCTCCGCAGGTACCTCTGTTCTCTATGCCACACCCCTGCACCGACTGAACAAGCACAGTATTTCACACACCCCCCACCCCTGCCTTGGAAATTTAGGTTCCAAAGCTTGCTCCAGCCCTATCATGCTCCGATTCCTCCAGTTCTGCAAGGAGACCTCAAACACCACAACTACTGATCTCACATCAGCAGCTTTTTCCCCTCGTGCTGCCTATCCTTACATGCCTATCCTCCAGGGCAATCCTCTTCCAGGCCAGTTCCTCAGCTTTAGCTAAAAAGGATGGGCCTCCTGAGAACAAAACAGCCCTGCGTATGGTCCTAGTACAGCATCCTTCCAGCTCAGCCCAGCTTACCCACCGTACAGGTGACAGGCAGCGCAAACAGAGCGTACCCAACACCTTCAACCCCTGCCTCCTTTTCATCTCTTTAGAGAACTGGCTCAGAAAAACTTATTCGCACCATGACTCCCAGAGAGAGCACACTAAAAAAAGGTGGATAAGGTTTTCCTAGTGTTTCTTACTGGTACAACCTGAGAACTGCTGAGTCAAGCTACCCTAGCCTCCCTTTTCAGCATTCACTGTACTTTTTCAGTATCTTTCTTTTAAAGGGACTAAAGTATATGCTACTCCCATCATGTATGTTGCAGACTGCTAAAAAAGGTACCGTCTTAACAGCGAACACCCAAGGCTCCCATCATCAACTGACCTGTACTAACAGAGCAGGTGCACATGCTTGGTTTAAACCAGTTATGGCACTAGACATTCTCTTAATTAGCCTGAAGGGCTGCTGAAGCCCATGCACTTTGCCTTGCAACTGTCGCACACTGGAAGTGCACAGGCTGCTCTTTCAGGTCAGCTGCCAGGGCAGTACCTCAGTAAGGTGACTACCTCTCAAAGCAAACAAGTGCCCAGAAAAGGCTTAATACTGCATCATTGAACAAGGTCATGAAATACTAGCAGCTTACCTTCTTGACAGTCATTGTGGCAAAATACAACTGGTGATGAAGTAGCTTCAAGCATAGCTCTAGGAAACAGAAATACAGAATCTTCTAAGTAACAAATCACTGAGTTCAGCTCCACTTCCAAGTAAAGAATGGATTTTGTTGTAAGAATTTGAAGCACTATTCATTTCTAGCAAGACCCTATTTTCTCAATTAGGAGCCCAAAATCAGGACAAAGTTGGATGTCACTGATCAGCAAGCCAGATCAGCAATTGACTATATCAATTTGTAGTCATATGAGACTCAAGCTGGTGACAGAACCAAAACCAATCCCCAACTTGTAAAGTAGAATGAATATAGGGTATTATACTGTATAATGCGTTTGAACAAGTATATAAATTCATACTGAAACTGTGCAAATTGGAAGGCAGTGGTAGACAAAACAAGCCTACCTTAGATTTTTCATTTCCTGGGGGAGATTGTAACTGAGGAGTTTGTTCAGTTTTCTAGTCCTGGACTCTCTGGTAAATTTAATCCTCAGCACTTGATTTAGGTATCTGTTAAATAGAGACAACAGTACAGCATTTGTGAAAGTATATTAGTCTTCCCATACTAAAATACCATTTAAACTAAAAGTCAAGTTTAAAAAAAGAGTTACTAAAGGAAGCGTTATAGTCTTCAAGGTAATTTAAGTTCCTGAAGTAACTACGAAACAGTTTCTGGGTACAGTGAGAGCTTGTGCTCTCAGACACTCAGGAAGAACGATCTGCTTATCAAAATTACAACAGGGCACTTTTCCCCTGTACTTTAAAGTATTGTGTAACTTACTTTTCCATTGTTCCAAAAAGCCACTTAGGTTCTTTATTAAATGGCATTTTCATGCCATGAAATCTAGCCATCTTCTCAGCTATTTCAGCAGATATGTCAGGTAAGCTTAGTTCTTCAGTACTTAGTTTCCTGCTCTGTAATAAAATACAGTATTCTTAAAATACAGTTAATTAATTAATTACAAAAGTGTGATTAATTACAAACACTAGCATTAGTCTCTATATAGTGCAGTACAAAACACTAGCATAGTGCTCAAGCCATACGCTTTTTTCATCCCAAATGAACTTACAAAATTGCTGTCTTTGAAAAGGCCAGGTTAGCCAGCCTAACTTACTTATGACTTAGTCAATTCTCTTCTAGATCAAGACCTGGGGAATATCACATCTCACACTAAGAATATCTTCAAAGCAGATTGGGTATAAATATTTAAGAACATCAAAAGCATCTGCTCTTGTTGCTGTTAAAGGGAAGTGTTACTCCATAGCTTCCAATGCTATGTTTGGTATCTAACAGGCTTTTTATCTTCATTTATTAGTCTCTACTACAGCTAAAGAGTTTTTAGATCTCTCTCCCTGGCAAGAGCTATATTCAGGCTCTCCAAAACCCACTATAACCATATCAAATTACAGCTAGCAATTGCTACAGGCTGCCAAGTATTCCATTCCCACATCCCTGCTTTTCTGGGCAGTCCAGAGCCCTTCTTGTCGTGATCAATTAAAACAGCTACCAGCAGCCCATTAACTAATCATGAACAGGACTTACGGGAATGAATTCCTCCAGTCGCCCTTGTGGAAAGATTCCATACAGCTTTGGGCCAAGAGCTCTCTCTGCAAGAATGGCAAACATAACACTTTCCAGAACCATGGCTTCCGCCCCCTAAAAAAAATTAAGAATTAAAAGCATTAGTTGGTGCTTGCACAGAAATGAACTTCGGTGTACACAATAGCTAAACTGCTACAAAGTGAAAAATGTTAGGGTTAGCTTTAAAAAGACAACTCAACATTTTACTAACCAAAGTTTCTTGACTAGTAACAACTCATAGTTAGCACAGGAGTAATACAAATATTTTGCTTTCAAGTTTAAAGCTGGGGAGGAAAATCTGTATTACTTAACATGTACTGTTGGTGGGCCAGGCTGAAGGAAAACCATGCGAAAAGTAAAACACCCTCTCCTCCCTAACCTGTGGGAACTCTGCAAATTCATTTCCTGAAGGAGTTTATCCTACTGAAGCACAGCACAGGAACTATAAATATTATCTTTGGCTGTTTTAACACACTTTGGAACATTGCCTCACAAAAGGACATTTTAACTATGCAACTGAATGAAGTGAATGACTGAACTAATCGATTTTTTGTTTGAAGAATGACCTAGGATTTGTTTCTGTTAAGCATATTTAAAAAAAAAAAGGGGGAAGACCTAGAGACATAGAATAATTTAAACTCCAGCTAAGGAGCATGTGTGTGTGAATAAACATTCTTTCCTTTCTACCTCCAAACATACCTCAAGTTTCAGTAACTTATCTTCAACGTTTTCCTTACACCAATAAACTCACTCCACAACCATCACAAGCAGACAGCTTTTTAATACAAATGTTTAAAAATTAATAGAACTGTATCTCAAAAATACAGTTAAATTCACTGAAGTATAGCTTTCTTGATGGGTAAGATTAGCTGTAAGCAAACAGAAAAGCCACTGTAGTCACTGCAGTCTCAGTAAATAACTTTCTATACAAGTTCCACTCCTGAGCACGCTTCACACAGTTCCATTGATAAATTATTTTTATTACTGGCCCACACATTATTCTGGCATCTTCAAGAAATTCTAGCATTTCATACTGAATTGTAGGGGAGACTCATATAACTATGTTCTGAAGCATTAACTTCAATAAAAAGTAAGAGTCATCAAGAATACCAATTGAGAGCGTAAGAATTTGCATATGAATGTATTGCATCCATGTCCTCCACTGTTTTTCCATCTCAACTCCTCAAAGCAGAACTAATGCAAAAATATGTACTTTTAATCATTGCACATGCCCTCACCACCACAGATCTGAACTTTTCAGTTCAGTTCTGAAGCCTAATGCCAAGCACCAAAAAAGAAGTCAGATACAGGTTTACTGAATGCCTACTCCATTAACAGCCGATGCTGAATTTGTCTGTGCCTTGTACAACACCAGGGTGTTTTAAAAGTCTGATTACAGCAATCTCCTTGGCTGTTCCCATTAAGATGTCAGTTCCTTGTTTTCACATCTTACTGAAAAACCAACTCATGATATTTGGATAACAGGAAGTGCCAAAGAAATGTCCTTCATTAAGATATCCCTTAATGCATCAGAAATGACAACCAGAAATAGCAAAATTTCCACTTAGTGTACTTCTGGGTTACTTCTGTCACACATCTGCCTAGCCCTAGTCCTTTAGGACATGCTTAAAAATTTAGAACCTTCAGGTAACCCACAACTATGTGACTGCAAGTTTGTAAACTTCTATGTCAGCAGTGTTAACAAGGATGGCTGCACCTCACCATGAAAGATCTGCCTCAAGATTAAAAAGTACAGGCAAATATTATCTAAAAGCAGCAGTATAAGAATATTCAAGTTTGAATGCTCTGGTGCCTGACTCTTAAAAGACAAAAAAGTTTAGAGCACCAAAAGAACTTCCTCTACTGTAACAGAATGGTCACTTGAGAACAAGTCCAATGAGAGCTCTGGAATAACACCACCTATGGATCTCAGGCACAAAGGCTTCTCCCTTGTAATACCATGGGCCCTTTAGCCAGTCTCCACTCCATACACTACTGTCGAGTATAAGTGTGGAAATAAACTACTAAAGGACATTAGAAAGTTCTGCAGCATACTTCGTATGGACACTGAGCAAATCTACGTATCTAACTCTTCAGTTAAATGTTCACCTGATGACTTTTTTAAATGGATCAGGCATTTATAGAAGTAAATTATATATCTCAACGCCTTCAAATACTTTGCAATATACTTATACCACCAGGACAACAACCTGTTGGTTTAGGCTCTGAAGCTCTCAATTTTAATCAGTTTCAAACTGATGTAACCATGAGCACTTTATTTAGAACAAGCTTCTGGACAAGATTTGACCACTCACACTTTTAAACGAATAGTCAGAGCTGAATGTTGCATTTCAAAACTAAGAATTATAAACATTCTTTACAAGACTCTTCCAGTACACAACTCCCATTTAGGCAAGGAGAGATCAAAAGCCTTTCTATATTTCAGTTGGAACTGAAGCTTCTGCTTTATTCTTGCTTCAACAAAAAGCTCACTATAAAATATATGAAATATTGCTATTTTGAGGAAAATTACCCCTAATTATAGCAAAACCAAGGTAAAACATAGATAATCCCAGTTAAAAGAACTCATGAGCCAATAGAAGACTACCCCATCTCTAGTTGCAGTTGTCAAACACTAGCCAGCTCAGAACAGCTACAATGCTTTTGCTAGTGACCCAGAACATTTTGGGATTACCCAGAGGTTTTTCTTCTCTCCAAAGGATGAGATTAACTCCCCTGATCAAGCCTACCTACAATTTTTACCTAGACTCAAGAAAATTAACAAATCCATCCTGACAGGAATTCTTGAGTACACCGATCCAACAGAAGTTCCAGCACTATGAGATTAATAGCAGAAAACAATAACCTACCAGCACAGAATCACTATTTTCAGGCAACAAAGACAGTTCTAAAGATCAAAGCCTTGCTTCCTGTACTACAAAACTTCTGTGAGCCGCTGGCACCAGGGTGGGGCTTGTTTGGATTTTTGTTTTCTGTTATAACTTTAGGAATTTATTTTTTTTTACTGGATTGGGGCAGGGGAGAAATCAAGCCACCTCCATTTTTCATCTCTGAAGAAAACTGAGGAATCAAACCAGTACATTTTTCAGTTCGGTCTTGGTTCAACTGATTGAAGCTGTTCCAGTAAACTTAACTGAAAGTTCAGCAAAACTTCAAAAGCAGTCATTCAACAACAAAAATTTTAAAACCAGTTTCAACTTACTAGAAAAAAAAATAAAAATCAAATGCTTGAACTGTTTCAGATGGCATTCCCAGAAGGCAGAAAATAAAAGGGGAGAAAAGCAGCACCTATCAAACAAGTAAAATGTACTTATCCCTACTCACTGCCAAAACCATTACAGAGCTGAAAAATGATAGTACATAACAAGCAAAGCGCCTGGCTAACATGCTGCAATGTTATCTCTTACTGAAAAAAATACTGCTGGGGTAGAAATCTAAATTACCAAATTCTGTTCAGGTGACTATGAAAAATTACACTCAGCTAAACATTATGCTGAAATGGTTCGAAATGCAACAACTTTAAAGTTTGCAGAACACAGGATCCAAGCACAATGCTATCAGGAACACTTAAAGTTCAAGAGGAAGTTCTCTGCAGTTCCATATACATTCCTCAGAAGAGTTCATCAATGTATTATAAAATAGGGATTAGGTAAAGCAGAGTACTGATCTTCCACCAATAAAGAAAGAAGAGCCTAGTATTTGAAATAGTGGTACCAATACCAATGTTAGAAATGGTAAGACACCATTTAGGGTAGAATTAGGGGGTGGGGGTGTTTCTTGTTAATATGGAATGCTTAACTCTTTCCAAACTATGTACAAACACTCACATTATAATATTACTCCTATGAGCAAACAGATTTCTTTTCTTCATTACTGTTTACAGTTTCTAGAAACACAGCCCAGACACCAGGTGGAAAAACTACTGGTTTAGAACAAGCAGGATCACCACATTTCTTTATTATCTATACAATTCTGTGAACTTAGCAAATTTAATTACTCACTTGCAAGTCATTTTCCTTCTGAGACTGTACAGACTCTCCTTTATTACAGGACCTCTATGAATGAGAAAAAGCAAACACAATGAGAAGATGAAATTTAACATGATTAACCTGCAACCACCAGAACAAAGGGAGTAGAAGTGCCAGCTACAATTAACTATGTCTCAACACTTTCTTGATCTGTGACAGCTACAGCACTAGCATCCATCTGACCTCTGACAACCACACTATTTCAACAATTCCAAAATCTTTCAAAAGGATGTGCCACTGAGACCAAGCCACTCCTGTAAAGAGCCTGAGAGCTAATTTTCAGGTATGTTTTTATTGTTTTCCAGTATTTCAAAACAAGATTTCAATGTATCATAAGCTTAGAGGAACATTTTTAATTAAGAGAAAATTAAGTCCCTCTGCACAGCATCTGGGATGATATTCTTCTTGCAGCTAAAGCACTTAAGAGATGCATTACAGTGATTACATAAAAGCCTTAGAAGGACTATTAGAAGAGGTGTGTTACGAAGCTTGCAAAGCACTTGCTTTTTTCTATTACCTTATTTTCCAAATTTCTTGTAACTAGAATTTCCTTATTTACAGTATGCTGTCTGGGCTATATGTACAATGTACCACTAGCTGTGCAAATCCAAGATTTCTCTTCAAATGAGCTGCCCATGTGAGCTAAAGATGTCTCAGTAAGAACTGCAGTACACTAGCAAAACTTTAACGATGTCCATGCATAATGTATTGCACTAGGACTGTTAACAGTCATTATAAAGCAGTTTCAGAGTATCAAACCATACCCTCAAGCAACTGAACCCTCAATGGCACATGCTTTTAATAGAGCTGCACATTTAAAATTCAAGACGTAATAAAAACCTTGTCCTTTAAAGGGCTTGAAGGTAAGGAGAAGAGAAAGCAAATATTTGCTTAGAATTAGCGACAGTTTGTGGCTATTTATGTTGCAATTCCACCGCTGACTGTTTAAACCAGACTAGCTTTAGAGGCCCATAAAGGCAGCCTGCATCTCCACCTTCTGAACAAAAACATTTGATTCATAGAACCACGTGCATACCTTTCTGTTCCAAAGCTCTAACATGTCCAAAACAAGGGTGGAAATATGAACTTAACAGAATACAGTTAAGCAACACCAGCTGCCTTAAGTACAATACAACAAGCTAATGATTTACACAAGCTATGCAGGTACAGTATTTCAGAAGCTACAGAAGAAGTATAGTTAACATGAATCGATGGTCTTTCAGCAAGTACTTCCCATTCCACTAGGATAGTAAGTTTAAAACAAGACAATATGAAAACTACTATTAGTTTACATTCCTTTCAAGGAAATGAATAAAGTCAAAACATATTCGCTAAAGCTAAATGCGCAACTACTCAATAGTATTAAAGTCATTTACAGAGGGCTTCTCTGAACAAGCATGTCCTACATCAATACCACTCTTGCATCTTACAGATTTTTCTTGAACAGTCAGAAAGTTACTCACCATCCAGGAGTCTCTCCTGATTAATGGTGCTCTCAGAATGGTTCAGTTCATCAGAAGGTAAGCAGATTAGGCTTTTCCCTAGAACCTGAACTGGCATCCACTTTCCAGAAGTCATACTGTATAAAGAGCTAGCCAGTTCTAAGAGTCCACCTCGAATTAGTGTTGGAGATAGCCTAATGGCATCTACTGTGCCATTAGAAAGAGACAGTTCAGGATGTGTACTGCAGAGTGATCAGAAAAGGAGACTTCTGCAGCATCCCTTCCTCTTTTCTGTTCCCTCAGCACGGAGCATTAGCATCCAGAGGAGAATTAATACCAAGTAATTTGTAAATAACTTGCAAATATGAATGGGAGCTTGGAGAGGATCAGTCTTCACAAGTGGCCATGTGCTCAGCCTAGAATTAGGAAAGTCTCCAGTACATGTGGTCAAGGAGAATGAAGTAAGCAGGATGGAATTTTACATAACAGAAGTTTAAGAGTTTAACAGATGTTAAAGTGGTAGGATTTGATTCTTTTCTGACTGCACAATCGCCTATGAGAACAGTGGTTCAAAGTGAAACATCTCCTACCGCGAAGTATTTGAACTACATATTTAGCTCATGTGTTCTTGGCTAAACCAATCAAAACCTCAGTTTTTCCATAAACTGTAATAGCTCACTCCAACTTGCATCCAATTCTGGGAGCCATTTACTTCAACAGCAATGAGGAGATTTTAATTACCCAAATAAGAGAATGACTGAATAACTGCTAGAGGTTTTCAGTCACTCTATATGGAAATACTAGCACATATGCCACATCTTTAGGATTTCTTTAAATATTTGTTCAGTGTTTCTGTTGTTGTGCGAAGGTTTATTCTCAAAGCAGATTAAGAACGCTCACTACAGTTTTAGTAAGAGAGGACAGCTATATGCACAGAGACAACAGAAGTTGCTACAGAGTCTACTTTGTGATCGTGTAAATTGATTTTAAGGCAGGAAGCTTCAGGTACAAGATGAAAGTCCTACAATGGGAGACATTGCACATTATCTGATCTGTGATCAGAAGATGACCAGACAGTGTTTATACATCTGGCAGTTTGTCACAGAGAATTGAGTTCTTCATCATTTTCTCTCCAATGACCCAAATTTATTTCTCTTGTAGCGGGAATATGAGCTCTGTAGCTAAAGTCCCAAATGATCCTTGACAGGAGAATTCCGTCTAGAGTAACTTGCAACTTTTTTTCCCCCAAATAAGCCTTGGGTCTGCTCACAAATTTAAATCTTGCATTATAACTCAATTTTTCTGAATTTACTCAGCTTTAGTAGTTTTCAAGAATTCAAAATACTGTCATACTTTGATTTAGACAAATCCCTAGGAATTCAAATCCCAAGGAATTATAACACTACAAGGAACTGCCTGAAAGGTTGGAGACAACCTATGCAGGGGAAACTTTTCTTAATTCTAGCAGCTGTTGGAAGACACCGATTTGAACTTCAGCATATGGCAACACAAATGGTTTTAGATTCAGCAATAACTATTTCTGCTTCTAAGAATCTGCTGTTGATCACTGATCCCTGGCAGACCTGAAGGAACCGATACTAATTTGCTGAAGTCCTAGACATCCAGCATGTGAAGAGTAATTCCCAGCTCAAGCCCTACAAAAGCCACAAAGACATCTCTAATCCTCTTCATTTCAAGTTACCATTCTCTTACGAGGGAGCAGAGGAAAGGAAGGGGTAGTACTTTGATATTTTGTTATTGCTGTAAACATTCAGATGCACAGACAGTAGCTGGTGCTCCTTAAGCCTTATTTTTAAACAATGAAATCCATTACTAAAGAAAATGAAAGCTGTAGAGAATGCTCCAACTTCAGAGATCTCATACTATACCGTGAATCGTGTCTGTCACCTGGAAACCAGAGTGCTCTAGGCACGATCGCATGGGCAAGCCTGCAGCAGAGAACACATGCATATACAACTAAAGTGGTACATTACCCCCAGAATACCCTTAACTCCACCCAACACAAATATATCCCCATAAGAGGTGCTTGGTTTCTTTCAAGCCGTCTGCCAGTGCCAGGGATTTGTAGTTACTCCATGCTACAAACAGACATGGACACCAACAACCACAGAAGACATTGATAATTACAGTTACACAGCAGTCTGCATTTTATTTAGTTACAAAAAATAAAAGGCAGCAAGGCAGGTATGGAAAAAGATTTACCACAGAACTGTGGCAACCATTTGTACTCATTTTGCATCTGCTCACACAGAAATTGAGAGACTAGAGAGGAACATTAGGTATACAGGTTTGGTTTTCCTCATCTATATACAAGATTTTGTTTTGGCTGTTGCAAAGTAACAGAGCCCCAGTGAATCAGAGTTCAAGGTTCTTTTGACATGTGTAAAAGCACGGGAATCAATCCCCAAGTTACCTTTTGATAGGTGAACTTCAAAGAAATCCACCTTTATTTGAGCTGCTTTTTTTTTTTTTGTCGATGCCATCTTATGTTGAAATCCTGTCAGCATTTCTAAGATGTGGGAAGTTTTGGTTGTTCTGAATTTAAGTAGAAACACTAGAGTGATCTGCATATGAAATCCAATCTGGACATGAAAGTCTGGACATTAAATGGCATATTGTTGGAGAACCTTTTGTTTCAGTTGTTTTAACACTGATATAGCCAACAGTTCAAGACATTTTGTCATGAGGAAATTTTACTGTAATGCTCCCCTTTAAATTTAGCAACTAAGCTGGAGCAAGTGTAAGTGAAGCAGAGTAAGACATTTCCCTTTTTTCAATGTAGAACATATCTGCATTGTGCCTCAAACATTCGAGTTTTAATGTGGTTAGTACTTTAACCTGTCACAAGCACAAATACTTGTCTTAAAAAAAGGTTTTGCTCAAGGATATACTCAACAGAAGTCCTTGATTTTTAAACATTCATGCCAGTGCGACCATTCATAATAATGGCCGAGCCAGCTCAGTTCATCTCCCCCCAACTCCCCCCAAAACAGTCATGCACACAAAAATTGGCTTAAACATATCAGCTATGACAGAGGAAGGCACAAAGCCTTCCCTGTGTGGCAGCTTTAGCCAACTGGCATGGTTTATATTGGATGAGTTTCATGTATTGACATTTGTGTCTTCCAAGATTCATAATAAGCAAACTGGGGCTATTTTCGAACTGCAAGAAAGGTTCCTTTAAAAGGTGGCTCAAAGAATTATAGTGCCAGTATCATTCATTCTTAAGTTAGTATCATGTATCTGTTTTTCACTTCTATTCAAAATTTTAACTTAAACTTGTCTTCAGTACATACAACAATTTGGTGCAGATTGCTATAGGTCTATAGTATTTACAGTAAAGGAATAAGAAGAGCTGATATCACTGTTTTGTGCTCCAATTTCAACAGAAAGTAAAATGGACAAGAGTTAAAACATGCTACAAAGGCTCAAACAAACAAGTGGTAACTACTAATACCCAGTGGCAGTTATAATCAAGTCATTGAGAATTAAGTCATGATTTTAGCGTAAGGTCTCAAAACTAAACTTACTTAAGCAGTGTCCCTTAATTTCTATAGGGCTTTAAACTTAAGCAACATTAGTAAAAAATACCAAATTACTCCCTCTTAACAGGCTTGTCAGAAGATTCTGCTGATGCCACCCAGAAATTCATAAGAATCCTAAGTGAGGTTTTCAAAATACCCCAATAAAACAGTTTGCTTATATTTTAACTTGCATTTAAGGTAGAGGGGCTGGAAGAGACAAATGTTTGTCGACAAAAATTGTGAACCTCAATGCAATCTGAAAGTTTTACCTTGGGACTTTCTCTGCTTACTTAACCTTTAGTGAACTGCACCAACAAGAGCAGTCATTTCACTGCCACTACGGAAATAAAGGAAGTTAGACATCTCAAAAGATCCTTCAACACCAAGAGTAGAAAGGTTAGAAAGTTATGAACACACTTTCAATTTTCAAACCAAATTATTTCTGATTTTAGAGCCCAAAATTTTATTTTGATTTCTTCAGTGGAGGAAAAGGCAAGTTAAAATAAATCCTGAGGGAAGAGGAGGGCAGCCAAATTCTAGAGTCTACTTTATTTGACTTCTCCTTTGAAATAAAAGGGAAAGGCCACATTTCTTCACAGCTCTTGGGCAACAGTTCTACCACTACAGCAGTTTTACAGCCCATGTTCCTACTCAAGCCTTCTACATATTAAGTCAGCATTACATTAAAGCCATTAATAATTCTGAAAAAAATTCTTAGCAACAACCCTAGGAGTCATTTTGAAAACAAAGTTGCTCACCACCATCTTTTCACTTTGCTTTTAGTTTCTCTTAAGCTAAAGGAAAGACTACTTAAACTTGAATTAATGAACTTCTACACACTTTTCTTGTTTAACGCTAACTTTCCCAACACACATACGGTGGTATAGCCAAGCATTTCATGCTATGTCAAACCATTGGAATCTTTTACATATTTCTGGCAAAGTTTGCTACCACGGGAAAGTTAATACCTCACGTAATATAATAAAAAGAACACTTTAAAGCCAGTTAAGTGATAGTATCCAATGAGATTTTTAATAGTAAGTTTGGTCAAGGCAGCAGAAGCAGGAAGAATGGGCTGAAATTTCAGGAACAGTCAATCTCCTGCAGATATTGGATCAGTTATTCAAAGCAAATGGCTGAGTACTGGAAAATATCAAATTAATGGACAGTAAAACCACAAATAGAAACAATTGTCAACACCCAAATTAATTTTATGAAGCTGCAATTTGTCATAAGGTTAAACACTTAGGATTATTTATTTACAATATAATCAAGTGTCTAGCAGAGATGGGTAAGAGAAGATCTGCTGTACAGTCCTATGGTAACAGCCTGTAAGCTTTAGAAGAGATCACCTTTTAGAAAATATTCTTGATTTTAAACCTTACAATTTGAAACAGATTTGCCAACCACTTCTCTTAAGGTTTGACAAATTTCAATGCTATTTACATTTCACTAATGAAATAAAAGAGAAGTAACACTAGAATAGTTCAACAAACATCTGGCTAAGCTTCTATGCCAGCTACAAGGCATATCACACATTTAGGAAAGCATGTTTTGGAATGAGATGGCTTTTTTTTTTCATTTTGTGCTTCATTTTTATTCTAACACTATAGATCAAGTTTTCCAGCAACACAAATACCCATGAGTTCTCATAAAATGCTTGAGCACTGTACAAGTTTGACAAAACCTTCAACTTTAATCTCCGAGATTCATAAGTGCTACCAAGGTTAAAATTAAGCAGTTTAGTCACTTGCAATCTTGCTAGTTATGCCAAAGTCCTACATACTGTACAGAAACAAACTTTAACCTTTCTGAAACACCACAGTCCAAACTTAATACCATAAACAAAACATTACTGATCAAACGGACAGCAAATGAGCCTTCAGTTGATATACGCCAGTCAGGATCTGTATAGAAAGGAGTGTAAGTTCTAGACAATAACAAACTATAAAGAAAACTGCTTTAAGCTAGCAATCTACCCCACTACCACTAAAACACATTCCCAAAAGGATAAAGCAGCACACACTTGCAGTGTGTCATAGATGAAGATCTCCAAGCATATTACAATTCAACTACAGAAACCCTCCCGCTCCCAAAGCACTCTACATACTCACCATCTGCAGGATTGCACCATATAAGCGCAGGAGAACTTTCCGTGGTTCATCTGCAAGTGTCTCAATGGTATCAGGTAGCGAGCACTGAAACAGCATGTTGCTGAGGCCACCTCTGTCAAGAGAAAGGTAAGTTTATCAGCTAACTCAGATGCGCATACCTGTTTCATTTTCTACAAGTTAGAGGCACACTAATCATCCTTAGTATGATTAACTGATCTATGCTAACATGAGAAAATTTTCCAACAGTACCAATAAGCCATAACATATAAGGCTTCAACAAAAAAACTGGCAGCTTCATGCTTCAATGTATAGTTCACCATCAAGATCTACTGATCCAAATTACAGGTCAAGTTATGAACAAACTGATGTAACTACAACAGGCAACTATGATACGATGTAAACTTCTGTTAACTGTTTTCAGGACTTCTAGAAAGTGATGCTGGAGTCTTGCCAAGAAAAGAGCAGGATAAGCTTAAAGCCATGCAGTGAGTATAAAACCCTAAGTTTGAATTAAGGGCTGGTATCACTGGGATGGCAGCTACAGAGATTAGGTACAAAGATTTAACCTGAATACCTGTGCTACAGCATCACTGATGAAAGTCTTTCTTACGCTATCATTCTTAGGGACTCATTTTCAATTTTGAAATTTACAATTAAAACTGTTCTTTATTTTACAGAAATTGCTCATGTACTTGTCAAAACTAAGGTCACCCTCAGAATCTTATGAGGTAAGACACGAACTAGGGAGTCCTGTGCTTCAGCCATTCAGGGGTTATACAAGCACGCTGGCTTTTCGTATAATTACTGTTTTACAACAGCATTCTTACAGGGAAAAGCGACAGCATTTGTCTTCTACAGGTTTATCAAGCTAGACAGATACTAGATTAGAGAAGCAAAGTTTCTTGATTTCTAGTAGCCCACTAAGAACACCAGCCGGCTCAACCCACATTTTCTTTACTACATTGTCTTTCTGCATCCTCTTCATTATCAGTATGTTCATTAATAATTTCAAGTTTCTTTTCTGCAATAGATTTTCTCTATTGCTTCTTCCTCTACTGTACCAAAAAAAAAAAAAAAAAAGAGTACCGAAACTTCTGGTTTACTTGCCAAACAGAAATGCAAATCAGCTCTACTGAAAAAACTTGTCTGTCTCACCATTAAAGAAAGAACTTTTAAAAACAGATACGAACCAAATATAGTAGCTAACAGTAAAGGCATGAAGTAGTACAGATTTTAAAAGTAAGTAATTTTACTTGTAGCATGCTACATGACTTACTGCAGTAACTCTAGAATTTAAATAGTAGTACCTCTGTCATGTCATGACTTCCTTCACAAAGTAACACAGTTTTTCATAACACCCAAAACGTAAGTATTTAATATTGCCTTGCAGTGAGCTTTGATTCCAGGAATCCATGGCAGATCCAAAATGCAGTGGCTAAAATGCAGTTCTTAGTCCTAACCTGACAGGCCTCTCAATGCTTTTCCAAATATTTTTTCTGGGTTCTCTTACAACACAGTGGGGAAGTGGTAAAGACTTCCTGGAGAAAAAGGCTACCAAGAAGTAGATGACCTGTATGTATTTACTGGGAGATGATGCCGAGAAGGGCTGGACTACATATTCAAAGCCAACGACTGAGAAGGAAAAAAAAAACCTCAAGAAAATAGGCTAAACCAGCAGTTGCACAATACACTCAAGAAAGAAGACAGAGGAGAACCAGGTGGCTTGGCCAGCATCCAGAAAAAGATGTTTAGAGACAAGAGATATGAAGTAACTTTGAACCATGAAGGTTAGCAGGTAGAAAAAACAGACAGATGGGAAAGGATATCAAATGAAGAGCAAAGCCAGACTATTCAAGATGCAAGCGGAACATTGGTTAGTTATACCAACTACATTCCTGGCTTCATTTAAACTGTGCTAGACAGGTTTTTTTGAAAAACATTTGCCACCTTTTCTAAGCCTCTGATGTAGAATTTGGTGAAAATACCAATACTAATAGAAGAACTAAACACATTTGAAACCCGCTTTACAAAAAGACCAGACTAGAGCTCAAAATCCTGTATGGACAGTTATGTTACTTATTTTAACACATGCTCAGCCTGCATACAGTGCATGAAAGCCCAAGACTCTTTTTTATACCACTCCAGCCAAACAGGAGTGTCTTCCCGAGGCTGAACTCCATTAAACAGAGGTTTCTCTGTAGTTTTACGCACTTAAGACTTCAAAAGTTACCTCTAATCAGGCAAATCCACACAGGAGTCTAATAAAAGGTATTGTTCTCCTGAAAGGTCAGTAGACTCAGCAGCTTGCTTAGAGGTCAAAAGGACCCTCCAAAAGGGTCACCTATTTTCAAAGCTTCCCATAGCTTTCCTCAAATCACAGCCACAGCAGTTAGATGTGCTTACATACTTGCATTCTGATTAGATGTGAATCTATTTCTTTGCTCTCAAACAATAAGGACCGGACCCCTTCATCCGATGATACCAAGTACCTAACAGCTGTTCATGAACACAATTTGCACTTATGCAGTCAACAGGGCAATACCAACAGATACGCTGGAGAATGCACGCTGAGTGCTTGACTTCTGTGAACTAGAATCAGCAAACCAATATGATGCTGCATTCTCCGTAGATAAAAGGGGGCAGAAGACTTCTGCCAGAATTAGTGCCAACTGCCAATCAGCATGGGTTTACACATTTTTAAGTTTCAGCCCATCCTCCCTTCCTTCCAATCTGGAAACCATCAAGCCATTTTTAAGTGGTGTCTCAGAGGGGAAGTTTCCAAGAAATGCAAGAGTAACTGCTGTGCTAAAACCTAAGGCCTTAGAAAATAAGTACCAAATTCAGCAGTACACACTAATAAAGATGAAAACAGAATTAAGCAAGTCAGATTACAACAAATTATCTGACTAGGCTACTGTCTAGGCACAATATCAGGCTTCTAAAAATTCTCTCCATAAACTTATTATGATCACATCAAGTGAGGAAAAATGATCTAAAAATACAAATATTATCTGCACTGGCTTTCAATGAGTTGCTAATTTTTTATAAGGCTTTTAAAATACATTTAGAAATGCGCACGATGGGTTCTGACTGTACTTTTACATATCAGAGCTTTGTCAACAGTTTATGCTGTCTTAGCGAACTGGGGGTAGATCTGCATGTATTTCATGTTATCAATAGAAGTAGCAACACCAGGAAAGCAAACTCAGGGCTCAAGGGGAGAAGCTGACAACCATATCCTTTGAAACTGTACACAACTCTACATCTGACCAGGTAGAATGATCAAGCACCAAGACACTAAGTCTATAAAAACGAAACTCTGAACTAACACACTGGCTTAACTAGCATACAGGACTGATGCAAAAAAGAAGCTATTTAATTCTGCAAGGCAGGCAATGATCTCAAACACATTACACACGGCTTCTAGAACATCCCCAATTTACATATTTCTGCTGCCAACGTGCTGAGTCACAAGTACTTGTTACTATATATGCTAGAAGATGATTCACATCATCAATACACCGCATTTACCTGCTAAGTTCTGAATTTCCGAACGGTCAGGGCCCCGCCAAAAAAAAAAAAAAAAGCCCTTTTCTTCTCCGGAGGGAGCTCCGCGCTGGGTGCAGCGGTTTTTTACCGGCTCCATCACTTTTACCGTCAAGGTCGGGGGCCCCTCCCCCGGCTCAGGCCCAGGCCCTGCCGCCGCGCTGCAGCACCCGCCGCACCCCGCACCCCCCCCCCCCCCCCCCGGGG
>JAVKLA010000021.1:9176415-9201699 GCA_034782735.1 Sagittarius serpentarius | reverse complement strand
GCTGCGTGGGGCGGGGGGCGCAGCGCACGGGGACACCTCCCCTTCCCCCCCCCCCCCGCCGGCTCCTCACAGCGGCGGCGGCGAGGCCGCCGGGTCCGGTCCTCTGGCCCCGGCCCCAGCCCCGGGCCGTTAGATCCCCTCGGGCCCCGCTTCCCCTTCCCGCCGGGCTCAGCCCTGCCCCCGCTGCCTCCGGGCGCCTCTCGCTCTGGGCCTTGTCGCTGCCCCTCGGCTCGGCGGCCGCCGCTTCAGCCTGAGGAGGACTTAACGGGGGCGGGTCGGGCCACAGCGGGGTGAGGGGGCTGCGCCGGCAGCGGGCACCGGGGAGAGACGGAGGGAGTACGCGGTGTCTGGTTGAGCTGGTACTCCCTCAGGACTGGCCACGCCAAGGCTCCCTGATGTGCCATGGAAACCTGTGGGAAATCTCTGTGCTGCACAAAGTGGGTTGCAGTAATCAACAATAGCTTTATTAGAACTCTGCTTCTTCCAGAAAGTTACGGAGGTACGGGGTTACCATGTTTTTAAAAGTCGTGTAGATGTAGTGCTTAGGGACATGGTTTAGCGGGGGACTTGTCAGTGCAAGGTTAACGATTGGACTAGATGATCTTATAGGTCTTTTCCAATCTAGGCAATTCTATGATTCTATGTGTGAGGGCTGATTCATGCCTATATGGTAAACTGGTCTCTCTTGGCACAGGGGAAAATCACACCTGAACAGATGGGTAAGCTACAAGAAGAAAAATAATTTCCACACGCAGTGCTTCAAAGTCGAGTTTCTTTGTTAGTTTTGGTGGTGGAAAGACATCCTCCTCTTACGGGGAACATCAGCACCTGCCTTGCAGTCCTTCCTTCGCAGCAACACGTGAGGAGTATCGGTGCAGTGATGTCACAGCCAGCTGGAAGGAGCTGCAGCTTTCCTGGCCCTCCTGCAGCCAGAGGGGATGAGAATGTTGCCTAATACGTTATATCGCCTCATCATAAATGAGCAGTAAAGGAATAAATCACCTTTAAGCTCTGAACTACCTTTGCACTTGTCTGATTTTTTTTTACTCCTTCGGCTGTTCTGCCTTGATGGCCTTTTACTGTATATAGGAGAAGCCTGTGGGTTCTTTGAAAAATAGTTGCCATTATTGTGGCAATCGTCCTTAAAGCTGAGGGATCGCTGGGTTGCGAGGGACTTCCTGGTACGCTCCTTCCCTCATCCCTTCCCAAACGATTTCAGCCCATGGGCTGCTCCTTCATGTTGTCTGCACGCTTCGCTTCAGCACTCCGGTGCTGGAAAACCCCCCAACAGCCCAGGGATTTTCTGAGAAGTGGCAGGAAAGCTCCAGAACCGGCTTCAGAACTGCTTCGTGCTGGCAAAGCAGCGTCGGCACAACCAAAACCGTTGTGGCTGAGGCATACCAGACCCTGGTTTAGAGGAAGAGTGATGGATGGGTTAGGGATGCCAAACGGGAACAGAAGAGACATGGATTCTCTTTTCTCCCCTTGGTGCCTCTGCTCTTCATTTATGAACTAAAATCCCTTAATCCGAGCACAGGTCAGGGTGCCAGAGATGGCAACGCAGGGCTGCGGAGAAGCCCTTTGTTTTGCAGGTCCCTGCTGAAGTACCTGACAACTTCACTCATGGTGAAGAGTGAAACACCGAAAACCGGTTCTATGGATGGAAAGCTCATTCTGCGACAAATGCTGCTGATGTCTCTACACGTGGGAAGAAGTGGTGAAAATACCAGAAAAATTTGCCTTTCAAACTGGCCTTTCTGTTTCCCAGTGCTCGAGTTTCACACTGTTTTGGCATAGCATGAGTAGCATGATATTTTTTGCTTGCTAATTAGACTTATTTGACTGATTTTTTTTTTCTAGATTGCTATTAATGTGGAAAGAGAAGGCAGAAAAGTCAGAGAAATAAAAGATTTGTTTTTCCTGGGTAGAGAGAATTCCATCCACTTTTACTAGACAAGAAAAATCCCAACTGGTTGATACTGGCCATTTCATTGACATTTGTTCATACCAAGTCATAAGATTTGCTTCAAACCCTCAAATAATCTCTTTCAGAGCCTCCGAGAATTTAGAAGGAGACAGGAAGATTATGGCTCTATTTGTTTTATATCCTTTTGATTACACCACCGCCCTTTCTTAGTGTCCCTCTAGCTTGGGTTTCGGTCCTGTAATGACTTCCACTTTGATAAGTATGCTGGATCCGTTATAAAGCCTCCACACATACTTCCTTTAGCCTTTTGTTCTGCTCATTACATCATTTATTAACACTTTATTAGTAGTCAGTAACTCATTGTGATTTATTGTTGCATTTACAAAAAGGGTGTAACTCACTTGAAAACTGCTCAGAGTGTTTTACAACAAACACGGTCTATCTTCTGGGGAGCCACGAGCATGTACAGTGCAATAAAGGCAAGAACAAAGCAGCAGAGGAACTCGTGATAGAAAAGGGGAGTAATCATAAGGGCTTGCAGGTTTAGTTGATACAAAGGCATATCGCTGTGTTACTTGCCAAAATGCTTTTTCTTTCATTATTCCCACAAAGTAAACGTTGGTTAGGGAAATCATTATGGGTTAAGATGGCTTCAATCAGATTGTGGGTAACAGTTCTTCCAGCCACGTTACCCCGCCACCGCGCATTTCAAGTGGGGTTGATGTGAACGGGCAGGAAGCCCTGTGGCAGCAGGGGCATGAACTTGGTCTTACTGAAAGCCTAGGCAGCGATGCCAAAGGTGAATGGTCGGACGGCGAGATGCAAACCCCAGTAGAGTATGTGGAAAGACAGGTACTGGTTTCACTGAAGAGGAAAATAAATAATTTTCTGCTCTTACCCAAGAACTTCCCTGGTTTGGCTCAAAGCATGCAGGAGGAGCAAAGTACGAGAAATTTATACGGCTCCTTTTCATGCACTGTCTTTTAAATGGATAGCCAGAGAGAGACGTTCTCATTCTAGAGCTACTAAGTTGGTTCTTTTCATAAGCTTTAAGTCCACATTCAAATAAAACAATCAGAAAAAAAGAAAACAAACTGATTTCTTTTACCTGTACGTGTGATTTTTTTTTCTGCTCCTAAGGAGGAATCCATTACACTTAGATAATGCATATAGTCAAATTCAAGAAAACTAAGGCTTCTGCTAACATCAGAATACACTGAAACCTAAAAGGCATCAGAAAAAAAAAAACCCTCAAAGAAGGGAGTTAAGTACTGAATTATTGGCTCAAACGCTCCAAGACTGAACAGTTAAAATACTGGACTCAGACTTGAGAAACCTGATGATGTTCTCAGCAGCAACTGACCCCTGTTTCCATTCCTTGTGCACTAGAAGCACCCTCTTGATAGGTAACAATGTGATACCCTACCCAATGGATCAGTCAATCAACCAGCCGTCGTCTTAAGTAACGGAAAAAGGCAAACGTGTCTTTGTGTTCCTGAGGTCAGATTTTACACCATAGCAACCAAGCTGCATTAGCACACTTTTCTTTTTTTTTTTAAGATAGCAGGCATGGGTTCTGCACCTATGTTCCATTTCTGATTCCATCTAACGGGTTAATCTACCGTAGCATCTAATGAACGAGACCCATTAACAGAATAATTCTTCAGCTGCCTGAATCCCCTGGATAACCTAGCTTCAAAGGCTGTGAAGGAAGTGACGGTGAGATAAGTAGGGTTAGGGCACAGATAAAACACATAGTGACTAATTATGCCGTAAGCAAGGTACAGTCCGGACTAAGATCCCCTCTTCTGGGGTAAGCAGAGGCTTGAGAGTTTGTATGACCTCTGCTGTCAGCATGGAGGGAGATGAAACTACTTGTCACAGAAATCTCCTTCCCCTCAGACAATAAACAACTTCTTTTCTCTGTAATTTACTTCTCCCTCAACCCCATACTGTTGGTAATCTATTATGTCAATGGCTGAACAGAATATAATGCTCGGCGAGTCCACTACTTCCTTTCAAGTAACAGAGATTCTTCTTCACCAAGTCTCGATGGAAATTTCTACTTTTCACTGGTTCTGAATGCATGCAGTCTTCATCACACATTCAATCAGGAGAGGGCATATGTCTCTATTCTATGACAGTATAACATGAACCATTTGTTAATTTATTAATTTGTGTGATTTACTAAAGTGTATTAGAATATTTTTCCCCAGTTTTCTGTAATACTCGTCTATCTCCAGCAAAGGGAATTGCAGTTGGATTGATGCATGATTTTATTCACCCCAGTTGCACTGGTGCTGTAGAAATTGCTTTTTGCTCACAAAAGAGCTAAGTCTAGAATTCTGACTCAGGAAGTGCTCCATTTTCTTTCACAAGTCTTTCTTGCTATTATACCAAGCAGCAGCAGATTCTGCTGGCAAGATCAAATGCCAGCTAAGGCTGGATCTGCCACATGGCGCAGAGAGAATGACACTTTTGTAGAAGGATGCAGATACTTATTTCAGCTGAAAAGCTTGCAGACTTCTTAATAGCGGTTGTTGATAAACATTCTTTTATGGACCAGTAGCAGGTTGCTGCTGAGTTCGTGAATCCCATTTCTGAAGCCCGGCTGAGACTGGAGACTTTGACGGGGGAAACCGTGCCGTCGTTGCAGGCATGGGTGAGAGTTCAGGGCTGCCCTTGAGTCCCTCAGCCCCTTGGCTCACCTCCTCAGTGTGCCACTCACAGGGGAGCGTGTTGCGATAGCAAAATACCGTCAGCCTAGTTCTGCATTCAAGTTGCACTTGGGGCAGGGAGCCTGCTTTCATTTTTCGACTCCTTGGGTCTACGTCTGGTAAGACCCTTGATGAATTTTAAGCAAATATTAAGGCTGCTGTTTCTTATCCCCTGCATCAACAGCCAAAAAAATGCTGCTCTGAAAGCCAGGGATTATGAAGGTTTGAAGTTGTGTTAGCCACCTAGGCAAGATGCAGCTGCAAGAGAGAGGCTGCACAGCTGCCCCCCCACCCCCCGCCTTCCTCTTCCTCAGCGATAGGAAGGGTGGTGGGATCGTGGCAGACAATGTTCTCCTAGATCCGTGTCTCCAGCAACAACACTGCATGGACAAATAGACAATAAGCAGCCTAGGGAGAACAGGGGAGAGGAGTATTTCACCCACAGCCCCCTTTGCTCATCCCTTACCAAGACATCCAACAACAAAGCAATTTGTGCTTTGACCCTAAGAGAGAGAGAATTTCAGGACAAAATCTGAGATGATCACAAGTTGTTTTATTTTCCTTCTGTGCCTATTTAGTTTCCAGCACAAAATACCAGCAAGAAACCAAGGTGCAGCTTTGACCCCTGAAGTATACTTGCCAGAGCACACAGGGTTAACAAGGGCTAAAGATGAGGGATTTACCCTTGGCACTGACTTGGTATTTATGTGTCTCCCGTGAATGCACGGGAAGTGTTACACCAGCAAGCAGCCCTGCTGAAAAGATAATACACTCATTCATTTGCTATGTTGGTCTAAGATAACCACAAAGACCTACAGCTTGTACAGTGCCAGGTACTCCAAGCAGTTGCTAAGATAACGTTACCTGGCTCCGGTCCTAGAGAATGACTTTTCTTGGAGTCAGACTGACCAAGCCTTTATTATATTACAAGTTACTTAATTTCTTACTCTGTACCAATTTAATCTCACTGAAGAAACCCAGCTGGGGAACTTCCTCAGGACCTCAGAGAGGTTTAAAAATCTAGTAGGAATTAGCTAAATAGTCTCTTCTTTCTGTTAAAAACTCCAGCTTTGAAACTCCTGGTTGTGTGCAGTACTGTGGTTCAGTAACAGCGTCAGACGTAGCTGCAGCCCACAGAACAATACACCGGGAGGTGAGAATCGCTTCTAGCACAGTCCCAGTTTAGTACTCTCTCCCATGAGATCAGGCACTTCAACATCTGTTTTACTTTTGGACGAGCGTCAAACTCTCCTACAACCCTATCCCCGCTCCCCCCGCCGATCCCCAGCAGAGTTCAAGAGTGCAGCCACGCAGCCTTGGTTGAATGAGATTCTTGAAGCAACCTCCCCTCCCAGCTTGGGGACCGCGCAGAAATCCCCCTGCAAGGGAGCCCTCCCAAGCCATGCTCAAAGAAGAGAACAGTTGCTGTAGTAACCGGTTCTCTACCGGCACTGCCTCCGCTCTCTCTTCCCTCTTCATCGTCTCTGGTTGTACCAGGTCCGGGCCAGGGGCAGCTCGTCGGGTCAGGGCCGCGCTTGGTTCGCCGGGCTGGAGGAGCGCGCGGAAGGTGCTGGGGGGGTCCTCACCCATCCCGTGGGCCTTGCTTGCTCGCTTCGCCCGCCGGAGGATGTCCTGCGTGAGGGCTGCCACCGCCGTCGGTTGGTGACAGAGCCACCCATGACGCAGAGGGACAGGCTCCTCGCTTCCCCTTCTTGCGCCCCGGCTTGCGGCGGGGCCCTGCTGCTGTTTTGTCCGAGAGCAGGTCCGCTTGCACATCCTCTGCAGCCTCGCTGGGATAGATTTCAGCCTGCTAGTGGGAAAAGAAACTGGATACAGTCCCTTTTCTGCGACAGCACATTTTTCAACTCGTCCTGGGGTTAAAAGTGACCACTTTTTCAGTAATCACTGAAAACACTCAGAAAGGTCTAAACTGTGCTAAATTGCATCTTTTCCAATATGCCTGCTGTGGCCAGGCCTTGGACTAACAGTTTTCTGCATTACGAATTCCACTGTGGGAGTATATAGCTGGGAGCCAAAGAAACCTGCTCTAAGGAAGAACATGCCAGACCCACCTCTAGCTGTTTTAAGCGCGCAACCCAGGCAGAATGCCTGTGCAAGCTGGGGCACGTTCCCCTGACAGCAAGTGGACTAGCGTGGGGTGGGTATGAAGTGGTGACTAGGGAGGGGGGGAAAAAAGCCACAGAATTAATTACCATGGATGTAATAGTGGTCACCAATAAAAGGCTGCAGAGAATCGTGCAGGACAAAGCTGGAAATCTGCTATAACGAGGCACCAGGCACTGCCACTGCTTGTGTTAAACGCTCAGAGCCTGCACGCTGGGACGAACCCGAGAACGTTCACCGGACACTCGCGTGGACAGAGGGGGAGCAAAGCCAATTAGAAGACTTCCTTCTTATGTTCATGTAGCCGCCATTAACGTGATAGTAAATGCTCTATATTTGAATACAACACAATAAAAACGATCCAAGAGCACACCCACATCGATGTGTTGCTTGAACAACAGCCAGAAGTAAAATAAAAACATGTGTACATTTCTAAAACATTTCAAAATCTATTACTGACCCAAATAATGCTGTAGATCACAGGCTAAGCTTAAAATTCCTTGGACTTCTAAAATATCTTTTTTATTTTTTCCTCCCCTTTTGCTCATTATGCAACAATTTGCTATGCTAAGCATGCATAGCAATGGACTAATACCAAGCTGAAATAACTGATTTGTGATGGAACTTGCAACTCCAGTACTGCTGGTTATTCAAGCGTGCTGCGGTTTTTTCCTGTGTTAGGATGTAAAAGGGTGGATTCCAGATATGGATTCCAGACACTGTAGGTTTGACTTGGGCATTGATTGTACCTAAGTAATTGGCATTGTATTTACGGCATGCTGGCAGAGTTTATTGTTTAAGCCAGCGCATGGTTTCTAGCTGGTTATTTCCTCATGGGCCATTAAACCTCTATCACGGGCACGGTCAGAGTAAGGAGGTGGCAGAGAGAAGTTTCCGAATCTTTGGGGAGCCAAGCCTGCAGCAACGGCAGCGATGGGACTCTGCTGGCAGAGCCTGAGGCAAGACGCACGTTTTGGGCACCAGCTTCAGCTACCCACCGCCCTCAGACACATTTGTTCCTTCCCAGTGTTCCCCTAGCAGCCTGAAGCTAAAGAAAGGTCATTAAGTCAGAAAATGTTTCCAAATATGCAGCAGGATGATTATTCACGGGGAGCTGCCTGCCAAAGAAATGGTCACTGGACCTGGAGCGTGCATGTGCTGAAGAGCAGACAGGGTAAATACAGGAGGATCAGCAGAGCAAAGAAGTTAAAGCCTTCCAGTGAGCTGGCTGTGTTCTTTTTCCTGACACACATACACACACACAGACACACACACTGATTTTCAAGTGTTCTAGCCTGAAACCTAGAAAACCATAGGTCTTGGCTGGTTTACACAGACACTGAGGATTTCTTAGCCTGTCCAAAGAGTTTTAACTCATCATTTCCCTTTATAAGAGGAAACACATCACTCTCACTTTCCTGTGGTGATTCTTTTTTTTAAAAAAAACCCCAAATCTCTTCCACAAGATCAAATAGCATTTGCAAAGTCAGTCCTTTGCCCTGGTATCTTTGACCAACAATATCTGGTTATTGTACAGGTCTTTAGACTTTCAATAATCTTTTTATTGCCATATTGGCACAAAAGGAGCAGAGTGGATTTTTCTGCAAAACACTCCACATCATCCAGACAAACGGCCTTCACTGGGAACAATCACTGATAATGCCCAGGAGGTCAGGGTAACTTTATATACAGCCAAAGTGATTTTGTGTTAACCCCAGGCTTCAAAGCCGCGGTCTGTTTTTTGACCCCAGAATTAAGCTCGCTGTTAGTTGTTACTGGAGTAGTGTCGCATACTACAGAGTTTTTTACTGTGGCATTTTGTAATTAATTCATTTAATCCTACCTTGTTTCCATTTTGACACAGAGGAATAACACAATTACTTGTGCCGACTAGAAAATGGTCACCAAGTGATTAATCCAGATTAGAAACCCTCTGAAAACAGAAGGAAACCCATTGCCTCTTTAACTGGAGCATGTTGTACTCCATTGCAGGTATTTAATAGATTTATGAATTAAATACAAAAAGCTGTCATGAATTTCTCCTTTCCATTCTGATACGATAACTTGTGCCAACTTAATTTACAAATCTGGCTTGTTATGTATTAACCAGTCATCTGGGAATCCGATTGAGTAACACAGCAGTTGTTGCAATACCAAGACTCCCATATAAATCATGCCTGAGTCCTAAGTAAATATTGGCTCAAATATTGATTCACGTGAGAGATATGACTGCAGTTTAAGAGGTTACAGGTGCCGGCTGAACTACTTCGGAGAGGAACACTCCCTCTGTGTTCATTTGAGATTCACATCGAAGTGCTCACTTCACTTTGAATTCACGGGAACAGAGTATTTCCCTTCGCTTTTGATATTGACACTGTATCAGAACCTATTTTTGATGCTCTAAAATGAAAGGTATCATATCATGTATAAGTACTAAGTTACTCAGTTATTTACACTCCAGGCAGATATAACATCTGGGAAGATGGGAGTGAGATACAAGTTATTTTGATGGGGCACTGAAAGCAGGAGGAGAGGGGGACCTGCAGGTTTTTTCCTGACGTACAGATGCTGTTAACACCTGCTACCCAAAAAATCCAGAAGAAGGAACTTGAGGTGAAGGAAACACCTGACAACAAAATGAAAAGCTACCTTCCACACTGGAAAATAGGAGGAGTCTCTTGTCAGCTGCAGGAAGCTGAAGGGAAAAGGAGTGCCCCATCCCCTCTGGTTTTACACTAACAAAAGGTATTGCGCGCCGCATCTACACTAGCAATCTGCTCTTCTGTTGCGATACAGGTATCTCCTTCGCTTAGCCTTGAATCCCAGTTGTGCTTCTGAGTAGGACAAACACAGATCCTTCTGGATGCTTTTCACAGTTACAGATCTAAACAAGAACAAGTTTCCCCAAAGTCTCCCAGGCACTTCTGTCTTAGCAAGTTCTAAGCCAGCAACTAGAGAAAAGAGCGCGTGTGCTCCATTCCAGCCAGTCTGAGTAAGTGGACTGTGAATAACACAAGCCAGCTGCTCTGGATCTCCAAGTCTTGTGGATACTCAATTTTAAGAGTGGCTCTGTAATTGCTATAGTCACTGAGCACATTGTTAAGAAAAGTTTACAAAGCAGAAATGAAGTTCCTGTTTTGAGCAATTTAAGGTAAGTATGTTTACATCAAAAGAGCTCAACCTTTTAAATGTAAGAAGGCTGGCATACCTTCATCTCTTAGATTAGCTCATTGCTTTTCTTTTTTTAAAGGCACAGAAAATAAATCTATGCATTATCTTAGCTTTCAGAGTAACACTGCTTTCTTAATAATGTTTGTGAGAGGAGTGGTTGGAATCAAAGCCTAGAGCATCACACCACATGAGACACAACATAAATCAAGAGTTTGGAAGTAAGTAACCAAAACCTAACTAGCCACTGAATTCCAAGTAATTAGAATCAGAGAATATCCTGAGCTGGAAGGACACACGAGGATCATCGAGTCCAACTTCTGACTGCACACAGGGCAACCTAAAAGTTAAACCATATATCTAAGAGCACTGCGCAAGTGCTTCTTGAACACTGACAGGCTTGCTGCCACGACCACTTCCCGGTGGGGCTTGTGCCAGTGCTTGACCCCCACCTCAGTGATGAACTTTTTCCTAATATCCAATTAACCCAACAAAATATTCTCCCAGGGACACCTTTACTATGATATGCTTTCCACAACGCCATAGCAGACACAGAAAATCACTGTCCTTTGAACCGCTCTCTGCACAGCCTCTCCTTGCCGTGGACGCGTCCCACGCAGGCGCAGCTGAATACTTCTGGCCTGCAGCATCTGCTGTGGTTGAGCCTCCCTGTGCTCCGTGGAGGGACAGACAGAGCGAAGTCAGTTATCTCTCTGTTCCTTCTAATTGCCAATAGCTGTGAGACAAAATCCCCACTTGTATCATTCCTCAGCACGTTGTGCAATTTTAAACCCTTCCCTTACACGTGTAGTTTGCTAGCATATTCCTCCGAATTGTGCAAGAAATTCTTTTGTCCACTGGTTGGCAAACTAGTTAGTGTTAAGGACCTTTTTTCTATTGCAATCTAGCTGCTGTGGCTGAAACGAACTTCTGTTGGTTCCCAACTGGTCTCCAGCCATACTGTTTTTTGCCCTACAGAAGCCGCCTTATCTGCCACAGGAATTCAGTTTGCCAGTCCTCTTCAAAATGAGCCTCCTTTTTGGGACAGGATTTGGCCAGATGGAGATTTGCCTCAGTTTCTCTGCGGGCTCTGACATGGGCCTGGCGAACCTACCCACCCTGAAAGAGCGTAGGACCTCCAGCAGCATGGGGGACCTCTCTGATGCGACTTCCAGTGGGACATCAGGGATTTCAGCTATGCACCTCACTCACCAAAGCATGGCCTGCCTCGCCGCCAATCATCAGATAACACACACGGGGACTCATTGCTGCATCGGGGCAGGAGGGCGAGAGCGGCCACAGTACTCGTTCCTCCGCATATTACTGCGGGATCTGCACCCAGCTGCCTGGGAAAGCTGGAGAAAAGCCAGCAGCAAATTCAGCAGCAGTGAACAGCGGCTGGGAGAACCAGAGCTGCCTGGTACCCAGCAGAACGATGGCTGCGTCAGCTGTACGCTGAACCGACAAATTTAGGAACTAACTTCAGGTAATGCTGCTCTGGACCCAAAGTGCACCTTTCCTGCTCAAGAAAAAAGATCTCTTCAGCCACTCTGCAGTTCTGAGGGCAATGCTGGAGCAGAGAAAGTACTGTAAGCGAGGTGTAGTCAATTATTGTGTAATTCCCTCTCAGCCCTTCTCTCGTGCTGGGTTCAGGGAATGGGGGCAATTTTGCACCAGTGTCGCAGCCATTACTATGTTTAGAGGATTTTCTCCAAGCTTCTAAACAATAACACATAAAAGTTAAGACCTCTGCTTTCTGGGCATGCTTGAGGTGGAAAAGTATCAAAATACATCTCTATCTCAGCAGTTGGCTCTGCTACCAGAAATAATTCTAGCTCATCAGCCATGTAAACCAAAAATTATTGTGATTACAGGCTTCCACATTAACAGAAAAAAATCCAAATTAATTCTGATCCCAAGCACAGTATCTGTAAGATTAGTGTCACTCTGGAGGTCTTCAGGAGACTGTCTTACAGAGCATTCAAACAAGAAGCAGCTCTTCCAAGCACAAGCAGTTAATTTGTTTTCTTATTTCTGTATCGTAGATTTTGACAGACATTGTTTTGCAAGGCTCTTTGAAACCAGCGTTTCTGCCAAGCAAGGAGCTGGTGGACAAGAAATCCTTTCCTTGGGGAATGGATGAAAAAGCCTACTTAAGCCTTTGTAGGAGATTTCCCTCTTTCACTTGCGCCTGCCAGGGCTATGGCTGCCAAGGCTATTGCTAAAAAAGGTTTTGATTCAAGGCTGGATAACTTGCTTAGCATGCTGACAGAGCGTGCAGGACCTTGGTGAGATGCTCCCAGTACGGATGTTCTGAAGCGTGCCGCTGTCCTCTTGTCTCGTGACTCACCATTCCTCTCCTCATGGAGGTCCGCTGTTGAGGGCCCGACAGACAAAGACACAGCCATGTAGCACGTCAAGAGAAGAGCCGAGCCAGGCCATTTCTTCCCCGTCATTAGCCTGTTCGACTCGGGACTTTGTGTATTTGTCCTTAGAGGACACCAGTGTCCCCGTACCTGCCGGGTGGCTGGTGTTCCCTGGCACGGCCCCAGCGGTCCTGTTATCCCGAGGCGGTGGGAGGCAGAGGCTTGGCCCCGATGGCCCCGGCCTGGGTCTGGCCAGCCTGGCACTTGTGCACGACTGAGGGACTCTGCCAACGCTGCCTCGTACTGCCCTTCAGACCCCTCCCTCGTGGCTGCATGGCTAACTGCCACAGAAAGGAGCCGCCGAGTTAAAGTACAAACCAGACTTGTAGCCAAAAAAACAAGCCCTGCTCCCTTCCAGCCCTGAATTAGAATGACTTCAAAACAAATACAGTGACCTCAAAAAGCAAAAATAGACGTGATGTTCAGTCACCACCTGCCTTCCTAGAAAATCCTATTTCCATCCCTTGCACCTACCAGCAAGCTCTGCGGGGGCTGTCAGTGTCCAAAGGCTACGCAGTCCAGCAAGCTAGCTGTGAAATGGGTGACTTGCTGTCTGCAGTGTTTTGTCCCCCATATTGAAGTCTACAGGGGTCTGCTACGCTTATTTTCCCCTACTAAAATACCATCCATCTCGGTGGAAACTTGGCGGAGTCACAACCTTGACAGGACTTTCTTGTTCTTAATAGATTGTTCACTGTCAGTCTTCCTGTGCTCCACACCTGCCTTTCACACTGCAGGACGACTCGGGTCCCAGAATCTCCTCCAAGATTTTATTACACCAAAGGACAGGAGTTCACCACAGACATCTGCATCTCAGCTCAGCCCAAACTCTTCCGTACAGTCAACAGCCCCAAGGGCAAGGTTCACTTACTCCTGAAAATTCTAAAAACCAGTGCCAATTTCTTCCCTTTGGCTATTAAAGGAACCCAGACCCGCCAGCTTGGCCATACACACCTACTTTGCAGATGTCTAGAATGAAGGTGAACACCATCCACAGTGACTCTGAATTCTGCCTGAGCAGGATTTACCTCCAGGTTATTTTCCCACTGTTCACACAAGTGAAGGGAAAGCTAAGCCACGCACTGTCAGCACACCAGCAGCACGCTCTTTTTTCTGGTGGGAGGGCCAGACTTCCTTTTGCTTTTTAGCCTTTGCAGCAGGGTCTCTTTCCTTAAAAGCACGCCATAAAGAAATGAGATCAGATATTCAGTGTAGTCCTCAGCACCTCGGGTGAGACAGTCTCTGTCACTTCCTTAAAGAGCATCTGCGCTACAGAAAGATGCAAAGTGCCCGCACGAGAATCAGTCCGTGCATTTTGCCGGTTCTGGCCCTTACGGGGGCTTTTTGGTCTGACACACATCCTTTCTCTTCCTTGGTTTCAAACTTGGCAACTTGTCTGTGATAGGGCCCTCTTGAAAAGACGGAAGACTCTCCTGCACACACGGAGGAAGAAGAGGTAGCAACTGCTAGAGGCAGATACAGGCAGCTGTAAAAAAACCTACCATGTCTTAATAGCCAAAGCAAGATAGGAGGGAAGGGATTTGCACTGGGAGGGTGGGAGAGCGTCAGCCTGCTGGGAAGAGGGCAGGAGGCAAGAAGGCAGGAGGCCTGTTCGTAGGCGATGGCCACGATGAGGTAGACCAGGTTGTCTGGGGTGGGATGAAGGTCTCTGTGTCCCCTTGTCTCCTCAGCAAAGATCTAGAGAAGTATCAGAGCATCAGCAGAAAGATCCAGCACATGTGCTGCAAAGGCAGAAGGGATGGTATTTTCTGGCTTAGCTGTTGCTTTTGGCTGACGACCAGTAAAAATAAAGCTTTACTGTTATGATTACCACATTAGAGAGATCAGTGTGAAGGACAACCCTGCCACCAGGCAGAGAGTAACACAGCAGAGAGGCTCATAGCTCCCTCCTATCCTTTTCTTTTAGACTGTGCTGCAATGGTAACACTTGCCTTATCTGCAAACTAACAATAGCTCTGCAGCAGCATAGGAAAGTTAAACAAGTCTTAAGTCAAGGGGATGTAGCCGTTACCCCTATGCACTGACTAAGGCTATAGACCACATATTCTTCTAGGGAAAAAAACTGCAAAAGGATCAGGTTTTGAGGTGTTGCTGACCTAAAACTACAGTCCTGTGGTCCATCATGTTCCATCTACAAATATCTCCCCCAGGCCCTGATCACAGGCTAGCAAAATCACAGATTTGGAGTTTTTTGCCTTTAAATCAGAATGTAGCCCCCGTCAATAGCAGATAATGCTCTAACAGTGGATTTAATCCATGCGGCAACAAAAATAGGAAAGAAAACCCTGACATCAAGCCAGTCATCAATAGACAGGCACCACACAGTGACTGAACTAACGTGCCCCCAGGAATGACACTGCTGCAGAAGGGTTGGCTGCATATGGCAGAGAAGGGAAGAGGTAAACCGGGAAATTTCTGCTCTTTTCTCTGTGTTCACAGTCAGGCAGTTTGCAGATGACTGGTAAATTCTCCTTTAAAGCACTTTGAAAGGGAAGACAGAAATATTGTTTGGAGCACGTAGTTTCCTTGCTAGAGCTACATTAACCCTGAATAATTCTGCTGCACTGCATCATGCTAAGCAGAATAGGACCCCTCTGCTTCCAGAAAGATTTTGTGCTACTAGTTACTGAAATCCTAGACAATATCCTTTGCGCAGAGTGCACGGTACTTGTCTGATTCTCCTCCCATGCTATATCAATTTTATTAAAATATTACAGACTTCTGGGCAGGGCTTTATTTGTTCACAGATTATTTTTTTTTTAGTGTTCTTAGCTTTCCTTTCAGTAAGGTGTGTTCTTCCACACCCACCCTTTGGCCTTGAGAAGGCCAGTCCCTTAACAAACCACTCCGCACTCTGTTTGTTTTAGTAATTCTTACCCAAGGTCTTTATCTTAGAATCCTGTTTGTGCAGCTTTGGACATGATTCAGTACTTGGTGGGGAGGGTGAGTGAGCTGGGAAGGATTTCTTAGCGCCTTTAGTATTTAATATCTTGTCTTACCTGTGACGATTAAGTAGATGATTTACAGTAGATGATTGACACTGACATGGTGTGAATCTCTGCCCCTTACAGTAAGTGTAAACACAACTTGACACAGCAGCCACGGGAGGGGTAAGGGCTATGGAGAGCTACATTTTCTGGACCGTGCACGAAGCACCCAGAGAACCTTAGGAGAAAACACTGTGGTGGATGGCCCAGTGCAAGTCTTCCACCTGCTCGTGGCAGGTCTGTTCACAACAGCAACACGCTAAAATTACATCCATCTTCTCTTGCAGTTGCAGCTGCAGCTGCAAATTCACAGCTTGCAGTGCTACGCCACGTAGCAAATTTGCGAGTTAGAGCAGTGGCCCTGAGAGTCCGTGGCTGGGTAAGAGCCCGTTGCTGCAGCCTGAGCAGCGTTAGCTGCTGCTGCTGCTGCGCTTAGCGGCACAGGGCAGGAATGCCCGGAATGGTTCAGCCGGTGGGTACTTCAGAGATCCTGCTCTAGGAGATGTCTGCACTTCTCGTAGCAATAGTCCCCCTGCCCATTGCCTCTCTGAGGCAGTAACAGTGGCCTCTCTCTTCTCCCCTCCAAGCCCCATGCAAATCAAAATCTCTCCGGCTCCGGTCTTAACCCCGGCTCCCCTTTCTGAGGCAAAATCACCATGGGAAATGGAAAGTCCACAAATCGGCCTTTCCAAACATGCTGTGGGTCTGGATACGGCCTTGGAAGGCAGGCTGCTTTTAGAGGATGGTCTCCTCCACAGCAGTGAGGCCAAATGTCTGCAGCCCATCAATTCAGCAGCTTCCAACAGCCAGAAGAAGTTGCTGATCTGCCTGTTTGAGGCAGGTGGAGATACCATAGCTTTAAAGAAGACCATCTCTGCTTTTGTAGTAATCTTCGCTATGCTGTCCTCACCTTCTCCACCTCTCCAACAATGAAACACCTTCGAGACAGTATGAGTAAAATTTTCTGACAAGTGCTTTTCTGATTTTCCATGTCTTTTCGACTTCCCACATTTGCAAAGCAAGACGTGGTAATAGAAGGTTGTCCCTGCCACGCCGACCACCACCCCTTCACTCACCGTCAGTGCCGCCAAGGCCAGCAAGGGCTTGCACGCCAGTGTCTGGGGCTATTCTGGGAAAGGAGGAGGCACAGTACGGAGCCCCTTTTCATCTCATATCCTAAAGACATATGTTCTCCGCAGAAAAACTTCCTGGCGAGGTTCCCGAACTGTTCTAAGTGTGAAATACCTCTGCCCATCGGACTAATTTTTATCACTTCTGGACAGATAAAATGACTGGCAAGAAACACCTTTTGCTCACTTATAATTGGTTAAGACACTTCACTTCTGGAAGGGAAGATTGTAAATCACTGTAGCCAGCACTAAAATTGACATGAAGAGTAGGTGCGTCGATTTGGGGGGGGGGAAATAAAAGCAGGGCCGGCTGCCAGCTCAGCGGTGTAAACCCCTGGAAACACACCACTCAGTAACATCTGCTTTCTTGTCTCCAGGTTCACTGGTGTCACTTAAGACAAGATGCCAGCAACCAAACCGAACACTTGCAAGTTCTGAAGGAGTTTTTTATACCCACCATCCACTCCATTCATGAGGTTTGTGTTAGGAACACACCACCAGGGACAAATGAAGCAGCTATTCCAGAATACTTTGTCGTCACCGCATGCAAATAGAGGTCTCCCAAGTAAGCTGTAGGTAGATATCTTGTATACAGGCAGGAGAAGCAGAACTTCCTGAGAGAAGAATTAAAGCAAACTCCAGTGTTTCTTGTACAGTGGCAGGCATAGCGAATTGACTTGCTGAATAGAAAATATTAATTCAACACATAAATATGAGAGGAAGGAAGAAATAAATTCACTTAACGCAGGTCTTCTCTATGTTGGGAATCTACTAAAAGCTAGTCACCTCAGTGTTCAAAGGAGAGATTCCTCCAATGTCCAGCCCGTTCATCTTCACCACCGATCTACAGCCCTGGGAGAGGGCAGCTTCACTCTTCCCAGGTGGGTAGAGCACAGAAAGGCTGTTTGGACAGGGTGCCTCCATTCCAGTATGATGAAACCTGTCCTCAGACAAGCTGCTACTGCTCGGGGCTCAGAAGGAGAGGGGCTCTGACAAAGGAATTGGATCAAGGATCTTCAAGGGCGGCCGTGTTAGTTACACAGACAAAGCTCCACGCCTCAGCCTAGGCGGCCGCGTACCAAAGCTGCAGCCCCAGCAACGGCAAGAGGTGGGCTGCGACTTCCAGCTGGAACATCTAGGACTGCAGCATGCCAGCCAAGCTGCCTGGGCCGGGTTTCTCAAATGCTGTGTGCCCAGAGGCAGACTATGAGCATGCCCTGCACAGAGAAGCCTACCGTTGTGCAGTAGCTATTCCTCTGGGACCCAAGGTCACACAAAAATCCCGAGCAAATGGGGAGACCCGTCTGCCAAGGACGCATCCAGAGAAACTCTGAACTACAGCAGCACCTCGAAATGAAAAGGGTTTGCTGCTGTCAAAGAAAGGCACAAGGAAAGGGGAGCACCCGGGACAAGTGGTGTGCAGCTATAGCACTCCATACCGAGGAAACGTCCACTTCCGTCAACAGAACTTCCACTTCATGACTCAAGGAGAAGAGCAGGGCGGGGAGGAAGTAAGTGAGATGAAAAACAAAAGCAGGTTGAAAGGCAGATGATCTGCCTGATGAGGGCTGTTTAGCTGCGATTACACACTGCTACTGTATACCCTTTGACCCTCCTGTACTGCCCTATAGTAATTCAATTGCTTCCCTAGTTTCTTCTCTCCCAGTGTCCCATTCTTTACTCTGTTGCTGTTTTTCTTCCGCGGTCTCAGCTGAGACTAGTGAGGCAACTCCCCCCACCCAAAGGACGTACAGCTTGTTTATTGCTATCAGCACACACCTTAGTGCTTACTGGTCTCGCTGTGCCTTACAGCAGGTCTTCCCCTTCCATATTTTGTATCCTCTTTGGAGACCATTTCATTCCAGCCTTTCCTTCTCTAGCCCTCTCTGCGGTGCTATTTCCCTAAGTATCCCAGAGCTCTTACACCCCTACTAGAGAGCCAACTCGCTCTTCTGGTGCCACTCACCATAAGAATGGGAGAATCCTAAGCATCCCTTGCTGACATCTATCTACACCTCAGTCATGCGCTTACTACTTGACCTGCAGCCAATGCTGTGGAGTATTAAGAGTCCCCTCAGGTCCTGCGTGTCTCTATAAGAGTGGAGTGAGTTTATTATTTAGCGGATAAGGCCAATGTTATTCTATCACGCTCACAACTTGTGCAAAACCCTTGACAATTCACAGCCAAGTTCTCTCGGATCCTGTGGTGACCAACGCCTGGGTTCCAGCTCTTCGGCTCTCTTGGACCAGGTGCTCCCTCCATCAGTGCTTCTCTTTCGGTAGACTAGGGTGTAGTGGGCATCGAACAGCAAAAGGCCTGAGCTAGCAATCACTCAAATTAACAGGAACCTTCCTATTGACTTCCAAGGTCTGAAGTAACCCCAAAAAGCACAGCAAGGAGGCTACAAGAAGTGAGGGGTAGTCCTCCATGATTTGGGGAAAAGGAGCTTTCTAATAAGGTAAAAGCAATCAGCATCAAAAGCACCTTGCCTAGAGTGCCAGGTTTTTAAGTCTCCTTTTAAGCAGCCCCTCTTACGCAAAGTAAGCGAACATAAAAGCAAGAGCATCTGCCAAAGCTCTTAAGCCAGAGGGACCGTCTGTTCTGAATGCTGAGAGGCCTTCACTGAGGTCACTCTGATCGAAGCGAGCCTCACGGTCTTGCTTTTGAGAAGCATCTGGCCAAAGGCAGCCCCAAAGTTGCAGATCTTGGATGGAGCTTGTGCCAGCTGTCATATCGACCAGAGCGAGCTGAGAGCTGCTGCCGTTACCCATGTGGGACACATCCTGTGGGAAAGCACGGCCTGCAGTAGCAGCCAGAATGAACCCCAGCTTGCTTCTGGCTGTTACCAACCTGCCCCCAAACTCTTTCAATGTAGGGACTGACTGGAAATACCAAGGAAAATAGTGTTGGATATGGAGGGCGGGCAGCATCCAGTCCAGGTGCTTCATGTTCCTTTTGTGCTCCTGCGGGTGACAGAATCCACCCTCAACTTTTCTTGGAAGCGAAGCCGAGTAATGGTGCCCTTCCTAGATCGCCAAAGGGAAAGTAGGGCCAGTCCTTGACGCGCGCCGGAGTGAACTTGAGGAGGAAGAAGGTAAGGAACAGCCACCTAAGCTCTTGCATGCCACTTCTAGGGCCCAAGACAGAATGAAATCAGCAAAATGGGGGCAGTTTCAAGGTTTTACTAACTCAGCAGTGCAGTGACATCCACCCTACAGTCTTCTGCAAACCTGCTAAGTGAGTGGTAGAGCTGGCAGGACAGATTTTATGCCATCCCTCAGTGGGTCTGATCCGCCGCTGACTGGAACTTGAAAGCAGATGAGAAATGTCACCTGCTCAGACTAGTTGCCTTGCTTGCATGGGATGGTGACACAGGCGTCAGAGGAGGGGTGAATTCGGCATGCCTTGGCTTGTACAGAGAGAGGAATTTCCTTTAAATCATTATTGCTCTATCAGCTGTAAAAACTCAGATTTCTATTTTTGTGCAACACTTCTCCAAACAAAGGCATCTACTGACATGTGTGATTAAAATCCACACTCTGGGGAACTGCAAAAATGTCCATGCCTTCTGAAGAAGTAGCTTCTAGAAGAAAAGTCAGCAACTCTAGAGAAAGGGCCAACTTTTTCACAAAATTGGGGGAAGAAACAGAAAAATCCCTTATTCTTGGATTTCTGCTTTCTACCACGTGGTGCATGTGTTTACCTCCTTCACTGCATGAGAAAATGGTTGCAGAGCTGCCTGGAAATCTCAGTGCAAGGTCCCTCCTCCTCAGTACAGTTCAGTCTCGTTAATCTTTCCAAGGTCTCCCCTTTCCACTGCCTGTGGCACTCCCAGCTCCTGGGCCATCACTGCCTGTTATTCTCTCCTGTCAAGGTCACTCTTGCCTCTGTTCTTGTCCCATTCTTTCTACCTCCCCCCTTCTCCTGTTGCCACCTTCCGTGCAAGTACCACTCAGCCTCTCTGTCGTCTCATGTGCTAACTCATCCAGTCTTAATCCATTTCCAGAGCATCTGGAAGAGAGGAAATTGGTAGAAGCTGGAGACAGCAAAGCCTTCATTCAAACCTGGCTACAGGACCAATGTTTTTGCTGTCCTTTGTAAGTGGAAGTCATTGCAAAGAGACTTGTTGCCCTTCTGCTCCGTTTGAAGACTGTCTTCTCACATCACGTCTCAGTTCATAACAAAAAGGCTTGGGCATGCAGAATATAATAGCAGATGAGAAACAGAGCAGAAAGGGTTGGGAGGCCGTGTTCGGCTTGAACCGCAGCAAACGGTATTTCCAACCAAGAATAAGGGTAGTCCCTAGCGTCAGCTGCTGTGTTTCTCCCTCTGATTAACAGGTCAAGAAACCTCCGTTTTCCACAGCTTTGTGTTCTGCAGCTAGAGGGGCAGCACGTCCTCCTGCAACTACCACAGCGGACAAGTGCGGCTCACTCGCTGGCAGTGGTCTGGCCATTGGTATTTCTCAGTCAGGTATTCAGCTCCATCCCTGCACACCGAGCTTAGCAGCTTAAAGCACTATCACCACCCTTGCTGCATAGTTTGCTCTCGGGGCATGAGTGACACAGGGTGTCCTTTTACTGCCCCAGAAGCAGGACAAGAGCACAGGATTTACAGAGCCTGAGGGAACGATTTGCTGGAGCATACAATGTTGGCCTGGTGCCGCGACCGTATGGGTCAGGGACAGCTACGCCTGACTGTCACAGTCTAAGCATCGCTGTTGTGCTTTCAGATACAGTCATATCTGGGCAGTGCGGTGCCAGCAGGTAGACAGACCATCTGAAAAGATTTTTGAAACTTCAGACACACAACTGAAGTAATGAAACGTCCAAGCAAAGAGCTAGAAAAGCACCAAAACGAAGCCTGAGGAGACTTGCCAATGTCAACAGACGAAATCTGCTGCACACTCAGCCTTAAGGGGAAGCAGGAATTCCTTGCCTAGAGAAGTCTTCTGAACAGAAAGTCCTGGAGACGGTAAGCTCTGTAAGAGCGTTGGCCCTTGGATGGTACAAGCCCACGGGTCTATGGCGAGATGGCAAAACGGATTCCTCTGAAGTAATACATGCTGTTGTCTCAGAGCACGTTACAAAGCTGAGGTGGACATGGCATTTATATCGAAGTTCAAGTCATCCTTGTTTCAATTGACATGTACTTCTGCTGCCCTTTAGTGATACTTCAGCTGTGGAGGTCCAGAGTCTAAGGTCAGGCCCTCATAAATGGGAATTTACTCATGCTCAGCTGACTCTGAGGTTGCCCTTTGAATAGACACATCAACAACATGAGTTAAACGGCCTCACCCACTTCCACTAACTCCCTACCTTTTTGATACCACTCTGTCAATGCAAACTGGAAGCAGGATACAACTCAGACCTGCCAGGGTGAACTTTGGCTGCAGTGTGAGCTGTTTACCCTGACCACCGGGTAGTATCACCCACCTGGCTCCAAAATCCACATGAACTACATGGTCTGATGGGCTTAGATAACATTCACTAACAGCAGACAGAGCAACACGAGAGAAGCGGTCATACTCCCAACTGCTGCCTCGCGAATTGCAACACCGTTCAGGTGTAATACACTCCTCTACCCCAAGAAAGAACACGCACAGCTTTATAACTGAAATTCCACTTCACTTACGTGCAGAAAAGGGGACTTAAGCACGAGCCTAGGTACTGTTAAATTGGAGTATTGGGGGCTGCTTGTAACACAAGCTGTTTGCAAGCACGTGGTCATGCCTGCTTGTAGTAACTCAAAAGAAGCTACACGCCTAAATGTTTACGCCCTTTCAGGCTATGTCTCTAGCCCTGTAGCCTCCTAGGGCTGCTGTTAGCACCAATACCTTGCGCTGTTCTCAGTCTGTCCTTCAGAACTCTGCCCGATGCTCCCTGGAAAATTTCCCAGAGCAGTTCCGCTGACAGTAGCATTAAAAGTCACAGCATGTGTCTGTAGACTTCTTTGTATCAGTCATTCAGAGACAGCACACAGCAGAGATGTCACTGTCGCAGCCATGCTCTTAAAAGACTGCTCCTGTCTCAGGGTATGTCTTTGCCAGAGAGGACCGTCTCCAAGCAGACCACAGCAGACCTCGCTCCAGCGAAAATAGTTTATTCCCCTAACAGCTGTATAACTTCAAGTCTTTGCTGCAAAATCCACTGCTCAAGTTTTGCCCTTAATTTGAGGGTCATCCGTGCACAAAACCTCTTGCATCTTTCTGTGGGCACATCAAGATAAAGAGTAACGCTATTATTAATGCCAGTCACGGCTACGACAGCCTCCCTGCCACACTAGTTTCCCGGGACTGCTGTTGAACAGATACCTTGCGCTGTCCTCCTCATCTTGTCCTTGAGAATTCTGCCCATTATTCCTTGGAAATTTTCCCAGAGCAGTTCAGCTTACAACAGCACTAAGGATCACAGCACATGTCAGTAGATGTTTTTGCATCAGATGTACTGAGATACAATGCAGCAGAGGCTTGATCATCACAAGGTTAGCTCTGTTATATCCCCTCTTGGTTATTAAAAAAAAAAAAAAGAAAGAAAGGAAGGAATAAAGAAAGAAGGAAGTCATCAGCAAGAGACTGCAAACCCTTCCTTAAGCGGTAACCAGGCTACCGTTTTTTGGAAGTTTTCCTGCTATAACAAAAGACGCCATGAAGACAGGAACTTTGGCAGCAGTGGTTTGGAACTCCACAATCCCCAATTTTCCTCTGGTTTTCTATGCATGTGCCACTGGAAATATAACCGACTGCTAGGGAAACGGTCAACCTCCAAACAGATACCCAAGCAGCAGCCAGCCAGCCTCTGGAAGCTGCGATTGCTGGGACTGAAAGGAGATTTTCACCAGGGCAGCCCCAAATTCCTGCGGTAACCCATGTCCTGTTTTGCCCCATCGCTCTCCCCATAGTGACCGCGGGAGCTGCGGCGGAGCCGTCGCTCTGCGGCTCGGGTCAGAGAGGGACAGGACGCAGGACTGGGCAGGATCTGACGGGAGCCCAGGGACCAGCGCGGGAGGCACGCGGGCGGTGGGACAGGGCCTTGGAAGCAGCCTTGGGGTGTGCTTGCGGAAGGGCTGAGGTGCGAGCATCGCCACCAAAGAGCAGCCTCAAAGGGCTAGGGCAGACAGAGGTACCGCAATGTTACGAGGGGAGTGGGAAGGTGAAGGGAGAGGAGTTGGAAGGTGAGGAGTGTGAAGGAGGAAGGCGTTCTCAGCAAGGCAGCAAAGGCCGTTTAGCTGGAGCTGGAACAAGCCGATCTCACCCCCCTCGACATCATTTGTGTGGACTGCTCCCTCTCCTGGGGAAAACTTGCCAAAAATAAAATGAAATCACAACCCAAACCATTTCTTCCAGCAAACTGCGCCCACAGAGCTGGCAGGCAGGCCGGCCGGCAGGCAGTCCCCACGCTCGCAGGTTGAGGCTGGAGACGGCAGGCTGCAAGACCCCCGTGCTGCCCTTCCCAGGGCGTGGGGACCCCCTGTCCTGGCTGGAGGAGCCCGGGGCGGTCGAGTGAGACGTAACCCCCAGCATCCCGTGCAGAGCTAAGCACGGCTCCAGCCTGCACCGGCAACAGCAACGGTGTCTTCTCCCTGCTATGGTGCTGCTGCCCAGCACCACCCAGACCGTCCTCCACGCTGAAACCAGTGGAGTTACCCAGTGGTGCAACAGGCCAGGGTCCAGGAAACAGAGCTCATGAGTGCTTTTCGGAGGGGACGCTGGAGTGGAAATGCCACTTTTCTGGGATCTGGGCAGAGATCATCAGTTCCAGTCATGAGCGCTGGTGAGGGCTGATGCTTTTAGCCACAGAAATAAATTTCAGAGTCTGTGAGCAAGCAAAAGGAAGGACAATCTTGAAATGTACTCTTGTGGTGAGAAATATTCACTACCTACCTACCCTTTACTCCTTTAGGATTCCAAAGTCCAGTTAAAATCTTCGCAATGAAGCTAGCTCAGAAGATCTTGGAATAAGATTAGAACCAGATGGTGAAAAATGGCGGGTTACAGCAGCCTGTAAATATCCACATGAAGCAGCCCTGGAGAGGTGAAAGGCTCTGCTGAGCATAACAGCTCGTGAGCATGTACCATACTGGCCAATACTGTATAAGGATGAATGCCTCTTTAGCCTCTTCCTTCTAAATCCCTGCCCAGCTGATGAGCACTGCTGTAGAGAAGTTATCATGTAAACACACACAATTAAAAATGAGACAAGAATCATTTCCATTTTACAGAGGGGAAAAGGGGGACAGGTTTGCCTGTGAGTAGGAAGCAGCGGCAGGGCTGTGAAAAAAACCTAACGCTTTCCGAATCCCTGGAGTTTGACCAAAGTCATCCACCTTGTCTAGTTGCACGCGCTGTGCCAGCTTTGTGGAAGCTTTCACCCAAGGACGAAGAAAAGCCTTGCTTGATTCTTAATAGTCTACATGGGTCATCATGTGATACCATGTCAGGCAATCACGCAGTCGTCAAAGGTCACAAGGCATACAGCCATTCCTCTTGGCTTTACAGCTGCTTTCCAGGGCCCAGACTCCTCCTTCTTACACCATTTTGCAGTCAAGCGCAGCAGCACTCGTGCCCACCGAGCACTGGGAAGCCCTGCCCTAAGAGTCGGGCCCTGCAAGAGGCACACCGTTTTTTTGCCTGCAGGCGCCAACAAGAGAACCATAAGGGATTTGCAAAATCTAATTAGCCTAAATAGATTCTTACTGGCTGCAACTGCAGCTGCGTGGCAACATAAAAGGGGCGCAAGTCTTGCTTTTGCAGTTAGGCGGGGGGGGGGGGGGGGGGGGGGGGG
>JAVKLA010000021.1:9147308-9174518 GCA_034782735.1 Sagittarius serpentarius | reverse complement strand
CTGGGTGGGGGGGGAGCGAGTGAGCGGCTGCGTGGTGCTGTGTTGCTGGCTGGGGTTAAACCACGACAGTCCATTTTGGCTACCAGCGGGACGCGAGGCGCAGTGGCGCGCACGCAGCCTGCCCGCCCTTGGCAGGAGTTATTCTGGCTAATGGAAACAGCAGAAACTCAAGAGACAGGCATGGATAAGGCTGAAGGGGGAACTTCCTCCTGGTGGAACGCAAAAGGCTGGAAACTGGCAAGAGCACAGCTGCATGCAGCATCAAGTTACTCCCCCATTGCCCTTGCCGAGCGTCGCTCTGCAACTGGGGTCGTTCCCTCCCTCCAGATCGCTGCTGGCTGGTGGTTTTGTTCCCCCAGGTATCGCTCAGGTGCACTCCTGGGATATCACACGGGAAAAAGCAATAAATGGCCAAACAGCTCGTAACTAAGAGGTACTTGGAGCGGGGCTGCAGGCCCGAGAAATCCCTCCCTTGGAATGTGAGTGCCACCTTGTGCTGGGAACGGTGACGGTCGATGGACAAACCCCAACTTGTCCGGAAAAGCAAATGAGAGAAGGGGGACGAGAGCCGTCTGCGAAGCAAAGCTGCATTAGGCGCTTTGGCTTTTGGAGACCTTTCCTGCTGCTATCAACCAGCACCACTCTCAATATCCTGCTGTAGGGCAGATTCTGCTTTTTGAAGGGAGGGGTGGGCTACAGCCAGCAGCTCTTTGCAGAGATGCTCTGACCCCAAACAGCAGCATAAGGTCGTACCCAGCCAAGTCGGACCTCAGACGTAACCGCACGCGGGCGTTACGGTTGGTGCCAGCTCTGTCCTCAGCACGGACAAGCCCGGGGAGAAACAAGGTGTCACCTCGGACAGGAAAATTTTGCGGAGCATTACTGACATCCACACCGGCGGCTGGTTTGCAACAGGTAAGCCTGTAAGTCATACAGGTGTGGGAGATGAACCAGCAAAATGCAACAAGCATTTTACAGAGCAACTTCCAAATGCAAAATGCTGCTATCCTAAATCAACGTGCAGCTGAGAGAAGCCAGCTGGCTTGCTAGGGGAAAAGAAAAGCAGCATTTGAGTTGCTTGCTTGCTTTTTTAACACTCACTGTGAGGGTTTTACTTTAAAGATGGGTAAGGTTGCATCTGGTCAAATTATATGAGGTGCCTCAAATCAGCCTCTGAAGATGCCTGCTTCTCTACACTGATTTTTAGGGGGGCTTTAGCATAGTCAGCCTCATGGAAGTGTTTTTTTGCTTGCTTGTCTCTTAAAAAACGGGAGGTTGTTACTGTGTGAAAATACATTTCAAAGTCAGCCTGAAAGATTTTGCCCTGCTGTTGATCAATTTAGGTTTAATCTTTTTATAACCTGGAATATTTTTGCAAGCTGGCTATGGACTTGGAACCGGTATTGCTTTGAGTTTTATTCACTTCAGGTTTTCTTCACAAACTTAAGAGGGGAAAAAAGGCAGCTTCTGGAAAATATTTCTGTAGCGAGGTAGGAATTCCTTTGCAAACACCTTGGAAAGGAACAGGGCGTGAGTATCCCGTTCATGAAAACTGCTCGCAACCAGAATCCAGTAACCTGAATTTTGAAGTTAAGACTACAGCTGGGTACTCTAAGGATTAACACGCCACAAGGACAATACTGTTTTCTCTCAGAGCAAGAGTGACAAACCCGGGAAATTCAGAGTGCAAGTTACATTCAAAAGAAACCTGACTGTGCCACAGAAAGGCAATTAGAGCACACAGCTCTTAGCCCAAGGGGTCTTACGCAGAGCGTGATTCCAAAGCCACTCGCCTAAGCAGTCCCTCTGTCTCCAGCAAGACCAGAGGTGGATGCGTAGGAAGGTTACCCTCTATGGCCCATACTCACAAGGCTGAGTCAAACCAAGAGCGCCAGACAGATCATTTTTCCCGTAAGTGATTCACCACCACAACTGTGTGTGGGCAGGGGGGAGTACACGTCGCGGCGTTTCGACAGAACGTGGCACCACATCCTGAAAGGGAAAGAGGACCATCAACTGCAACTGCGGAGGCCTGAAGGCAGCGAGACCAGCACCAGAGCTGGATTTTGCCTTCCACTTCCCTCTCCCAGACTCCTCCCTCCTTTGGCGTTTGCAGCGCGACACCTCTGATGTAACAGGACGGGTGAACATCGTTAGCAACATCACCCAGTTCAGCGACTAAGGCGGCAAAGAGGTGCCAACGCTGGTTCCCAGCAGCAGGACCGGTGTCAACAGTGCTGCCAGTAGAACCTCACCAGAGAGGCGAGGCTTCACTGCTGCTGCCCAGGGGTGAAGGTCTCACTCTGACTGAGGCAGCCATCCTTAAGGCGATGCTTAGCACCAACCGTCCACGTCTGCATGAGGACAAACATTAGCACCTACTGGGAGCAGCCTTCAGGGTTCTTGCTGACTGCTAGCTCTGCAGTCGCAGACACAAGCTGTTAGGTGTTCTTCCCAAATCTCCAGACACCTCTCTCCTCCCTCTGTAGATGCAGCACTTCTAGGGCAGCAGCTGTATCTTGCATGCAGGTCAGCTGCACGGGATGGAAGTATGGTATCGGAAAAGCCCTTAAAGAAGAGCTGGAGATGGAGTGAAACATTGAACTCCCAGGTGGAAGCAGTAAGCAGGGAGCAGGAGGGCTGTGCGACCCAAATATTTCCCAGCAGGGAAGTACAGCACTTAATGGGATGCTTGATGCCATTGACGTGGTATCCGTGTGCTCTGCCTGGCAGAGCTGTGAGAAGGGGTTTGTGCATATGAACTAATTACTGATTAGCCTAACACCACTATCCATAATATCTGACTACAACACTTTTACTGACAGTGTAGTTACTGCCCAACCTAACAGAGAAGCATTACACACAAGGCAGGCATGAGACAGCCATCGGCTCATCCTGTCTAACCTGCCTGTTCTCACCAGCCAACAGCAATCACCTTCCCTTCCTTCCTTCCTACGAAACACTCCTCTCATAGCTCTTCCCTCTTGGGGTTTCCCCCTCTTCCAGCCTCTGACAGTCCCGTCCATCCCGACACACCTTGTATGAGGAAAGCCATGATGGCTCAGAGCAATGCAGGTCCTCTGTCTCAGCCTGCAGCCCCTGACCATGACCCGCTGGCATGCAGGTGACACGGTCACACGCTTCTTTTCAAGAGTGACACTGCCACTGTTTCCCCACAACTGACCGAAGCTCAAGGGTGTAAACTCCCTCCCTGTTAAGTGGTGACGCTTGCAAATACTGCCATCAGTGTTTCATAGGTGTTTTACAAACCTAGGAAATGTTAATGTTTGGGGTATTTTTTTCCACAAAGAATAAGACTAAGTTTTGGGTGATTTGTTGGGGTTTTTTGTTGGTTTTGGTTTATTTTTTTTTTTAATAAAAAGATGAGATGCTACATTTCAGACTTTCTTGAACCTTTTTAAAATGTTCAGAACACTTTCAATATCTCAGTTCCTTAATCCTTCTGCCATTTATTGCCTGCTATTTTTCTTCTGTCTTGAGTTTACACTTGATGCTGTTTGTATCCACCAAAATATCTGAAACACACACACGTGGTTAATTTCACCAGAAATTACATTTGTCATCCTTGTGCTGTAAATTAAAAGTAGATATACCAACAGCTTTGGGCTTTTTGCTAAAAATCTAATAAACCTGAAAAGATTTTCATTTTATGACACAACATATTCCCCAAGCTGGAATCCTTCCCTGTTAGTCACTTACTCTGGACAGCTGAATCATCTCTGCGACTCAATACTGGTCTTAGAATTCAGAGGTACCTTCCACACAAGAGGACTTACTCTAGGCTTAAATCTTCTGTAGTGCAGCACAGAACAGCATGGAGTTTGGGGGGGCGGCGGTGTGAAACTATTTTTCCACTTGATGTTACAACACTCCATTTCAATATAAAAGTTAACAAGGCAGCTAAGAGAGGACAGGAAAAGACAGAAATCTATTCTGCCTCAAAACATATCCCTTCCTCCCCCCCGCCCAGAACACAAAAATATTTTTTTCATTTCAAAATGGTTGTAAATGAAAACCAGCACGCAAAAAATGCATGGGACATCTACAGATTTTTAACAACTAAAGATTTTTAAAAACTGGTGTGTTATTCAGCTATCAACAGACACATGAGACTGAAAAATAAAGAGAAATACATTGAATTGCAGGAGTGATTGACATGACCTCAGAACCTATGTTCAGTCCCATATTTAAAGGGGATATAAGTAGTTTGGCTTCTGGATTTCCCTGTAGATCTAAAATAGCTGGTCTCTATGTCACTTTTCTGTACCATGTCAAGAAGAAAACTTTCAGAAGCATTTAAGTCACTTAAAAGCCTAGGTCTGGTTCTTAAAAGTACTGTAAACCCTGTCTTGCCATTCATAACTGAAGGCCTCAGCACAGCGTTTTCCTTTCTATACTTCGAGGTCATACCCAAGGCTGGATCTCAAAGCTTGCCATTACCTCTGAAGTTGGAAAGTGTTGTTTGCTGAAGCATTAGCAATTTGGCGTTACGGGGAGGTAATCCCTCCTGGCCCGTTGCCTGCTGTGGCTGGATGTGCCATGGCTAATCTTTGGCTTTAAAACATTCCAGGCGGGCCTTGCACTTGCGCTGCAGGAGAGGACTTAATCTCTGGATCTGGAAAGATTATCCTTCTGACTCAGCAGCCAGTGTTATCCAAGAGGTTTTGGTAACTCTGGCCGTGAATTACCCAGCAGTCCTGTCCTAACTCTGTATACACATGGTTTACGTAAATGAGTGAAATTATGTCCTGTCCAACACATTTTTACGATTGTCATTCTCTGCCTTAGCTCTACCAGTTTACAACCAATTCTGTTGTTAAATGTTGCAGCCAAATGTAGTAATTGGAGCAGAAAAGACTATAAATCTAATTACATAATAGAATTGACTTCTGATGAACATCGTGAAGCATCAGTGGAAAAACCTATGCTTTGTTAGACCCATTGATAGCTCTGCACTTCACTGAAACTCACTACCAAAACCACGAATCTTCGCTTGTTAAGCTAAAACAGTTCCTGAGCAACTCTGTTTAACTGGCCCCGTACCTGTTTCAGCGCTGACATACCTGAACCTACAGCCAGGAGTCCTCCACCACCGCCACCACTGCTGCCGCTCCTGTTTCTGCGGCAGGATCTGTTCTGATCAGATTTCATGCCAGGATGAATCCGAGCAAAATCACAGTTAAGTCAAAGGTAGCTGCCTGGGAAGAAGTCAGGGATTTCCTTTGCCTGTGGGGAGGAGTAACGCTCAACCAACCACGTATACCTTGCAATAATAAAAACATTTCATGGGGTTAGTGTAAATAAGGTGTGCGAACCCAAGCACGACTACCACACAAGCTCCCTTGGTGTGCAAAAAGCAGCAGCTACAACAGGCTATAAAGAGCAAATACGTAGCTAGTGTTGCTGCCATGAAATGAGGCTGAAGACAGACAACCTTGTTACCTTGTGAAATCAAGAGTTTAGGAAGGGGCAACAGAGATTATGCAAGGCCATCGGTTTACTTATGACCCAGCCCAAACAAGAGGATACTCACTGGGGAAGCGGATTTAGGAAAACACACAATACCAGCAGATATAATGCAAGCTTAGGTGACTTTGCTTTTACTCTTCAGCAAGTCTGATTCTGCATGGCTCCCAGACCTTCACACTCATTTTAAAAAGGGCAACCAACCACACAAATATGGGGAGCAAAGGAATTCTGTTTCTGAGCTTATTTTAAAGAGCATGCACCGGCAGCGGTAGGCAAAAAGGACAAAGAAACCAGAAGAAAAACCAGCCCAAACCAGCCACAAATACGTACTTTGGGGAGTACCTCGGGTGTGTTTAACACGTAGTGGCTGGCAGTGTAACTGAATAAAGCCAATGCATTGTGAACAACAGCGTAACACTGAACAACGGTAAGCTTCACGCAAGCTAATACCCGAGCATTCAAAGTACGTACAGAGACAATGCCTAATGCCCAGCAAATACACAGGAGGGGAAGCATTTGAAAAACAGAAGGAAAAAAAAAGACAGACAATAACGGGACATTGATGTTAATCTTGGAGAGAATCCACAGCCATTTTATCAGACACAATTTTTTCAAGTCCAAAACCCCCTGCTCGCACACTACAGCTGGAGTCAGAGACGAGGTAGAAACGAGGATGCTTGATTAGCTCAGAGGGGGACTCCCAACAGTATTACAATAACATCCGACAGTCACAAGCTTCTGCCATTTGCAGAAACACTGCTTCTTCTAGCCACAAGCACTTTTCCAGAAATTCCTCAACGTCCAGGGAGACGTCCCTGTACACATGAAGCCAGAAAGGCTTGGTTCTTACTTGGCCATTTCCAGTCAAATCACTCCTCCTCAAACCAATGTAAAATACCTTTCTGGATCCCTCCTAAAGAGACATGGGAAAGGTTAGACTGCCCTGTGCAAGGCAGACAAACACATCCAGTCATCACCTATTCTGTCTCTCTGGCATCAACATGAACAGTATCCAACAGGACTGAACTGCCTGTAATGTATTTTGCAGCGATTTTACCATACTGTAAGTCTATGCAAGCTTCTGCTGGAGTAGAGTGCTTCAGAGTGCTCCCTCTCCCATACACTCACGGCATTTTTATTTTTTAAAGACCACTCACAGGTCTGTAACACTGTTTTCTGAAGAAACAGGATCTTTGTCTTATGAAGAATCAATCAACACCTTTACCTCTACCCTCTTAACTCACCACATCAAAGGTGCAAGGCAGCCAACAGTTACATCTGCTACCCAAAGGTTCACAAGCTCACGCTAAACCCGTCCACAGCCCTGTGACGGCTCAGCATGCGCTGCCTGGGCCAGGATGCTCACGGATCCGCAGCCAGCCTGCCGTTTCATGGTGGTTGTTCACATTCCCTTTTTAGCCTCACGACCTGTTACAGGTAACACAAAACTAGCTGTCAGAGCCCATCTGTAATACCCTTCCTCCTGTTCTTCAGCCCGCTAAAAGATTTGCTGTGGTCACCTGAAGCCTTTGCACCTTTTCCTACCAGTACCGGGGGAAAACGAGAGAGGAAAATTCTCGCTGGGGTCCCCGACTGGCCGGCCACTGTTCACAGCGCTTCGTGATCCCAACTGGACAGCAAGAAACATCCCCAGGTCATCAAGTTCTCATACGCGTGACACAAACGTTCCATCTGCCTCTACTGCTAAGGTCAGGGAAACATCACAATCTGCCAATTCACATCTAAATGATGGGGAAAAAAAAATTCCGCGGCAGGGGAAGGACAGAAGGGACTGGGGTTGTGCAACCCCTGCCTACCTGATCAGCTTGGGAGAACGCATTTAACTTAGGCACCTGCAACACCAAAAATCTGCATAGCAAGACATAGGTATGGGCCCATCTACCCTGGAAATGACTAAAAGCTTTTGTTCCACATTCTCCAAGGTGGTTGTTCAATGAACAAGAGCAATCCTGGGTTCCTGACGCCCAAAGAGCTACTTGTACTTATTTCTGCATCACAGAGAAAGAAAAGCAGTTGTCATCCAGGGGTTGGCTGAGCTACGAGTTAGTAGGAACATCTACTCCAGGGAAACTGCTCCTGCCTCCAAGGGCAGGATTCTCTTGCCATTTCCCTACCACCTACCCCTTTCACGATCTGCTTTCGCTGCCGATGCCGATTTAGCAAGCCTTAAACTTGCTCTTGAGCGAACTGGCCAGTAACCACCATCAGCAGCTGCCCACGTTTACCTGCTGCACCGACCCCCTTTTCCCCAAACGCCCAGGTGAATGACGTTTATGCAAACCAGCTGCCCCTCACTAGGGGCACGATGACTGCCAGAGGACCCTTCTGCACTGCTCTGCGAGCAGGAGCAGCAGGGAGACACAAGAGCTGCAAGAAGAACGGGCGATGGAGTGGAGCAGGGGAACCGGTAGCACGCCGCAGCGACACAGTGAACAGCAAGCACGCGAACGCTCTCTTCAGCTCTTTGCCTCTTTCGTCGATACAGCCACGTACTTGCAGGACACGCCAGCCAGCGAAAATGCGAGGGAACTCTTGAGGAAAGAGCTGTGTTCCTGTTACTTGCCACCAATGGTCTGCCAGTAAACTTCCTACTACAATGCAAGTCCTTAGTATCGCAGCTATCTTCCCCGTAACCCAACCTGTAACAACCCATTCTTATATGATACAGTACAATTAAAAATCCCACAAGACAATCGCCATAGCTGACTCGTACTCAAAAACATCAGCATACTTACCAAAGCTTTTGTGTTCAGCCTTCCATGAACTAAAAGCCCAGGTCTGACAGGCGAGACCGTACATTACATACAGGCCTACCCATTTTTAAAAAAATACATACACTCGGTACACGAGACATAGCGGGCCTTTAGCAGAGACTGGACAGTTCCACGTGTTACGGTTCATTCTACACTTCATTCTCTGCGAAGAATCCAGAAGGGAAGTGAGATGAAGGCAAATTCCACCACCTGATGCACAGCCTAACAAATTACTGAAACACATTTGAAAGGATTTCTTTGAAAAAATTCTTCATTTCCGTGAGGGCCAGAGAGATGGGCCAAACCATTATGATCAGCTCGCGCGCACATTCACCCCCTCATTTCCACTAACGCCCTCACGAGTGGGTAACACACTGGTCATGTAACTCAAGCTCTTGCTCTTCTGGGCAGAGAGGGCTGGACTTGACATGAAAACACTACGTAGCCAACAGCAGATTCAACTAATCCAACAGCAAGTGTTTTACGATGCGACTTCTATTTCTGCACCTCTAGATACAAAAACTCTAAACCTTAATCCATGGTTGAGTAAAAACACAAATGGCACAGACCAAAGTGCTATACAGTGATGTCAACCACATTTAGTTACAGGACATTTTAGACCTGTTCCAAGGAAATGGCTTATAAATGAGCCGATTTACACATACAAACAAGTCCATTGTGCCCAGAAGTTTCCTAACATCCTTTTATTAAAAACAAAAGAGCCAAAGATTGCCCTGATGCTCTTCGTTGTTATAAAGCACTCTGAAATATTAAGTGAACTACGTATGAGCAAAGAACTCCAACTGATGCAGAGTTTAAAACTAGGTTTGCAATTTCCTATTTTATTGGCATGGATGTATTTCTAAACTTAAAAACCTTTCTGGCAAGTTATCTCAATTTCTTATGACAAAATTTCTCACAACACACAAATATTTACAACATATACATATTTTTTCAGTCTTTTACAACTGGTTCTTAAAAGACAAACAATTTATAGGTTACCACAGAACAAAAGCTGTGACTTAGTTGTTTTTAATTTCATAAAACTATCATAAGTTAAAGTGAATAATTTTCTTTAAATTCCTTGTAGCATTTTACAAGTGCAACAGAAAAATATGAAGAACCAATTTAGGATAGCTGCAGTTCATTGGATAAATGTTGCCCGTTGTAATCACATTATTTCACAGCAAATTCTTGAAAAAATAAGCACCAATCATTCTTGCAAAGAACAATTTTATCTAAAAGTATTGAAAAGTGTTAAATACAAGGTGTTTAATTTACATAACAAGCAATAAATACACCATATCCAAACTTTTATTCTGCATACTGCTACCCTTGTACATATAATGTACTAAAAAGTCAGCAAATTGTCAACACCTTTTCTTTTTTTTTTTCCTCTTTTTTTAAAGAAATCAATTTGACTTCCAACCAACGGTTTGCTACTATAACAAAGGCCACAAACAGTACGTCTGGGACAGCATACAGTGTTAAAACTGACGAACTCCAAGGGGGAAAAAAACATCTAGCAAATAAACCGAAAAGCTGTAGATCATTGCTGGTGATATTAACATATACTAGAAAACCTTAATATGCTGCTACTATGATTTTTTTCAAATTGTTTAGTCAAATATCGTAAGAGCAAACTAATGCTCTTACTGATCAAAAATAATTATGTAGCCACACTGTATTCTCATTGTCCTGCATGGAAAGATTCGATGCAATTTCATAACTTTGCTTGAGCCTTTATTTTACAACAGAGCATTACCTCTAACTCAGAATTGCACATAAGAAGGCTATTAAAAAGTACAATAAAAATCTGCACAAATCAGACTTAAGAAGAGTCAGTATGCTGTACACTTTCTACAATATTACGTTGATAGGTGAATAAACAATAAAGAAGTGCTGCCACTAAGTTTTTCAGAAAGTTCTTCAGTTGAGGAATAATCAAATGGAATTTCTGTTGGTTTTTTTGTCGTGTTTTGGGTGTTTTTTTGTTGTTGGTTTTTTTTTTTTCTTCATTTTTTAAAATTTTTTTAAAAATGACATCCAGGTCAGTTTAAGACCTATAAGCTTATGCATTGAGCCTTAAAGACTGATCTTCTCTCCTCCTGGAAGAAATATCAATATCTATTGAATCCTTGCCAACAATAAGCCTTAATCTCTTCGCTGGAGGAAGAGGAATAAAGTCATCAAATTCATCATCATAGTCATCTTCCTCTTCATCGTCCTCTTCTGATGAAGATTCATCTGCTGTTTCCTCTTCATAGTGACCATAATCATCTACTTCCATCCTTGACTCCAAAAGGGAAAGAGTTTCACTACAACACATACCATTTTCATGAAGGTCCTCAGGGTACGTCCCTCTGTTTTCTTCCTCTCGTTTTAGCTGTATTTTTAATTTTGTTGAACTATTGCCTGATCCTGAGTTAAACCCATTATTTAGCTTTGCTACATATAAATTATTATCTTTTTCATGGTCTTTACTTAATTTGATGCTTATTTTTGAAGAATTCATTCCATCACTTTCTTGGTCATTTGCCTTGCTACTGCTATCGTGGCGTCTACGAAGAGTCAGTTTAGGGATCCCAGAGCTATTTTCAAGGATAAGCTGTGCATCATACCTCGTGATTCGTCTTTTCTTTTTACTTTTTGCAGTTCTAAAGCTGTCTTTTGCTTTAAAATTGTCAGATGTTACAACAGAGCAGCCACCAGACCCAGGGATGCAGTCTTTATAGCCAATGGGTGGGTCCACCACATTATTCCTCTCTCCGAGCTCTGAATGAGAACTAATCAAATCTGGTACTTCATCTTTCACAGGTATATTGTGCATAGTATCAGTTTCTTCTGTTTTTGCAGATGATTTCACAAGTTTTCCTTGTCGAGATTTCTTTTTTGACATGCCTGCATCATTTTTCTGGCACCTGATCTCCCCTTTATGTGATGGTCCATGAGCCACGTCATTTTCGTTTATCACATGAGACTGCTGCTCTAAAATGTCTGATTGCGTTCTGGTCAAATTATTCTTATAGCTATCCAACATATTTGGTTCAAGCTTTAAGTCAGAGGTCTCCTTCAAATTCATCCTTGTTCTCATTGACCTCCTTGTTATGTATGTGCAGGGTGGTATATCACCATGCTCGTGAGCACCTTTCACAGAATTCAGTTTATGTTCTCTTGCTGCATGCCTTGTTAAGCATCCACTAGAGACTGCAACTTTGACTGGTCCCTCCAATTCTTTATCCTTTTTAATGGGCAAGTTTTTATACAAAACTACTTTAGGCTCTTTGAGAACTAAATTTCCCATTTCGAGCTTTCTAGAAGCGTTCTTTTGCTCTGGCCTTTTGCACTGATTTCTCAACTTTATCTTTGAAAGTAAAGGCTTTGCAGGCTTTTTCAGTCTCTTTGGTACCCTGGAATTATTTATATGAGTTAGTTTAGATGAGGTAGAATTTGATGATGCTGGAATTCTTGATATAGACTGTCTTGTTAATGTTCTATTTTTACTGTTCTTTTTTACGCCAATTGAAGATTTTCTGTTAGCTGCAAAAGAAGAAAGTGGTTTTGTTATGACACTGCTTTATCCCGAGTTCCCCACTCCCAAATACTGTAGTTATTGATTTTAAACACTTCATCAAAATCTGTGCAACAGGCTAGATAGTACGCAGTAAGGAACGAGACTGCTTAACTTTGCAACTCAGACACAAAAGGAATTGTCAAACAAGTCAAAAGTACACCTAAATTCCAGGTACACTTCCCTCACTGCCCCCAATATACCAAGTCTGGTTTTTACTGAATTTCTTCTTCTATTGATTTTTTTAATAATCCATCCCACGTTATCCACAGTTTTTACTGAGTATTATTCCAGCCAAATCCGAGGATCAGCATGCTCTAGTATTAACGCCAGATTTTTTTCCTCCAGGGGAGGAAAAAACTCAAAAAACCTTAACTACTATAATGGTGTCTTGGTTTTGGCTGGGATAGTTATCTGGTTTCCTAGTAGCTGGTACAGCGCTGTATTTTGGGTTTAGTAGGAGAAGAATGCTGGTAACACCCTGATGGTTTCAGTTATTCCTAACTCATGTCTAGACTAAGCCAAGGACTTTTCAGCTTCTCCTGCCCATCCAGCAAGAAGGCTGGAGGGGCACCAGAAAGGTGGGAGGGGACACAGCCGGGAGAGCTGCCCCAAACTGCCCAAAGGGGTATTCCATACCATGGGACTTCATGACCAGTATATAAACTGGGGGAGGTGGCCTGAGGAGGAGCTCTGCTCGGGCATCGGTCGGCAAGTGGTGAGCAACTGCATTGTGCATCACTTGTTTTGTGTATTCCAACTCTTATTATTGTCATTTTATTACTATTACTGTACTGTTATCGCTATTACTATTTTCTTCCTCTCTTTCCTATTGAACTGTCTTTATCTCAGCCCACGAGTTTTACTTTTTTTCTTGATTCTCTCCATCCCACTGGGTGGGGGGAGCGAGCGAGTGGCTGTGTGGTGCTGAGTTGCTGGCTGGGGTTAAACCACAACAAATGGTTTCTGTTTGAAGTACCCAGTTGTCTGTCACCTACTGTGGTAAGCAAAGGAATTTTTGCCCAAGCAAACCTGCAACTCTAAAGCTTTGTAATTAGCGATCACAAGAATGTTTTGGGAAAGGTTTTTTTTTTGTTTGGTTTATTTTTTTGTTTGTTCATCTGTTTAAATATCACAGCAGCAAACAGGAGCCAGATGGAACCACAATACTTTACATGGCTCCAAACCTGTTTGCTAGTTCAGTCAAATTGAAGTTACTTATTTTTGCCTATACTGAGGGTGGCAGGGGTGGGGAAGAGGGGAAGTAAACAAATGATACTCACTACTCCATGAGGAGAAGTCTCTCAGGAGCATCACAAACAAAAATCCCTTCCACTTTCTTCCGAGATCACTAACTGTGCACTTTCACTAACTGTGCACTTTCACTTCAGAATAGGTAACTGAACTATCAGTCCTGGATGTGGAGAAGGAATAGCTGCCCAATTTAAAGGATCTCTAAAGGAAACGACTACTTGTTTAATAATCTCTACTAAGAGCATTCATTTTAAAACTGTTTTCCTACAGAATGTAGGTAACTCAAACTATATAAATTTTCTTTCCTAAGCCATACTACTGCATGTGATAGTTTGAAATACATACCTTATTGACAGAACTTTAACTGACATGTTCAGAAATAGGACACTAACTATTTGCTTTTGTTATAAATAAAAGAAAACAAAACAAGAACATACCACCTATTGTTCTTGAAACACTTAAGGAAAAGTAAATTTGCTATTTAAATTGCCTTCAGATTCCTGAATAAATTACAGTTCTAAAGACCAGTATCTGAGATACATCTCAACACTAAGAGAGGAATTCTGTCACAGTCAAAGTTTTTCATGTTTTTATGAGACCTTTAATCCTGCACTCCAAGATTTTCCCCTTACTTACTTGCATTAGCTTTTTCCTGAGTGGTATCTGCATCAGTGTTAGAGCTGACGGACTGGCTGTCTGAATTTTTGCTGCTGTCACCCAACTTTTTAAGTCTGTTCAATCGTTTATCTGTTTCTCTCAGTCCATATTTACTATTAATCACAGGAGTAGGTGCTGGCAATCCTACCCTTGACTTAAAAGCACCAGTTCCACGTCTACAAAGAAAAAGAGGACACAATGTATTAATAACTCTTAATATAAACCTAGAACTTTGTTTTGTATACAATAGTTTGAATCCCAGGTGTACAAAGCAACAGTTGCCTCAATGTTGGTAAGGACTCATTTTTCCTTGCTCAACTCTGCTAAATTAAAATCTCTTGTATTTGATTGCTGTAACACAGCCTTGTGACTGAAAAGCAGATTTCTAAAGTTAGAATTACCCAAATGTTAGCTTTAAAATATAACATTTTCATGTACTTAAAATAGGAAGATGACAAGTTTGTTATTGAAACTTACGGACACTTAAAACTGGTTTGTTCTGAGACACAAAGTATGTCTGTATTACATTAAAATCAACAATCAAGGGAATGTGAGCAAAAAGAAACGTATCGCTCCAAGTAACAAGGAAAGAACAATCATGGTGCCCATTTATTCAATACTAAACAGCTCCCAGGACTGAAGTACGTTTTTACTAGCAGCTCTCTAAATAAAGTCTGAGACTGTACCCTTCACTCGCAGTTATCTATCAACATCGTATGAGCTTGGAGATCCACACCAGAAGGTTTTCCCCTGAATTGCAAGAATTGTTTTTGACCACACCAGCTAGTAAAAAATGAAGGTAGGTTACTAAACTATTCATATGTAGGCACACTAAGCTATTTCTCAATATGATTAGTATTTTGTCCTTTACAGTTTTTTCTCTCCACAATGAGATCAAACAGTAACAGAACTGTTACAGGTTCTGTGTAGTTCTTCTGGGAACTAAGTGAAGCTCTCACAAATGATGTTGAGCCTCCAATGCTCACAGTAAACGGAAGTTTCAACATGGCAAAAGCCAGCTATGAAATTCTTTCAACTGGTTGTGTGAAGAAACTAGGTTGGGACAGCACAGGTGAAAAACAAACAGAACAACAACTTCAGTGCGACGGACAGATACAGGCAAGTACTGTCCAAACCAATAGATCTTTACAAATACACAAACCCCCAAGTTCTAATAACATAGGGTGAAAACTACTTTTTCCATTCCCAGCAGAAGAGAATTTCAGGTCAACATAGAAAACATTAGTGAAACTTACTTTTTCTAGTGCAAAAAAGAGCAAAAGTTGGGGGTCAGTTGTTAATGGCCTCACAGAAGCTACAACTGCTGCTCCTTTCAATTCTACTTTATTCAGTACAAGTGTTTTTAAGAATCTACACACTTTTCTGTTATTCTCATTTTGGGCTATGTTCAGAACAGAGAATCAAAAGAAAAACAAAATGCAGACGTTCTCAGGAAACATAATCATTCAGTAACAACATAAAAAAGTCATTACAACAAATAGCTAGGAAGCAATTATAATGTGTCCAAAAATCTGAGCACTCAAAATCAAGGACTTGCAGTTTCACAAAATATATAGTGAATATGCCCAATTCCATTTGAAACTTATCTACATCAATGCATACCTTTCACAGGTGTAACATTCGCAGTATTCATTGTTTTCTCCAAAAAACCCATCTCCATAGTAACAAGAGATTTCTTCTCCAGGTTCAATATCTCTTAGAGCTTTCACACATGCTGTATCTCTGCCCGTTGATACAAACTGGGGAAGGAGACAACAGGAAGGTGGGGGGGGGGGGGGGGGAAAAAAGAAAAAAAAAAAGTTAATCAGTAAGGTTGAACAGCATCTGAATAAGGAAAAAAAAGTAAAACAGTTGGGGAGGAAAAGGTGCAGGGACAAAAGGGAAAAAATGCAGGGTGCTTTATTAATTTACTTTTAATTTCTTGCTTACCTTACAGTTAGGTCTGCAATCTGAAAAAGGTCCAAAAGATAAAGTCAATTAACTGTTGGTAAGACCTGAAACATGAATAGTTGTAGATATCTAAAGTAAGGATTCACTCTGACTTCAATAACTGTAGAATCTCAACTAAATACTGGGAGTTACGTTAGTATTGCACAAAGCTATACCTCAAAACATACCTATTTTGATACAGTTTGGTTTCTGAGCTCTTCCCTACGCTATCACAAATGTTCAGTTTCCCTCCTCTTTAAGGTAACGGGATTCATCTTAAATCCTATCTGCTTTTCCTTCAGCATACAAATGCAACAGGATCAGTTAAGCTTCTGTGCAGAAGGTTAAAGAAGGCACAAGAAGTTCACCTACGAAAAACGTTGCTGTTGACTAAGTTCACAAAGAATTCCAGGTAACCCACAATATGCTCCACTAATTTAGCTGCCAGTTCCAAAGTCTCTGTGAAGGAAGAAGGCATCACTTCCTAGAGCCTTCTGTGAGTTTCCCAGTTCACAGCCGATCAGGTCTGGTCTGGGAAAATCCCAAGAGGATTTTGTCCTACAGTAAGCCAGTATGCCAGATTCAGACATTTTCTCTAAGGTTCTGTGTTGTTCAGCTCACATATAACAACACTTCTGAGTAGAATTCCTTATGTCCTTTAAAATGCTTCCTATACTTCCTACTCACCATGATTGATAAATGCAGCAGGACCAAGCCACAGTTGTGCACAGTTTTTCCGTGTGGAATACATGACGCTGAAGTCATTTTCCCCATGTCTCAGCAGCATGTTTTCTTCCATTTCTGATAGTTCAGCAATACAGCCCACAAGTAATTCTATTTTATCATTTCGTTTCCTTTAGTGTAAAAAGAGTAGCAGAAACAAGAATACATATGCCAAAATTACAAAGTAATTTCACAAAAAGAAAAGTTGTCAATAACAGGAACTGTTTTGTAAACCATTTCTCAACCCCTATAAACCTCATGTTTTAATTCAGTTAGAGACAGGATAGTAGGCTGAACAGGCTTTTTATCAGACATGAAATAAATGTTTTTATGCTACTATACAGAATCAATTACATCAGTTCTGACAGACATTACCACCATTGTTTCTACCACGTCCTGACACTGCAAGCAAGAAATGGCAAGAGTGGATTACTTCAGCTTCTACAGTTATTAAAACCAAAAGCAGGATTTTTTCATTTGTTCACACTCCCTCCCCATCAGCACTTAAGACATTCTGACTTGCTCCAGCTGCTCTGGTTTGCATTTCCTATACTTCTTCCTTTGGCCAGGAAAGTACAGCACAGTGAAAATGTTTAGAACTCCATGGCTTCTTAAAAAAGGGCCAGTATTGACTCAAAAAAAGGCCAGAATTCATGCAAGTTTTCCTCTCACGAGCAGTTCTTCAGCATCAAGCTGGTCCTTGAAATAGACCATTGTGGGGTGGTGGGGACGGACAGACACACAGCACAGGCTGACGATGGACGACCAACAAAACCATGACGCTTTCATGTGCAGACAGCCAGTCTGCCATCATAAATATAGCAGATCAGACACACTGAATACTCAGCCTAGAAAGAAGCGCACAGTTTTCATTACCTTGCAAGGGCATTCTTTCTACTGCTTTTTAGAGTGGCCGTTCCAAATTTTGGCCAGATTACTTTGACACAGATGAACACGAAGATACTAAATATACACGAAGGGGACAAACTTTCAAAGGTTTGTGAAGCTAAGCTTTTTAAGTGCAAAACTCTCCTTTTATAGAGAGTGCTGAGAACTCTATCAGTTTTGAGTCTCAATAGTTTTCCAGATATTGGTAGGGTTAAGAAGCAGCTCTCCTGTCTTGCTCTCTCTCAGGTCACTCAAGATTTTGAGCATGAAAAGCTAATTCATTTTCAACACACCTAATTACAGAGCTTCCACCCCAAAGAATCAGTCAAGGGGAGAATTCAAACTGAAAAAAAACCCAACCCCAAAAATACTGATTATATCATGATTGCGGAACTTCCAACTACAGTCATGACGAGCTAGAAACTGGCCTCAACCTTCTTAAAGCTTACCTCCCACATGCTGAGGCCATAGCCCCACAGTAACAGCATGCTTACTTGGTATGCTGCCAATGTCATGTCTAGCCACTCGATCCTAGCCCGCACATAATAGCATATCATCATCTTAGATGTGCTGTTATGAGTATGTATGCAAAACAAATATAAATTATGGGGGGGGAAAGAAGGAAGGGGAAAATTTATTTTAAAATCTTAATTAACCCAGGGACCTGCTGGTGCTGCAACAGATGGGCTTATAGTGAAACTCAGATGTGCCAAGATGAGATGGGGTAATAGATTGGGGTTCCAACTTTGTGTTTCCAAGAGATTTATCTCGCACAATCAAAATATGCAAATAACACCCCTCAGTTTCACAAAGGTGAAAAACTCATTTCCCCCACAATTATTTGTTGTATAACAAATCCAGCCTAATGCGAGTCTTGACATGGCTGTGTTTCTCACAGAAAGGCAACAATTCGTGATTAGAGGAAAACAATTATCTGACTGAAAACAAGATAAAAAAAATGTGTATGCTGAAAACTGTATGGCTACGTCCAAATATACAAAGGCGTCTTACAGATGCATGTATTGTGTGTTAAGTACTTAGCAAAAACAGACACCAAATTTAATTTGTAAGTAAAAAGACAAAAACTTTTTATTTCACTGGTTGCAGTTTTAATTCTAAATCATGCTTCTTTAATATCTTTTTTTAGAATCTTTCAAAATAATCCACAGAAATAGAATGCAACAGTAAACTAAATTTCTTACCATTCTTTCGTTGCAACGATTTTGGCTCCATTTTGTTCAGAAGAATACCGATTACAAGGTAGTATCTCAAACCCACTGTCAGTTGCAAACATTCGTAAATAAATAAATACCTGCAATGAAAGAAAACATTTTTCTTTTTCTGTATTTTTCTGTTACAAGCAAAACAGCAGTGAAGAACTTTATATAAAAATAATGAAAATCAGTGAACTGCATTAAAAAAACACACAAAAAATGGATATTGCACTGGTATATTGTTTGCTGAAATGCATTTCTAATTATAAATTTTAACTAGACACACTATGTTAATCTTATTTCTTCAGAGTAACTTGCAGGAATCCTCACATGGATAACATGACTATGCAAAGAGTTTAAAAAAATTAAAGATGCCTTGAATGGTGTAAAATTGGTTCACGCAATGAAAACAGACAATTTCTTCTTAAAGTCACTGAGTAGTCGTATTCAAGAATTCTTCTCAGATCTTTAAGAATCACTGAGACCTAACAATCTACACCATCCGATCTTACTCTTTCCAGTTCTGAAAAAGGTATTACTTCCCCGACAAACCTAGATACTGAATTCAGGGATTGCTGGATCAATTCTTTTTATTTAAAAGTGCCGTTGTATTACTCAAAAAACACTCTGGAAAGCACAATTTGCTGCCTACTTTTTTTCTACACTACTAGATTTGATGCACTTTAAAGTAGGCCAAATTCCTTTTGCTTATATCCAAAAACAATGCACTCATTCCTGAATGGAGTTGGGTTTGTTGTTTTTGTTTTTTTTTTTTTTTAAAGTAAAAAAATACTACAATTTCCTTGCAACTTTGAGAGTCAACATCCTTTGTGCTATACACAAAATGGATTTGGGGTGTGGGAAGTGGAGGAAGAGGAATAACACTCCCACATAAAGCCCCTATACCCAAAATAACTGAGGTAATTTGTGGCAACAAGGCTTCTCCTTTTTTCCTTTGCCTTTCTTTTTCACATGATTTGATTTACAATGGCTGTAAGCAAAAAAAAAACAAAACAACAAAAAACCAAAACCAAAACCCCACAACACAAAACAAACAAACGAACAAAGCGTGGTGGGGGGAGACCCACCAAGAAGGAAAGAAGTCCTTGAAACTCTTGTGACCCGGAAGTAGGTCTTCTCTCTTCTGCTTACGACTTAAGCCAACAGCAAAAGAGGCAAATGTGTCTTTCTTTCTACACGTCTATTAAATAAAAGGCAATGGTAATTTAACTGGGGGGAAAAAAAAAAAAAAGGCAGGGCAGGGTGGCAGGGGGAGCTAGCTGGTTTTTAAAAAAAAGAAAGGTAGTTTCTGTTGAAAAGCAAACAAAGAAGTAACATATAACAGAGCAGGGGATTACTTTACTACTGCTACATTCCTAAGAAATTTTTTACATTTTCTTAGCCTTTCAACCATCTGAAAAAGCACATTAATTACAAATACACCTACATGTTCCTTGAACAACCTTTCCTGCATTTTGTTCTTGTTAAGAAAATAGTGCCGGGCCCAGTCACCTGACGTCAAGGACTTGAAGGCTTTTTCTAAGTGCTCATCTTTCTTAAAACGTTCAATCACCTCTTTTAGTTCTTCTTGCCTTCCTTTAATAGGTCGAAATCTGAAATAAAGAATAAAGCTATTCCAGTCCACGTTATTCATTCTCAATTCTTCCTCACAGTTACTTGCAGCACAGAGTTCTTTTGCTAGCCATATAAATATTTAGCTCCTAGCATAAAGAAACTGACCATTATGTACTCAAATCACAGGCCCTCATTTCCTGAGGTAATGGTAGAGGTAAGGTAGAGCCAAGCACACTACTTGGAATGTTGAAACCCTCCATTCTGTGGAGGAGCACAATTTATTTCTAAAACAAATCTCTGGTAAGATTAACCAAGAGAGAATAGTATTTCACCGTTTTCAATGCCTATTATTTGGAACAAAGCAGCTAAAAAACTAGTATAATAAAAGTGTAACTGCCCTTACTTTCCTAATAAATCTACTACCATTAAAAGTGCACGTGCAAAAAAAAATCCAGCAAATAAACTAGATGCTGTAAGTTTCCTAGTTAACACTGCTATCAAGGGATCTATGCACAGTTCTGGCTTTTGTAGCTGGGTTGGGTGTGTGTGTGTGTGTGATTTTGAATTTAAGCCCTCTACAACCTCACATAGAACACTACAGTTTTTCAATAGGGAGCAATTAGCACAACTGAAAAGACTGAGTAAGAAATCTCAACACAGAAAAAATGCACATCTATCTTGACGAGTGATTTCAAATCAACTTTTGCCCAACCCAAAGCTGTATTATATTGATAAATCCACTATCTGGCTTTATGTAGATTGTAAACTTAACATTCGCATTCATGTAAAACACAACTCTTAATGACTGCTCAAGCAGTATCTATAAATAGTTAACACACAGATACTACATCTATGCAAGACTGAATTTCCAAAAGTTAGTGCAATCATAAGAATTTTTCCCCAGAATATTGGCTATGGGAAACAGGTACCTGAAAAACATGGGTAGATAAAATATGAAAATAAACCCCTGTACATTAACAGAGAATTCCGCCTTCTTCCCAAAGCTTAAGATTTAAGAAAAAAATATCCTTCATATCTTCAACAGGAAAAAAATGGTTATAGAAAAAACCTGTATGATTGCCAGAAGCAGGAGCTCCATTTATGAGCTGCAAAACCATCAAGCAAAAGAAGAACTTAATTAAAGATTATGTTAAATCTCCATAAATTGCCTTTGACTGAGCACATACCCATATATGCTTCACTCTGGGGCAGAGGTGGGGTGTGTGTACTTTTAAGTGTATGATGCACCCCAGGGGACTCTTCACAATGATAATTTTTTAGGGTCATGAGAAACCATTTTCTGCAGCTCCTCTTACAATTCACACCTTTTGCTTACACAGCATGTAACAAAAGCATTAAATAGGGTAACAGCTTTTGATTAAATCCGTAAGACTAAGGCCCATTACTTGTTGCTTGACGTGTGTTACCATGCTGATTTTATTTCCTCTTACTTACCAAATGAAGTCTGTATTTGATGACAAAAGTAAACAAGGGGAAATAAATTCCTGAAGCTGGTGGAAGGAAACCTCATCAACTCCCTCACCGATACCCTGTTTTTTAAATTACCGTATCACTTGGCTTATCCTTATCTTAGAACGCTGAATGTTGCGAGTAACTTCAGATGACTGAGTAAGATTTGCTTCTTCTATGCAACTTGTATGAAGGAAACAAAATACTTTGTGTTGCACACCCCAATTTTACTGCACGTTTTAAAACAGTAGAAGTTTAAATAAGAAAAAACTAATAATGATGAGGATTCAATTTCCTTCATTAGAAGTAAAATGCTTTATTTATGCTCCTGATACAATAAAGACCTCCTAACAGCAGTATCACTTCCAGCAGCAGTGCACGTTATCAGCATTCCATGCTACTGCTTTTACACATCATCTCTGCATTCTCCATCTGAAAAACTTCCTTGTAATATAATGACTAAGCAATCTTTTAGATCTTTTTGAATACAGCAAAATTATCAGCATAAACCTGTGAGCTTTCAGAGAAGAAGATACAGTAAGTAGTTCTGAGAAGACATCAGATAAGTTTTCTTCTGGCTGGGATAACATCTAACAAGACAGCAAGAGTCAGTCAAGAAACAGATGCCCACTTAGAATTGTAGTATACGCCAAGAAGTTTCAAATCAAGTTCTTTATTAAAGAATATACTTATCCCATCTCCCCAAAAAGCTAACTGCCTAACAAGCTGCTGAGACCTTATCATGGAATAAAACTCCCTTCTGACTACAGATGACATGATTGTTATTATTTTTGTTCTGTAGCATGGCAAAGTCTCCCTCGACTCGCCAGTCAGATACAAGAAGAATTACCTCCCAGTTCTCCCCAAACCAGAAAGACTTCTCCCATATTTGATAGTCATAACTCACAGAGCTTCCTCAGACATTAAGGGAATTTAAAATGATACAGCCTGAACTGAACCTGGCTAGTTTCAGAATAGGACTTGCTTTCAGTTTCAATCAGAAACAGTTTTCCCAACAAGGATCCAACTGTACTTACATCATGAGAAGTACAAAGCACATCAACATGCACAAACATGACAGGTCAACATTTGGTTTACATCTTTATCTGCAAACATTACAGGAGGAAAAGCCACAGGATTTACAGCTAAAATTGGTCTTCAGCTATGTCTGTTCTTTCTTGGGCTAAATGAGTGACTGTCCTCTCCCTTACATTTTATGTTATATGTTGAAATGCACCTTTTTTTTTTAGCTAAGTGACCTGCAGGAGCCAATATAGGTGGAAAAAACATCACATTCAAAATTGCATCAGCACCTGAGACAGGCAATGTGTATGTGCTGATAGACATAATCATACTTGTTTGTCATCAAGAAGCAGCTTGGTCTAGGCTAGCTAAAGAAAGCAGTATCCCAACTCAACTCCAGCGGGGGGTGGGGGGGTGGGGGTGGGGGGCAGTGGGAAGCAGGTGTTTCTACAGGTTCTTGTCTCAGGCATTCTACACTGCTGGCAGAATTCCTTTAAGTGTCTAGCAGAAACTCATGCAGTATCATTCCTGAGAACTGGAAGTTAGTGTATGTCCAAGCCTTGAAAAGGCCAAAAAGAAGGCTGGAAACAGGAAGGGGGTAAAGAGATTGTAAAAAAACCAAAACATTAAAAGGTCAGATGAATGTTACACTGTATGCCAGGCATTTGACACTTGGAACAGGAACTGGGTTTTTCAAAGAACATGACTCTTGGTACCCAAGGGTTCAAAAATTAATACCAACGACCTCCTGCAGAATCACTATCAAAACGTTGTACTGATATTTTTTTACATGGTGACAAGACAGAGATAATGAGAAAAAATAAACAGGAATCCAAACAAGCAAGAAGTGTCCACAAGTACCTAGAAAGATGCTGGAAACCAACATCATGCTGTACAGCGTTTCACTTCAAGGGTTCCCAAATCAATGAAACAGAATGACGCTTTGCACCCTGAGCCTGAGTTAGTGAGTTGTTCACAGCTCAAGAGCACACGTAAACTGCACTGAGAGGACAAAGTTTATGAGCTAATCCAGAATTCTACAACCAGACTCCTCATGAAAGCTTCAGTACTTTCACAGGTGTATCTCCATATATCCTTTAAAAGGCACCTTCTGATTTGAGGCACTGAAGAAGCCAATATGCCAAGAAAGCCTAGAAGTTGAGCGTTCCTTAAGAATTTGAGGGTCTGCTGATAGACACTTCACTTCTCCCAGGAATATCACAAAATAGCAGTTTATTAATTAGTCTTTCCCAGCATTACCTACCAAAAAGCCAATTGGTTTTGAGAAGCAACTTTAAATACTATCATTTCGGTGTTACAGCGCTTCCTCATTTACACACGACATTAAAAAAATCTATGCATCTGCTGGAAAAGTCTACATGACTGTTTTTGAGCACCACCATGAAGAGAGCCTGAAAAGACCCCACAGCTAAACATACATATATAAACTGAGCCAAAGAAACTGGCTTTTAAGTGTCAGTAAAATAGGAGACTAGTTCAAAGAAGAGAAATAGAGAGATAGAAAGAGCACAAGAAAACCAACAGAACAAACCAGCCAACCCAGTTCCTAAACAGACAGTCAATTAACATCTGAATTGGTTATCCAGATTTCTGGTTTGCTCCTACGAACAGTACCTTTATTAGATTCCATCATGGAACTGAACAAGACACTCTGGTGTTTCAATCTGCTCACGGGCACAGACTCATTGAGCCACCCTACAAACAGCTTCAGGGGTCAGGTCTCACAGAACATGGAGTCTGCCGCAAAACAGTCTGTTGTTAAAAGCAAGCTAAGAATGAAAAACTCAGCTATCACAGTATCTTTAAAGAAACAATAATAATAGTCCTTCCTGACAAGCTGCAGAATAGAAACTTTTCACACATCCCTAGGAAATACTCATTTTTCCCTAGTCAACAAGATCCAAAAAAGCTATGGCTATTGCAATTTCAAAATCAGCTAGAAGATGATCTTATCCCAGTTAAGGGCAAACTGAGGTGGTCTCAATAAGAAAGACGTAGGAAAATGGCTTGGGGAAGCAAAGCTCTTTCTCTCTCTCAAGTTTCTCTTACCTCGGGAATACTTAAAGAATCTTGAAACTCCAAGGTATAAAGCCAAAGGTCAGTGAGATGCTTGCCTATAAAGGAAGTTAAAGGAGAGTTTCTGGTAAGTTCAGAAGCACAGTACCTTGCTCAGTCTCAGTCACTGAGAGCAGTGAGTTTGAACAAAAAGGATAAATTGATCCTGCAAGAGATCCAGTATGGAACTCCACATAGTGTACCAGTGCGTGATAAAGAATTATACTTCTAAACCTATTTCTTAACTTCTGACTAGAGAACATCAAGAAGAGTGAATTTATCAAAACATAGCATCCCATTAGCCTCTTAACAACAGGCACTTTGTCTGGATGGTATTTTTATTTAAGCGGCTATGGAAAGACAGCAAGTTACTGTTCATCTAATACCAGAGATTCAGCACAGAAGCTAAAACTGCAAGGCTGTTCAGCATTCAAGACAGCACAAGAGTTGAAAATCATCTACTTATTACAAATGGAAACAATTGATTTAGTTAACATACATTTTGGCTTCCCCTCTGCCCAACCCTGTAGTATGAGTATCTTAATTAAAAGCTAGTTATATAAAAATCAACTTGTTCTGTGTTTAATCTCCAGTGTTATCTGGAAAAAAAACCCACATTCTTTAAAGGCCACAGTTCAAAACGGCATTTTTAATTAAGAAAGTAATCCATACTACTTAAATTTCTTGAACTGAAATGATAAATGCACCAGTGTGGTCAAAACTCCAATATAGCCTAGAATAGAAGTAAAGAAAGTTCTAACAGCCACATGATTTCATTCTCCTTAATATGGTTAGTAAATAAATGCTTTTTTAAAATAAAAATGGAGGACAAAAAAACCACCCAACACTTTTCTTCATTCCTATTCTGACACTCCACATAGTAAATTTAATTTAGCAGTTACCATGAATACTGGATGCAAGCCACTCCATCCTTTGGAGATATAACATTGTTTATTGAAGTTAAAGGTGCAACTAGAAAAACTGTGTAAGAGTAAGGTGGTGAGTGTTGGTTTGAGGGGGTGGGGGTGGTTTGGTTGTTTGGTGGGTGGTTTTGGTTGAGTTGTTGGGGTTTTTTAAATCCAAAACATCCAGCAGCAGCAAAACAGCTAGTTCCAATGTAATCACTGTGTGTGATCACACACAGTGAAGAAAGACAACCAGGAGCAAGCTAAAGGACTTTACTGAATTAGGTTATCAGCAAAAATAAAAAAAAAAAAAAAATAAAAAAAGGAGAAAACATTTTACACAAAGGCAAACAAAATCATTTTGGAAAGTATACAGACACTGAGGTCTGAAGAATGTAAAAGCTTCATTTTGAAACAGGGTTTCACTACATACGAGCTGTGTACCTCTAATCCATTATCTCCATAGGGAGAGGAAGAACCATATGGCCACGTAACGTTACTCAGCAGAAGCCACATAACTTGTTCTACCTCTGAACCCCATTCAAGATGGATAGTGAGCCCTTTAATAACTATATTGTAATGAGCTAAGGAGCGCAGAAGAGATTCAGTACACCCCCATGTATGCAAGTGATATGGAACTGCTTTGCCTTTGTCTTTATTGCTCAATGGTGACTCAAAGGGACAAAGAGTGACATACCCTGTAAGTTCAGGAACAACTGACGGTTTACACCAAGACCAGCAATTGCTCTTGGTGTAGTGTTGAGAGAAAGCAGCTTCCCCTACATCATCCCCAAACACTTCATGTTTACTATGGAAGACGTGGAAATTCTTAAAGCTTGGTCATTTAGTCTCACGTTATCAGATAAGACCACCCACACCACACACCAGTTCATAACTTCACTGAAAGCAGAAATACAAAGTTAGGAAACACCCCTAGATTCTCCTAAAACAGACAACGCGTTTGACTTCCTAAATCACTTGCAAACTTTAGAAAGAGATTAGAACTGCCCTCAGTATTCCCTAGCATGATGCTGGTGCTTTAGGGAGCCAGGAAACAACAGTGACTGGTAACAGCAGCAGTATGATCAGGAGTCTGTCTTAAGATTTAAATACTAACACATTTGTATGCAAGATAGCGAAGAGTAGATTAGCCATTAAGGCATGCAACTTCAAGATTCAGCGCTCAGCCTAGGGAAAAGCATCTGAAAATAAGAGATGGTAAGACAAGCAAGAATTCACTTGGCTTTTTGCAAGTGTCAGTTTTAATCTCTAGTGTTAGACAGCCTTCAACCTAGGAAGTAATAGCTTGCAAAATCAGTTTTGTTTTTACAAAAAGGACAGGCATGCAAGACTAAGTAAACCTTACGGCCAGGATAGCTTTTGTCACCAAAAAAAAAAAAAAAAAATTCTGATAACAGGATTTGTACAAGAAGCAATAAAACCTCTTAGAAGAGCTATACTTGACAAAATTATACTTCTAACACATGGTTGGTTTTTTGGTGTTTTTTATTTTTTTTTTGTTGTTTGGTTTGTTTTGTTTTTTTTTTTTTTTTTTTTTTAATTAACTGCAAACCTGCTTTTTTTTAAAAATAAGAGCTAACAAATCAATGAAAGAATTACCAAATGGCCTGTAAATATGG
>JAVKLA010000021.1:9115375-9147208 GCA_034782735.1 Sagittarius serpentarius | reverse complement strand
GCCGCTGACAGGCTGCCCCTGGCGCCTCCCACGCGTGGGGGCACCCTGCTCACAGGGCCCACGGGAGCCGCGAACCCCACCCCCCCAAATTCACATACACACACACGCACACTCACCTCCCGGCTGCCCTCCGCGCTGGGTCCCTCGCCGCCGCCGGCGCTGCCCCAGCCGCCACTGGGGGAAAATGAATCATCAAAGGGAAGGGAGAGAGGGGGGAAAAAGGGGAGGAAGGGGGGAAGAAGCGAAGACTGAGTGAGGGAGGGGCGGAGAGGGGAGGAAAACTAAGGGGGATGGGGAAAGCAGCGATAGTGATAAAAAAATAATTCCGAGTGGGGGGAGGAAAAAAAATGGCGGATTAAAATCCAAGATGGCGGCGCCGAGGGACGAGCGGTGCAGGGGGGAGGTGACGGGTAGAGCCGCCTAGAGATCCCTCCGCCGAGCCCCGCGAGAAAGAGTCCCCCGGGCTCCCTCGCAGAGACCCCGCGGGGCGGCGGCGAGGACCGGCCGCCGTCGCTACCGCTTCCTTCTCCTTTTCCTTCTTCTCTGCGGGGAGGCCCCTTTCCAACGGCCTGCGGAGCCGGGCGGGCCGCTGCGCCGGCCCCCGCGCTCCCAAGTTTCTTCTTCTTTCTCCTGGTGAAGCCCGTGACCTCCTCGCCCTGTCTGGGGAGACACCGCCTGCCCCTGCGCGGCCGGCGGCGGAGGGACACCGCACACAAGCACGGCCTTACGCCCGCCGCCGCGGAAGGAGACCCCGCTCGGAAAGAAATACACTCCGTCCCCACACCCCCCCCCCCTCCCGCCCCCCAACCTGCGCCGCTCCCCGCCTCCTGCCCCCGCGCTGGCGCTTCACAGCGGTGGGCGCAGGGGCCGCCCGCCCGCCCGCAAGCCTCCGCGCGTCGTGCGCGGGGGAGGCACCGCAGCTCCCATGACCGCTCAGCGCGGCGCTGCTCCGCGGCGGAGGGATTTCGCTGAGGGGGGGAAATAAAAAAAAAAATTTAAAATAAATAAAAAAAAACCAACAAGGCCCGGGCTACCCCGCGGATCGGGCCGGCCGGCCGGCCGTGCGTGCGGCGAAGAAGTCCCGGCCACCTCACGCGGAGGACGGATACCTCCGCCCGCAGCGGCCCTTTAAATGCGGGGGACTCCCCGCCGTGGGGGCGAGGGGCCGGTGGCTAGCTGTGGCCCTGCGGCCGTGGGTGCCCTTGCCGCCTTGGGGTCTGTGAGGCGACAGTTCGCCCCGCCTGAGGGAGCGGGGATCGCAACTTCAGCGCCTCAGGGAGCTCCCGGCCTCCGGCACCTGCTTCCCCCCGCCGCAGCCTGACAGGCATTTAAAAATGGCCCCCACGGCCTGGAGGGGCTGGGACGGCACCTCCTTCCCGGAGCGGGGCCGGGTCGCCTGCCCGCCCCCCCCCCCAACACCCGCGTGTTCGTGGCCGGGCGTGGCGCTCTTCTGCGGGCCGCCCGCCTCAGCAGGGCCCCCGCGGAACAAAAGGCGGCTCCGCTGCTGCGGGACCCGGCAGCGATGGCGGGGGGGGCGATCCCTGGCGCCCAGGAGCAGGAGCAGGCCGCGTTGCAGGCGTTTGCGGGGAAAAAACGTGGCAGCGCGGTAACTGCTGGCGCTGCCTGCGTCTGCAGGAGTTGGGAGAACTCGAAGGCTTTTCTGCTCCAAGTGCAGAAGCTGGATTACGTACTGCATGTTTTGTGTTGCCCTTTTACGTGTCTCGTCATACGACGTGCTCGTTACAGCACGGACTGTTCCCAAATGCAAGTTTTATTTTTCTAAGTTTACTAGAAACTTTTAGGTCATTTGTGTTCGTTTTAAGGTAACCATAAACATTTGTGGAAGAGGAAAAGATTTGCCACAATTAACATCTTTCCTCTCAGCAGGTACTCACCAGGAACACCAAATCCTCGGGTTTTTTCATAGTAGGATGCTAAAGTCTTCTAATAAAATATAATTTCACATGGAACTGGGTTTAATTTTGCTTTAATTATGCAAGTGAAACAATACCTCGAAATGGCATGTGTCCCAACAAACCAAATTCCTAGCTAAATTGATTTTACTATAATCTGATAACAAGAAATTGCCTCTGAAGCTGAGATTTTTGCATGCCCCGTTGCTAAACCAGATTAACACAGACGTTTACAGTGAAATTATAAACCTCTGAAAGATTTACTTCAAACCAGAATGGACTATTAATAGCATCGCAAGCAGCAGCACTGTGATTAATATTAGTAACAACATCTGTGTATTGTCTTATAGATGTGCCAGGTTGCTCTGTATATTTATGGGAATGGCTACTGTCATCTCGGAAGTTCAGATATCGCTAGACTGGAAGATGCCAGCTTCAGTCCTAACGGCAACAAGAGTTTTCCATAGCTCCAACAACGGGTGGTGAGTCCTTAATGTGGTTGAAGCAGTGCACACAAAAAACTCTGTTGACAACCCCACCATAGACTCCAGCAGGTGCTCTGGTGACGAAGCCCTGCCTATGTCTGAAAGGATGTTATTTTTTTCGGAATACATTCATCTAAAACTTACTTCCTCTGCTGTTCTGGTAACAATTATAAAAGTTAAAGAAAAAAATAAGCACTGTTTCCAGTTGGATTAGAGTTGGGTTTGTTGTTTCTTCTACATCATAGCATTTTCCCATTGTAGGTCTTTCATTCAATAAAACAAAATACAGTCTTTGAAAATAAGGAAGTTGGGTGGTCAGACCATGGTCAAATCATGATAGGATGCTTCAGGAATAAATTCACTACATTAAACAATTTTGAGTGCCCGTGTTTTTTCTGGAAACCAGCAGATACACGGCGACTAGCTCCAACTAAATGTAATTTCAGAAATTTATTGTATTTTGTATTGTGAAAGATCAATCGATAGCTTCAACATTGGTTTCGCTTCCTAAATTAATACTGCTATATCAGGCTTAACCCTCACCAGAACATGAAAGGTCTCAGTTAATAAACTTCTATGGTTTTCTAATTAGTTACCAAAGGATGGTGATGATGGCATTATTTTTTAAAGGCATAAAAATTTCTTTCAGTCACGTGTTACTCGATATATCTGTGGTGATTATGTGACTTCTGCTGCTGGAGAATTTTTTTCTGATGCTATAGGACCAAAAGATTTCAAGGATACGCCAGGCAATGGATGAGTTTATTTCAGCATGCATTGGCAAGAATCACTAGTCTTTAGTTCCCAAAGCGGTATTCCTAAATTGTCACAGTTACAAAAATTTCCTTTTTGCTGATTTAGTAGATGTTCCCATGTTGGGAACAGTAGGTTTTACATTTTCAACATCCCATATATGCTATGACAGTACAGTCCTAATACTGCAAACATCTGTGGTCATCCAGTTTTCACTGAAAATTTGTAGTTATTAAAATATTTATGTGATGAGTGGCTTTGTAAAAACTGTGTCTTTTAAGAAGCAAAACTTGAACTTCAGACTTAAGTGTAGAAGCTCCTGCTGCATTGCGATCTCTGGGGCTTTGTATCGGTCCAGACTTCTGCCCACAGCTGCAGGGTCAGAATCCAGCCCTCAGCCCTAAGCCTTCCTATTCAGAACCACCCCTGCAACAAAACCTTTCCATTGATATGAAGCCAAATCCAGCTTAAGCTGAAAAAGATACAGCTCTAGCTGAGCAAATGGTGTTTTGTCCCTGTATGCCTGTATGTCCATTCTTACTTTATTTGCAAATCTGACTTAAATACTGTGGCAATGGGTAATTTGGAGGACTACAAACATATAACCACAACTGAAAAGTCCATCACCCGCTTGACAGTTTTACTCAGCCACGCCGGCATTTGGGGTTTTTTTGCTTACTTTTATTCTGCAGTACTTTTACATAGACCCAGCGTAAGCGTTTCTGCAACAGACATCTGGGAGTGTTTATGTGCCAGTAACAAAGCTGAGTTGTCATATATGTTCTGGCTCTTTAGCAGGTCTGCCAGGCTATAAGGCACCTTCGTGCCGTGAAAGTTTTAAAGCACGCCATGTCTTGTGCTATAACTTATATTGGAATTATAAACTGGAAATACTGTGGCCAAATGCCTGCTGCCAGTTCTGCTGATTTTAAGAGCCCAGCAATATCACCCAGTGAAGTAGAAGCATGAGGAAACAGAAAGAAATACAAGGAAGGAGCCGAAGTAAATCGTCAGGTGTAATGAACTTGATCTTTCATTTATGGCAATGTTTTATCTTCTGTCTACAGCAAGCAGATGCTCTATAGCCATTATTTTTACTATTGGGAAGAAACGATGATGTGCAAAGGAGTAACAGGTTTCACGTTGCAAACATCACTTTCCTGTCGGCATGGGCGCACAGAGAATTTGTTTCCTTTGTATGCTGAGCGAGTAAATATCTTCCTGTGACATCTTTGAGAGGATCAATCTCTTCCATCTGTGCAGGAGCGTGGCCTTAAGCACTGGCCATGGTGCCTCGCTGAACTTGCTGTGAGGCATACCGTTGCAGTCAGTGTGTAATCACCTCTGGCTGGTGTCACAAGTCAGTTTTCACTGATGATTACAAACCCCGAAGTTGCACATTGCAAATGAATGTACATAGGAATAAAATTAAAGATGTTTTCTATCAAAATCTTATTAATTTATCAAAAATGCACATATTCTTAGTAACAGATGGTCAATAATAGATGATAGATGGCCTCCTCTGTGTAAATTAATGGCTGTAATTCACTTGAGGGGATCTGCTGATGTCATAAGCTGCCAGAGTGCAGCTTGAGTGATTTATTAACAGCCGCAGAAATCCTAGAGTGAATTACATCCTTGTATTCACTTAGGGTCTGCAGATTGTTATTTATAAAATAGAGGTTTGTATTTCTTCATTATTACAGGGATATTTTCTGTGACTCTAATACAGGGGCACGGTGCAGAAATGATGAGTATAAAAGCTTAGCTCCCTGCCTGCAGTAAAGGCAGATTTTCTTCAGCAGTGCATATCAACAGCAACCCTTTCCTTTATTTTTAAAATAAGCAAATCAATATCTGCAGAGGTTTGCGTAAGTCCTGGTTTAGTTCTACACCCACCCCCCACCCCCATCTAATACAAATAATGTCAGTATCTTATGATCCAGGAACCTCTGTCACTCAGTGTTGTTAGTCACTGCCTCTGCGCACGTTAGGCTACATCCAAACCAAAAAGATAGCAGAGGGCTGGGTGCTAGACAGGAATAATGCTATCTCTAATAATAACTGGATTTTTCTGTTTAGGAAGAAGGCAACAGATCCAGGAGGCTAGAAAAGGCACCTGGAAACCAAAATTCTTTGTGTACAGGGAAGAGACTGTCCCATCTCCTAACACTATCCCTCTTCAGGGAGAAAACCCTTCCTTTCCTCCATAAAATTCCTGCATGGTGAAAGGGAAAATTTTCTCAGTATGGATCCCAGGTTTATCACACCCTTCTAACACGTGCGCATAGGCAAGCAAATGAAATAATATTCATTTCCATTCCTTTTTCCCCCTCTCCCCAAAATAGGAGGCGATTAGGATGATACTAAATCCTGTTTCTCAAACACGGGATTCATTTCCAAAAAGTAATGCAAGTGGTAGAGGGAAAGGGAAAGGGAGATGAGAATAAATGATGAAGAGTTGCACGGCAGGAAGGAACAGTCAGAATTCATTTGCAAATAACTCTGCATATTATTTTTGCTAAAGATGCAGAATTTCTCTTCAGAACTCACAGCAAGTGTTTGGACGCCGGCTAGAGTCCAGTGAAAACCCTTCCAGCCTTCTCCAAAATTTGTTTTGTTTGTTGATAGTTAGATTTTACAAGTCCTTGGGAGAGTGCTGCAGTTGTTGTCCTCAGCAAGGAATACTGCTTTGGTACCAAACACACACTGCTTTACTCCTGCTTTCTTTCCTGCTTTTTTACTCCTGCTTTTCTTTCTTTTTCTTTCTGAGTGACCTGTCTCTACATAAGAGGTACTAATAGGAGGAAGGCGATATTTGTACAGAAAACAAAGGTTAGAATTTGAAGAAAAACAAGCTCCAGAAATTGTTTACTGCCTTGAGGCAAAGCCCTTTGAAGTCATTATGAGTTTACTAATTTCAGTAAGCCTGTTATTGCTCTTAAAGTGTCATGGACAAAGCCCAATCACATCAGGATCCCCCTGTATTAGACATTATACAAATGCACAGGAAGGTATCAAGAAACAGGAAAAAAATTGCCATTTTTTTCCTCCTTTTTTTTTCTGCTTTCAGGAATGAAATGCTGTCCTTTGGATGCTTTTAAAATTGCTTATGGAATCATAGTAGCATATATCCAAAAGCTTGACTGTCCTTGCTCCCCTTTAACTGTGTAAGAACTAGACATAGAGCAGATGACCAGCTGGACCACAGTCTGTCCATGATTTGCAGTTTCCAGGTCAATTCTGAAACAGGCTCCTTCATTTCCTCTCAAATTGTATCAGAATCCATCCCTTTCCTTTTCAAACTGAAGTTAGGTTCGTTGGGGTTTTTTTCCTGTTTCTGTGTGTCTATTTGCTTACTTCGAACCCAGTTTATATGAAGGAAGCTGTGCAAAAAAATTGAGAGCTTGGCAAGTATCACCCTTAAGTTGTATTGCTCTCCATCGTTTCCATGCTTTGGAGGGAAGAGTTGTTACTGTCTTCCCAAAGCTCCATTGCTGTTCAGAGATTTGTTGCATTGGCAGAGGTTTTTCATTTTCTTTTGTCGTACCAACAGGGAAGGCTACTAATTGCGTACGAGTGCTATGCTTCAACACCTCTCACTTGTCTTCCTTTTATAGCCAGGCTTTTCCTCCCCGTACAGACTGGCAAATCAGCGCAAGACCGTGGGGTCCCAAGAAGTTACGATGGACAGTACTGCTCCCTGTTCCTGCACTGCTTCTGCAAGTTCTGAGATGATTTCCTCCATAAACAACAGCAAGCTGCCTAATGCTCTCAGTCCCCCCATTCCGCTAAATGGCAAAATAGGGGTAGTTGTTACAGCTGATCTAATCCTGAATGGCTACCAAAAGAAACAAGCTACTATTTATTTGTCTATAGATCCAATAGCAGTGGACCACGTTCTGCTATACCGTCCCCTTGGGTTGCCTGGACTGCACCTGTTATAACGGAGGGAGGAGGACTACAGATTTCTAAATCCAAAATAATGGTATTTGCAGTTCTGTTACTGAACAGTCTCCAGCCATGTGAACAACAATGGGATGCTTTGTTTCAAGTCGTAGAACAAAACCAAACAGAGGTTTTCACCTTGCAAGCTTTGTTACTGTAAAAGTTTTTGGGTTTGTTTTTAAACTACAGGATCATGGAAAATTCCTGATGGGTACTGACCTGATTCCAACAGAGCATGCTGATCAAGGCATTACTTGCCCGTATATATTGCCTGTATTAATTATCTCACACCTGGAAAAAATTAGTGTCTGTTTCTAAAATGGTCTAAAGGGCAGAAAAGGGGCAAAAAGGGACCCAAAAATGTGCTGCTTTCATATTTTTGTTTGCAGATTTTCATGCACTGACACTGTTCTGCTCATTATCAAATTATGGAACCTAATAATAATTTCTTCTCATCACTGCTTTTGGTTATATTGGAGAGATATGTGGGTATTCATCTTTCTCCCTCTCCTACCAGAATCTGGCAGGCCTTCGGTTTTCTCCGCATGGAGGGTGGTTCTCAGGTGCATTTTTTTTTTTTTTAATTCGTGGGATGCTCACTCCTTTTATGCTCCATCAGTACTGAAGAATTACCTCACAGTGAGCATTGGATCCACATGCGAACTATGTATCCCTTCTGACATAAACCACACAGGCACTTTGCCAAGAGTAAATCCCATGAGAACGGCGTTAAATCAACCACGATGTTCTGTTTTCCCTGTGGATACCTCAAGCTCCAGCTATTGTTTCCAGAGAGGCTGTTTTACCCGGCAATGGTGCAGTGAGGAGAATAATTCATGTGCTTGTAATTTTAACTTAATGTCCCAGGGCTGGCATAAGAATTTTTCCTCTCCCAGAAAAAAAAAAAATTAAAAATTAGAAAAATGGAGCATTTCTGTCAAGTGACAAAAAACAAGTTGAATGCATCTCTGCAACATTCCCGTCAAGCAAAATGGAGTTTACTGTGTTCATGACTTGCTCGGAAAGGGAAAAGGTTGTCTTTTGCCATGTGATTACACATTTCGGAAGCACGCAAGATGTTAATTCAGGGGAGGGGAGGGAAGGATGAGGAATTAAATTCTGTCCTTGTCTACTTCATTCATCTGTTTTTTGGGAAGAATAAAAAGTATGAGCTGAAGTAAGTTTGGACTAGATGATATATCAACACCTTCAACAAAGGAAAATCACTCAGGTTTTAATATGAGCAACTATCGAGTATCTTTTTTTCTTGCATTTCTGTTACGATGGAGGCTAGCATCTTACGGAGGTAGCTTTGAGACCAGGTTGGAAGGAAGTGAGAAAAAAGTCTCTTTAAAAGCCAGCCACTTTTTGTTATGCATTTGGATACAGTATCAGCTATCAGTTATGTGGGTAAAATCACCTTGGTTTTATTTGAGGTTTAAAGATATAAACCAATCTTGGTGTTTCTCTAGTGATGCAACTTTACTGGTGCAAAGTACCTGCTTTACTGTACCACCCTTGCAGTTCTGCAGATGGGAGTGTCACATCATTTTACAGGACACTGGCCCTAGAAGAGTACTTTGTCAGCCTCAGGAGGGGTTCAGGAAGGTCCAAGGCAACTTCACTCTGTAGAGATGGAATTTTCTGTGACTTTCCCTTGGGTTTTCCCAATCACTAGCCATTTAAGGTGCCAAGCTTAGGGTGACTGAGAGAGGTTGTTGCTCTGTTCTTTCTGTAATTAGAGATCTCTGTAAAATGTCACAAAGTGGGCACTCTGTCTCTAGCTGCTTTTGAAAATTTTGGTCATAATGCCCAGTTGGCTATTTTGTTTGTGCAGTGGTGGGTTCTGCTAGAGTCTCTGGGATACATAATGAGTTACTTTGGTTACTCATAGTGGAAAGAAAAATAGATCATTTGTCTATGCTTACTTTTGAGGCTTTCACTCAGTGTGCCTGTGATAAGAATGTATATCTCAGTGCAGTGGAATTACAGCTTTGATAACATCCCTTCCTTAAATATGGTAGGAAGTCTCGCTGGACTCCAAGAGCAATGCAATAGATCTGCCTCAGTTATTCTAACTTCAGGAGCTGCCATAATTGACCTGCTTCCTTGTGACTGTAAAACACATTGAAATATGTCACTGGAAATGGCCTTTTCACTTCCCTTTCAGTTCTGTCTAGAACAGAAGTTTGGAAAAAAAAGTCTGGCTACTGTCATGCATATATACGGAGGTGGCTTGATGTCTCTGTTCTGAGCTTTGGAAAGACTGTGTTATCCATCGAGGCTGAATGGAAGGCAAGAGATGGAAATTTTGGCTGTATGCATTTTTTCATACAGGCAAGTGAGAAACTACCAACACATCTGGACTGGGCTTTGCCTTGGCAACAAGGTTTTATTGGCTTGAAAGGGGTTTTTTGCTCCTTTGTGGGCTCCATCCTGATGAGTTTGGCCTTTGTGTGAAAGTGCAAAATGGCAGATGTAAGAGGCAGGACTGCAAACTCTGGACTTGGTGAGCAGGGCTAATACTTGTAATGACAGAAGGATGCGATCAGACAAACTGAAGTGTGGGATATGATGTTTTAGGTGTGCCTGCCTATTCTGACTTTGTTTTTCTGCAGAAGACACCTTCCTCTTGGTCAATCTCAGAAGCTGTCTGTCTGCTTTTCCACTTAGTTGTAACAATTTGCTAGCAGTTTACAGAGGAAGCATGATGAAAACACAAAATCCTTCTGCTGAAAATTGTGCCATTAGAGGTTAGGGAAGGACTGGGATGACAGATTCCTCAATGTGGTTCTAGTTTTGCATGTGAAACATTTCACTAATCTCCTGTCTCCCTCTGCTAGTTCATTGTCTTTCTAATCCTCTTTTTTATACTTATTAGTAAGTTAATGAAATCTACCCCAAAAGTTTGCTGTGACTTAAGAGTGTTTAAAAAGTACATTACAATGAAGTAAAAGGTCCTTCTGAAATTCAGCTTCTCACATTCTCCTCCTCTCCCTTTATTTAAAGGAAAAAGGAACTTGCATCCAGCTTTCTAGCTGAGCTGGGAAAAAAGTTCTTTAGTATTATTAGAAGACAAAAATTGTTATTCTTGTTCAGATCATCTAGAAATATCAAAGCTGTAGTCTGGAGACTATTGCTCCTCCATTGCAAATGCAGATCGTACCCACACATTACTCGATTTGCTGTGAGTTTCTGACATTCCTTCTCAGTCTGCTGACAGAAGTAACCATGGTGGTAGCAGTGCAGATGATAGGTCCTGCAAGATGAAGGCTGATTGGGCAATTTCATCTTTGTAGAAATCTCTGCGGGGTTGGAAGACCTGGGTCAGGTTTATAGGAAGGTATAGTTTTGCCAGCGGGAGAAAGGAGGCCCTGGTGAGCAGATACTGAGTTAATGAAGCATTGACAAAGAAGCAGCCTGTGCTCCAAGACTAAGAGCAGGTCTGGCTCACCTGATTCAGGGCTCAGTCTGTAGCTGAAGGCCAGTCATGTAGATGCCAAACCCATTTACTTCTCTGAAGAACTCCAAGATGCCTCTGAGCAGAGGAGGAGAGGAAGAGAGAAACTTCTTCAGTGATGCAGCAGGATAAACAAGGAGTTTCCATGTTCAGGGTTATTGAGAACATGGATGGAGTGATCAGAGTAGATGCTTGCACACATGTCTACATACGGAAAGCAAAATAATCTTACTTCTCCTTTCTATGCTTTGCTATCCTTCCTCATTCCTAATACCTGAATGCAAGAGAACATCTGACGATAGGGGAAACTTTCCTTGAAACTTCTGACACTGATGGGAAGCCCCTTTTTCTTTTAAGGAGATTCTGGCTTTCCTAGTCAGTGGTTTTTCACATGAAGAGGAACTTTGTAGTTCTTCTGCTTTCAGAAGTGCATTGTACTGTCCTGTCAGAAAGCCGCTTCTCTAACAGATGTCTGCCAACATGAAAGGTCATATCAGCCTGACCTGCCACCAGCAGAGAGTGACTGTTCTCTCTTAGGGAGTCAGAGCCCAGTTTATCAATGCAGCCTTCTTCACATCCCAGTTACCCTGGAAAAAATAACTACTTGCTTGCTGCCAGGCAGCTAATAAATGCTTAGTCCCAAGAAAAGGCTACTAGGTTCAATTCTGTAGGTGACATGGCAGCAGAGTTGGCAGGGAAGAGCTGTCTAGGTTGTTGCAGGATGCATAAAGCTTGTGATTTTTAGGGAAAGTTGAAGGCAGTGGGAAGGCCCTGGTTTCACCGAGGACGTTGAGGGTAAGAGCAATGCCTGATTAAATGTCTAATTAGGCTGATAGACTCTGCCTTATGTAGCCACAACAGAATTCCAGGCTTGAGATTGGGCATTAAGGACTGCTTTGTGTTCCTGTGCATAAAGGGCACTGTGTGTAAGCCCCAGCTGCCAAAGATGTTGCTGCATGTGCAACGTTGTGCTGAATGCAGAGGGATTAGTGTACCTTGACAGCAAACTGTGAAGGTTTTCCTCAGCTGCCTCAAGAAATACAGCAAGTTTATTCTTCGCTTTGAAACAGCTTCTGTGCTGGAACTGGGAAGCACAGAAGAATAATCATCTTTTTTCCAGTCCAGGTTTGCTTTTGGTGATGTGTTCATCTCCACAAGAAACCAGAAGAGCTGGTATGTCAGAGCACCCCCTTTGAAGGACTGCACAACTGAAACCAGAACTTGTTCTTTATTATGACTCCCTGATAGATCTGGGCCTTCTTTCCATTATGGTCAAATAATATAAATTTGCTTTAAGTTTTTCATAGTAACACCTAATATTTGATATAGGTATGCTCTTGGCTTCTGCCATCCTTTTTTGTCCAAAAAGTATAGATATCCAGAACAGATAAATTATTTCAGTTAAAATATAGATGCTCTAAAAACAAAAAAACAAAAAAACCCAAAGCCCAAAATGTTAAAACCTGCTTAAAGTGATATTTGGGTTGCAAATGAAGCTTAATGCTAAACTCCAAAATTCCACTTCACATGTTCCTATCCTGCATCAGCTCCTTTTACAGTCTGTTTATAGTCCCCAGTCCGCCAGGCGTATTGCACGCCATAATATCCACTAACCTGTTCTCTAGGCTTTTTTCCTTTTCATCCAGTGTCCGTTAGGTGTAGCAGGCAGGGCTGGTAAGGCAGGGTTGGCCAGTCTCACGCATCCTTGCCCCAAAGACGCCACTTCACACTGATGCCCTTTCCCTGCAGTCATTGTCTTGTCAGAGCTGCTCTGACCATCTGGTGCTTCTCAGGTTGGTCCATACTTGTAAAAGCTGTTGCAGCTTTGAACCAAAGCTCTGTGTGTGGATTTCAGGTGATACCTTCTGCAATTCCATAGAAATGCAGACACTTCTTTTGCTTTCTTCTTCCAGTTGCTTTGTGTTGGGAATGAAACTTTAGACGACAATCATATTTGACAAGCAAGTAGCAGTGCTCTAGTTACAGTCCCTGGAAGCTCTTAAAAGCCAAATGCCCCCTCCTGACTGGGAAGCCATCAGTCTAGAAGCAATCTATTTGTTACTTAAACTAGACACAAAAAAGGAAAAAAAAGAACAAACCTCTCCTAGCTGTTCATTATTTCTTCGTACATTTGTTTACTCAAGGCAGAAAAATGTGGTTGGTTAAAGTACAAGTAAGTGGTATTTGCAGGACTAGCAGGGGTGGTTCGACTTTTGGTGTATTTTTCAGCAGCATTTTGTAGCTAGTGTCTAAGTGCCGTACTACTGAGTTGTTCTGCTAGAGCACGTTCTAGCCCGTATTCCTCTCTGCTATGTAAGGGAATGGAAACTCCACAGGTGATGAGCCAGTAACTCAGTGATTCATGATATCAGACAGATACTATATAGCAGACCATTTGCAAAATCCTGCTGCCTTTGTCTAGCTGTTCAGCTGTCTGATTCTCGACGTGGAAAGTTTTGTCGTATCTTGTGGGCAAGATGATTCAATTTTTATTTGAATTTTCAGTTTCTTTGGAAGCAAAAGGTTTTCTGAAGTGGAGTTTTGCAGAAGGAGTCTATTAATGGCCTGCGTGTGTCTCTGTAACGTCTTGTGGTGAGACAGTAGGTACACAGGACAGACTGACAGTGCCCTTTGTTGGCGAGGGGCAGCACAGAGTCAAGCTTGTTTTCAAACAAGGGATTACTGGATCCTTGTTTGTCCTCTTGCTGTTTGCAATCTTATTTATGATTCTCCTCTTAATCCTCCTATTTTAGGAGAGAATTATGAAGAAAGGTGATTCATCCCTCACACCCTCTGACTCTCTGGAGCCTGGATAGTTTGTGTACCCTGTACGAAGTTGGGTGACTGCGTTAGTTTTGTGGCTGCTTGTTGTCAACACTGACCCTTTTGAGTCTCCTGACCATGGAGGTGCTGACATGCTTAGACATCATGGCAGGGACACACATATTCTTTAATGGCTTTATTCTTTATTTTTGGCAAAAGGCACTAGTAAGCTTTTCTTACCTGTTTTGACTCCATCATCTTCCTCTACTATCTCAAAGTGAATTGAGAATTGCAAGCCCCTCCTCAGTGCTGGAGCTGTTTCAAGGTAACAGGGAGGCCATGCAGGTCATGTTGTCTCCAACACGCTGAAGGCAGCCGTATTTCTGGTTTTGGTTTGTTGGGTCAGTTATGCAGTATCCTGCTGGCAGCAGGCCCTGGATGCAGCTAAGGTGGCCACAGCTGTGAAGTTAGGTTAGGAATTTGGAGAAAACAAAGGAGCAGCAGTCTGTGCTTGTGCCACCTGAAGGGTGTCACATGAACCGTGTGTTCTTCATATGGCTGTGCCTTAGGACTAGCCATGAACTTCAACTGATACAATTGCCCATTGACTGCAGAGGGTTTTCCTCAGAAAACAGCTATTTTTGCTGTGAGATCTCTGCTGGCTTCTGAATTGTCAGATGGAATGTGATGCATGATGTCCTAAACAGGTTGGTTCCTGGTTACCTGAAGGAGAGAGGCTGATGCTGCTGCTTACAAGACTGTCTAAGGTATCTGCGCTAATAATAGACTCTTCAGTCACAAGATGGTTGCCAGAGAAGGATCTAGGACTTTTCTTGAAATCTGTTTCCCCCATCAGGTTGGTACAGCCCTAATGTATTGACTTTCAGTTCATATTTTGAGTCTGTACTTCTTTTCCTGAACCTTTAAAAATGGGAATGCCCGTGTGCATGCATTTGCCCAAAGTTTCCCAATGCTCTGAACAGCGGGGACTTGGACATGCTGCCTTCTGTGGAAAGCTGGTCCTTGTAATATGTTCAAAAATGTATTCTGTAACTTCTTAATATTCACCAATATTTAATAGGAACATCCTGTTATCCACCACAAGCCATGAACTTAGAAAACCGAGAGCTAAATAGAGACCAGGGACTGTCCCAATACTGACCTTCTGAATACCCATTTCTTCTTGCTCACTGCCCCAAATTCTCTCTTTTCTATAGCAGAGGAACATGATTGTCTTACTTGCCCTCTGCATTTTTGTAAATATGAAAAATTATCAGGATATTTTTAATCAGCTGTTAATAAAACCCTCTTTCTGATTTCTTACAGGCTCCTTTGGAAAGTTAAGCCTCCCATAAAACCCTCTAGCAGTGATTTGGAAATTTAATGATGTTTTTGCTTCAGAGGTTATGAAAAAAATTTTCTTTGTGAGGGAGGGAGGAGGGGAAGGGAAGCTGAGCTTTTGAAATCAGTCTCCTGCACTGAGGAAGGCCAGCTAGAGCTAGGTTTATGAAGAAAACTTGTTCTTAAGGAGCAAAGTTTCTAAGTAAAGGAAAAGACAAACTGTAATTGAGAGCTACCATTCAAGGAAGCTCCTGAGGCCAACATGAGCAAAACTTTTGGTTCACTACCACAGCCCAGGCACAGTTACACTGTTGTAAAATAACTGAGGCAGAGGAACATTACCACTTACCTCCTTTATGAATTCTAAGGATGAACATACACAATTGCCCATTCTAGGTGACTGTGACAGTTGTTTGGGAATGACAATGCACAGACAGGACACTACCCTCATCTTTATCCAAACCCATGAAAATGCCTCACCACAATGTATTCACATGGCGGAGCTGCTGATACTGCTTTCAGAAGGAAGTGTAAGTGTTAGGGCTTTGATCTGATAGCTTTAAGACCAGATCTTTGCCCTTTTCACCCCCCTATGCTGTTCAGTTAGGGTCTTTTAAAAGTTTTATGCTAGCCTTACCTATTTACCTACAGCCAGCCACGCATCAAAATCAATACCTTCTCTTTAAAATTCATTTGATGCATCACAGTACTGGAGAGAATTTCCAGTGGGAACACTGGGAAATTGGAGATCAGTTCACAAGTAAATACCTGAGGTCTGGTGCCAGAAGGCTATTCTCGTTTCATAAGGACAGCTTCATCATTTTTGCTTTTATGTATGTCAAAATCATAACTGAATGATTCTTCCTTGTGATTATAAAGAAATCTGGCTGGGATCCTTTTCTTTCTTTCAGTGGCAGCTTCTGCACTGTTAACACAGTTGGGGAAAAACCCAGTCTAATCAGGCTACACAAGACTAAATGCATCCTCCATCTTGGTCCCCTGGGTCATACAGAGCTCTTCTCTGCATTGTTCCTCCTGATGCTTAATCTAACCTGCTGTGCAAAAGAGGCTGCTCTAATTGTGTTTGCTCGCTACACAAATTTGTGTGGCAAACAAAGATTTTGCCATACTTTTCTTTATGCTAGAAATCATAACAAAACACTTTCTCAACTAATGGCTTTTTCACTCCCAACAATTTGGGTCCAGCTGTTCATTTAACAAATAACGGTGTCGCTCTTTTCTTTTAGCACCCTCTAATAAACAGGAGTAAATTACTGGCTGACCTACTTACTGGGATTGCTTAAATAATCCTCAATATGGCAGTATAATTCGATGCCTTAAAACACAGGGCATGCAAGTTGTAAGTTAAAAGAAGAAATATTAAATGTTAATGAAAACACAATTGGTAATATAATAGCCTGAGGGATATTATGTTTTATATCTAACATTTCCCTCCCTTTTTACCCCCCCTTCAACTGCAGCATTTTGTTCTCCCCTCTTATAGATAAAATAATTCCTGAATCTCTGAATGAACTGGGTGATATACTGATGATCTGGAGCTAAAATAAGAAGTTTACCAAAAAGAGAGATGTGTTTTCTATCTTTAATAGGTTTTAAAGGGAGGGTGAAATGCGTGCTTGCATTACACCATTTCTTGCTTTGTACATTCCTTGTGCATCTCTCTGCAATTCCCAGTGACAGCCCCGTTTAAAGAAGAAAAGTCAGGAGTAGGGGGAAACAATAAGATACTAAGTTTTCTTTTTTAAAAGGCAATGGAGATGGTTCAAAGTCAACAGTTTGGGCAATCGTCTTCCAGTTTTAGCAAAGCCATTTAGTAAAGCCTACCTAGTAGTCATCTTGTGTTACAGATTCATGTTATAGCACTGAATCTAAATTTCTGTAGATCAGGAGTGACACAGACCTATATTCATATTCACCTGTTTGGGACAATTTCTTTCAGTAACAAGTAAGATAAGAGAGAGAGATGCTGTCCTGTCAAAATTCTCTGCTGATTTTTCTTTTTGGTTGCTACCTTTTTCCTATTATGTTGATTTGAGTCCCCAGTATCATAAAACATGAACATGTAGTGCACACTACTGCTTACCTACATAAATAATTATCAACTAACTCTAAGCTTCTTAGATGACAGAGTTGCAGTTCAAACCTTGACAAGGATGAATCTGCTTTTCATTATTTCTGCGTAGAGTGGTCTCTATGCCTACCTTCAAGGCAATTGTGTTCTTCATGGCTCACCCTGTATTATAATAGAGTTTGACCTGAAGACTCTGAGCATGGCTGAATTTCAGGCATGCTAAATGCATGTCCTGGTCATCACTTTGAATATGTTACTTCATCACAAATCCATGAGTAACAAGAATTCTAATTTCCACTTAGTTGCTTAAGCAACCTCTTAGGATCTGGGCCTTGGTGTATATGCCACTGAAGACTTCCAGAAAATATGTGGTTGCTGGTCAACTAAACAACGTTGCAACCTCAGCTCTGCAGAAGCCTTTGCTCATACCTGCAACCTCGTCTAAAAAAAGAACCATTTGTTACACAGCTAGGAATTCTCTCTACCTGGGTTTGATGGATTTCTGATCTAACAAGAACAAGTGCCAGTCATCTTAAAAAAACCTCATGTCTGATCCAACAAGCTTTACTCTGCCAGAGAAAGGGCTCTATTGAATGAGAAAGACCTAGACTGGAAACTGAGAGAAAACATGAGAGCAACTTGGAGTGGTTAGAAAAATGTCTCAGATCTGCTTTAGCAACTTTCAACAAAGAACTGGGTGCATCTGGATTAAATTAAAATGCTTGGTCACTTCAGTGGCTGTGGAACAAGACTAAAAATTACCTAGTGACAGCACTGTGAAATCTCAGCTTCTGGTTCTAACCAGGAGTCACATGTACATTCAAACAAGACAATGAGAAAAAAGGACTAGATGAAGACAAACTTGGCCGTACTACAGAGGTTTGATAACTATCTGGTGGCAGTCGAAAAATGCAAAGAGAAAAGTTGTGGAGCCAGGTTGGTTCACGGGATGTCTTTACAGAGGAATTAGAATACAGCTTCTCTTGCTTAATTTTAGGACCTATGTATTGCTGTCATGTTGTCTAGGAGACTGTTGAATTACCTCACGAAGAAAGTGACGAAAGCTTTGTTATGCATCATGTAAGACTGGACTGATAGAGCACTACAAAATGTTACAGAAGCAATTGGATATTGTCCCTAAACAGGGAAGGACACAGTGGATTCAGCAGTCTGCATTTCAGGAGGCTGGGAGAGAAGAGAAAAGCAGAAACGAGTAGAATGCATACGATGCCCCTCAGCTGCATTTTCTGCGTCTGCTCTGGATCACAAGTGTTTAGTTAGCATTAGTGGCACAGGCTTGCCGTAACACCTAGCGAGAGGCACTAGAACAGAGTTGTTGAATGTAAGTGCCAAAACTGTGCAAAAATCAGAGGGAAGATTAAAATCCAAACCTCCTGTGCCTTAACAAACACTTATTGCCTTCTCTTTCCTATCAGTTTATTCTGGAATAATGATCATAGAAAGATCTTGGTTGGATGTCCTTACAGTAAACACTGTGAAGTCTGTTAAGTTTTTGGCGTTCTTCCTCTTAGCATTTGTCTTCAGTGAAACTACACAGAGATATTTGAACTAACTGCAGAGTAGAAGGTGCAAATTAGCCTGTATGAATCTTTATGCTGCTTATGCTTTATGGCTTTCAGGATCTGAGCTAGCTATTTTAGTACTCCATGCTATGATGACATTGGAAGCCCACAAGTCTTCAGTCTCCATCTTGCTGTAAGTGAGGTTTTTCCTCCAGCATGGCCAGTTTGAGCTGGGTTGTTCCCAGCTTTTCTGTGTTCCGTGGCAAATGTGTGTTACTGGTTTTAGCACCATGAAGTTCTGGAAAGAGACAGCAGAAAGCTTTCATTGCAGCACCCTTTCTTACGCAGCAAGAAGTCTGTAAATGTAATAGACATGCCAAATGAGAAGTGTTTCTTCAGTTTGGGAAGAAAGGTTGAACAAAAAGAGGAAGAGAAGAGGATTGTCTCAGCAGTAGCAGGAACAAGGTTTCTCACAACACTTGCATGGTCTACTGAGACAGGCTCCTTCTTAATTTCCATGCCAGAGGTCAACAGGTGGAAGATCACGTCTCTCAGTGGGAAAACCTGCTCTGAGACACTCCTTCCAAGTGGTTTGAAAGGGTGTGGTTGTACATGCAAGTCCCAGCAAGTGCAAGTTGCACTTCTTTACTTGACTGGGCACCCTCTTGAAGTCTTCAGGAGTAAGGCAATGCCCTACCTGAGAAGAAGCAGGCAGAGAAGACAGTATTTAGGGCTTCTTCAGGTCTGTGGACAAGATAAATTAATGCACTAGGAACCAGGGAAGGAACACAAGGGAAAAAGAAACACAAATTAAGTAGTCAAGCGGCTACAGTTCCATGTTTAGGCTGGAAACTTGCTAGGATGTCCTATGAGGTCACTATAGCTATGGATTACAGTGGTGTTTTTCCCATCATATCATACTAGAGTCTGTCCAAATGGAGAGCGTATATAATCCCCAGGACACTTAAAGGGACCTAAACCTGTACTTTGTTGGTCTTCTGTTTTTCCTTAGAGCAGCTGTGTCCTAAGCTTTGTGAACCAATTGTGAGAAGAGACATCTCCTTCTGAGACACTTGTTTGTACTTTGCTACTCCACAAAGGACTCTTCTGCAGCAAACTGTGTGCATGCTCTGGCAAGGAATTCCTCCTATATGAGATGGGTGTAGTGGCCCATAAAAAATACATGTATTGTAAAGGAATTCCCATCACCACGTGGACCTAGGGGCATGATTGCAGCTGGACTCAATGGCTACCTAAGGCAGGACGTTTGAATGAGCAACATCTCACAGTTCACACATAGGAATCTGGCTCAAGAGAGCTTGAGCTGTGCAAAGTAGACCTTGTTTTGTCCAACAGGTGAAGCCCTAAAGTGTTGTCGGAGCATCTGGAAAAGGACAATGGTCTCTAAAACGAGGAGAGAGAAAAGATTTTTTCCAACCCACACCAAAGCAAAAGTTTTTTTCTATCCCACGCTTGTCTTCCTAAAGTAGCCAGTCTGAAACCTTGTGCACATAGCTTCTAAAAGCCCTGGAAACTCAGTGTCTGCTAGATTGAGGAGACAAAACAGAGCACTAATTTGGTAGCCCTTAAGGGCCTGGCGTGGTGTAAAAGATGATCCGCAGTGTGTTATGAGGGAAAATTTGTACTTGCTGTGATCTAATTTCGTGTGCTCAACAGTCCAGTGATTTCATTTAACAGTTGAGAGGAAATGAAGAGTGTTTGGTCTTAGATCCAAGAAGATACTGACCGTAAGAAATGGGAGGGCAAGCCACAGGGGCCAGAGATGTGTATGGGTTTTGTCTATTCCTGTTTTCAAAAGGATGTAATTTTACATCTTGACAGTCTGAGATTTTTTAATCCCCTCCAAAAATCCTTGCTACAGTATCGTATCTACTTGCACTTTTTGAATGTTCTCTGTTGCCATTTCAAACGATTAGAAAAATGGTCTGTGGAGAAAGTAGAAGCAGCTGGACATGGAATGCTGTTAAATACACAGTGTAGCAGAAGTTGGGCACTCTCCACTCATTTTCAGTGCTGCTCCTGCTCTGAACAGCTAGCAGTCTTTCTGTCTAAACAAAAAGTTGGCGAGAAAGGGGGAGTGAAGGGTCTAGTTCCAGAGAGCTGCAGAGCTGGGCAAGTCTGATCCTTACTCCAGTAAGTCGGCATCGCCGACTTGGCCATGCTGCTTCTTCAAACTATCCAGGGAGCCCAGCGGTGCCAGCCTCTGCCAGGGCTGTTCAACGCAGTTGCACGCAGAAGTGCAACAAGTCAGGCAGCAGGCAAGATGCAGTGTGAAACCAGCGTTGCTTAATTTGAACTGACAGCATTTGATGCAACACATCAGAAGCTGTAAGGGCCAGGAGGCATTTCTTTTTAGCTGGACTGCTGATGTCAACTTGGATAGCAGATGCTCCAGCTAGATTATGGAGGCAGGATAGAAAAGGTCTTGCTTTCTCACGATATCTGCTTGCTAATTTCACTGTTTTCCCCTAGCCTTCTCAGCTTTCTCTCATGTTACACAGAGACTTCTGTGATTTTCATATGGAAAAAGTGAAAACCTGTGCAATCCTAGTTCTGCATCAGGCAGGACTGGCAGGAAAATGGAGGTTAAATATTTGCACTTTCTCACTTTCCATTTATTTCAGGAATCAGCATACACCTGCACACATGCACATGTTGAAATCCAAAGCTGGATGTCCACTACTCAAGATGCATACCATACTAGTGCAATCAGATTATATTCAATGCTGTGATGCATGCAGTGGCAGACAGAAGCATGCTGTGGGGACTGCCACTTAGCAGTAGCAATCCTAGCAAAACATGGGCAGGAATGCATCGTTTGCAGCCCTGCATAGGCCCTGGGTCTCACTGGAATCTACATCTGACCTGCACGGAGTAAGGAACTGCTTACACTTTAAAGAAACTGACGTAACTGGAGAAAGCTCAAGTGCTGACCTTCCTCTGTTTTGGACCCCCACTGCCCCAACTCAAGGAAGTCTATTCTGAGCTTGCCAATTAATACATATTCATCCTGCCTATTGAATGAGACAAGACCCTGGCTCTTAAATCTCCTACTTGAGGGTTCGGGTTTGGTGTTGTTGCTGTGGCTGTGAAGCAAAATACATAATTTTTACTTTCCTTTTACTTTGGTCTCTTGGAAGTTGTCTTAGCATGTTCAAGTCGCTTTTGGTGTCATGGCTTGGCTGATCTCTGCACTTTACTATTATTACAGTACAGCCCGGAGAAAAACTTGGGGTTAGGGTGCCACAGCAGAAGGCACCGTATGTACATATTAACTGCTTCTCTGCAGTGCTTTGTTCTTGCAAACCTGCTCTTGCAAGACACAGCACCGAGAATGACAGAAGAAAGCGAGACTGAGAAGTCACTTGCCCTGATGGCCCAGACAACGGTCAGCAGAGCCAGACCCAGAGTCCAGCTCCTAGAGCCAGACCTTGGCTCCCTGGACTGGGAGGCCGCTGGATGCCAACAAATCACATGTGGGCATCCTGCGGGTGTGTCCGGGCTTGTGGGTCTGAATTGGCTGCTCGTTATGGTGTCGGAGATGGGTAAAAGGGGAACGTTTGGTGGTGATGCTGTGATTCAGCAGCAGAGTGAAATTCCTTGTGTCCCTTCCCAAATATCTCAGGAGCTCCAAGAAAGAGAGGAGGCGGGCTTTTTCCTTGTTCCATCCTAGCCAAAAAAACCCCCACCCTTTCTGACTCACTTTCAGCCTATGGTTTGTTTGTGAATAAACAAACTGAGGTGTGGAAATTAGTTACCAATCAACTGGGGTTTTGTTCCTGTTCTTGCTGTCTTGGATGACTGTTGTTTTTTTGAATCCGGGAAGACTGTAGCAAACGAGTAAGAGGCAGTTCCTTTGTTTATGCACCGTTTGCATCGGTATGCGGCTATTGGTGAGGAAAGCAGTCATTCCCTGAGCATCCCCACTAAACAAAGTCCTTTAGAGCAAAGTGCTCAGGAAGAGCAAAGAAGCGCAGATTTGGGTGGGTGGGTAGCACTGGTTTTTAAATTTACACTTCTGTCTCTTCGACCAGCTAGGCAAGAGTTGAAGGGCAGACTCCCCTGATCCTCTTTTCACTTCCCAGGGTTGTGCCTTGCGACAAGAACGGCCTCCCCGTCCGCTTTTGCAGGACACCATTTTGAAGCCGCGGCGGGGGGGCTGGACCGGCGCTCGGCGCAGCCGGCGGCAGCAAGGCAAAGGCAGAGAGCGTGGGAACAGGCACTAACCCGGAGAGCTGAGGGAGCCAGGCAGCACCCGGTGAAAGCTGACGGCACAACCCGGCCGCTGCTTCCGAGCCCTGTGCGGCCGCCGCCGCCGCCGCGGCGGGTGACCCGCTCCAGCGCCGCCTGCCAGGAGGCCCGTCGCCTCAGCAGCAGAGCCCATCGCCTCAGCAGGCCCCGGCTGCCTCGGCCGCAGCCTGGCCTCCGCCGGGCCAGCTACAGGAGGGGAAGCGGTGTCGGTGCCGTCTGCTCTTCCCCCTCCGGCGGAGTTCTGCGGGCGGATGGGAAGCGGAGGGAAGGAGAGCATCTCTGCGCGGCGGGCGCGTCCCCCGCTTCCCGCTCTCCCCCCGCCCGGCTCCGGCCTCGCCGCGGGCCGCAGAGCCCCGCCGGAGCTGCCAGCGCCGCAGCCCCCTCCTTGCACCCTGCCCAGGCGCAGGCACCGCCTTCTCCGAAACTCGGAGGACTTACCTTCTTAAAAAAAAAAGAAAATAATACCACAAAAAGGCTCATTTAACGCACGCTCCGGAGTCTGTGACACTGCCCCTGCTTTGTGTTTAACCTCACGGAGAAGAGGGGGACTCGATCCCAAGACAGCTCTTTCTGGAAACTTGGTGGCCAGACCCTTCCATCTTCTAGCTTTCACCCCTTTTCTCACTGTCTCTCCCCCCAAGAGTGAGAAAATCTTTCATAGTGCCAGTTGGGAAGCCCAGCTAATGCCGTCTTTGCCGAGGAGGAACGAGGGAGTCAGTGGACATCCCTGTCCAGTTTCCCACGGAAATGAGGTCCCATAGATGCAGCCCCAGCGCTGCAGTGAGCCCTCTCTTTCGTGAAAAGCTCAGTACAAATTACTTTGAAAATTAAAGCCTTTCATGTACCTGCCCCAGCATCTTTCGAGATTTCATTTTGGGCAAGAGTGGGGTCTAGGAGTTCTATTTAAGATGTTGAACGCCTTGCCAGGGCAGCTACCTCCTTTTCAAGCGCAAAAGAATGTCTCAAGCTTTACACCTCTTGAGATAAAGCGTGCTTTAGGTTTAGGCTAACTTCGTCATACACTTTCAGGCTAATCTGGAGAACTATTTTAGCTGGGAAAATGTAGGTAGTTATGCCAATGTTAACATTTGTTTGAAAAAAAAAAAAAAGAAAAAAGAAAAGAAAGAAGTATCAGTACCTTAGGGGTTTGGCATAGGACTTTGAGGTTTGGCAAGGAAATATTCCTGGAGTCAAAGAGGTGGTTTTTGCCATCCGTGCAAAAATTCTGCCCAATTTGGTTTTGTTATAAGACTCTGAAAGTTAATATTCCTGCACGTGCAGTAGAACTTGCTAGCAGCCCTGCTCTGCTGCTGTGTGAATACTCTGCCCTCGCTGGGTTATATTCCCACACCCCACTGAACCCTGAATGTCCTTCTGCAGGCTGGAGACTGAAAATATGGTCACTGAGTTTTGAACAGCACTCGTTTGGTTTTGCATGAGCATTCCCAGAACAGGCCCAATGTTTCCTGCCCGTGCTTTGGCTAGCTCACCTTCTCTCTTCAGTGCAGGAGATCCCAGGCCCAGGGTCATATGTCAGGGAGATCTGGCACATGTCGCTTGATGGCAATGTCAGTGCTGGCTGATGGGGAGGGCAGTGGGAGGCTGTATTAGCCTGCAGAAAGGTCTGGAGAGTTTCTCTGGCAGCACTCAGACTCTGTCAGAGGGCATTTCAACCCAGGGACCCCATGTCTGTACATGCTCTTTCTCTTACATACAGGGAGCACTCCTTTCCGTCACTTTGCCTGCCTGTGTGTCCGTGGGAGTTTGACAGACTTTCCAGTGGAGCTGTTCTGGAGGAGCTAGAGCAGGCATCAATGTCCCTGGACTCTTGCAGGTGGGAGTAGGACATAAGATTTCGTAAAACGAATTGGACATTAACGGAGATTCAGAATTTGCATCCTCTTCAGTGGGTTTCTTCCATGGAAGAAACATACTTTGACTGTTGTCAGCAGCAGCTGTGTGTGACTGTAAGTGTGTGATTTCTCAGCTCCTTTACCTTTATTGGGGGCTATTCACAAAGGCAAGGGCTCTCCCAAACCACAGGGAGAATTTTCCCAGCAGCCAGCACGGAGGCCAGCAAGGACCAGGCACCATTGCAAGACTCTCCACAAAGAGCAAAGCTTGCTTCTTTACCCTGACATAACGAGCAGCATGTACAGGAAGAAAACCAAAACATTTCTTCCCTTCAAAAAACCATGACAGAACCCTCTACAACAGATGTGAAAGCACCTGAATGATAGAAGATGCTCTACTGCACATACTTCTTGAAAAGAAGGTGAGGGAAATGTTTAGCATGTGGTGGACATGAATCATTTCATTTAATGCAGTGCTGGAGGCACTCAGATACATCGGCAACCAAGCAAAGCTAGGAACTTAAGTAGAATTGCATTACATGTAAAATATAAAACACCGTATACAATTTGGCATTTGGCAAATGTTAGCAATCAGTAGTCCAGCATAGATGATAAAGAACTGAAAGCTATGGCTTCTCCTAAACCACAGAGACATACAGAAAATATCAATAAAATCTTGGCTTACACGCTGTTACTGTAAGGTGTTAAAGGACACTTAGCCTAGAATTAGCAAGGAGGGGGGAGCATCTGAGACCCCACAGTCTATCCAGTAGCCAAATTCCCAATTATTTCTTTGATTTCAAATTGTATTTCCCCCTGTTGTTGTGTAGAAGGGGACACATGGTGAAGGAGGGTGGCTGGAAACGGCCACTCAGGCTGATCGCGGTACCTGGAGAAACATGCTAATCAGAAGCACCCTCTGAATTCCACAGTCCCTAAGCACAAACTTTTCTTGTTGCTTCTGCCTTTTTCCCTGCCACAGCTTCCTCCTTTCCTTCGCTTGTGCGCCTTTCGGTTTCCCTCCTTATCCACTGATTTTCCCTTTGGGTACCAGTGGCCTGGAGCAGAGTGGTTCTGAAATGCATCTGGGCTTTACGAGCTTGTACCCGACCTGCTTCTCAATTATCAGCTCGGCGAAGAGACAATCCCTTCTTTGACTTCATTCATCACAGTGAATTGTCTGTCCATCTTGTGACATTTGTTTATGTCAAGTCCTTTAGTTCTGTAAGCTTTCCTTGATAATGCAATCATCTTCTGCATTGCTAGCAGTTTGCTTTCCTCATCCCTTGGGATTCAGCTCTTAAGTCTCTGTGGCAAAACCCCAGCCATTGCTTTCTCGAAAGCACTCCCAGACACCGTGTGATTCTGCTTCTATGTGCATTCCTAAGCAACAGCCACCACCACTGTCAGCTCTGCCGTGAAGATCATCCTGCCTTCCCACTACTTCTTCTTTTATAAGCTCTGCTGCTTTCAGAGATCGGTGTGATTGTTCCCGTGGGGCTAATGCAGAAAGGCAGAGTCACAAACTTAAAGCAGAAAGGATCGCTATTATTGCCAAGCTCCATCCTTCCCATCTAACAGAAGGCACAAAGCTTCTTTCTGTAAGTCCTGAATTGGGTCTTGTAACTTGTGGCTGAAGTAGAGATTTGCCTAGATGATTCCTATCTCCGCCAACCAAGAGAGGTCAGCAGAGCAAATTCTGGATTGGATCAGCCATTTGTTTACCCCGGAATCATATTTTCTTAGGTGCTAAAAGACTTAACACTTTAAAGGCAGGCAAAAACTGTAAACGATGTAACATTTTAATTGCAAAATTGTAGGTAGGGTATTGACCCTAATACTTTTGGATTCTGACATTAGCTATCTCCTGACAAGAAACAGGGGTGGTACCGCATAAAGTGAGATGTCACCATAGAACTTTGGGTATTGCAAGTGTCCATCATGCCAGTGTACACATTATTTTCTATCCTTATTTTGTGCAGACTCATCCATGACATCTGGCCTAAGGAGTAACCCCTCACTCTCTTGAAAGGTGCAAGCAGGATGGTTTTGTCCATTTTCACATCCAGGGTATTCTGCATCTGGAACTCCCTCGTTTCCAGCATGACCAAGGATGTGCATGGCAGCCTGCAATACGCTTGCCACGTAACAAAGGCTCCTCCTCACCACTTGGCCCTGTGTTGGTGATAAGGTCTGAGTTTTTACTTTAAGATTTGAACTGCAGAAGCATTATTCTTTCAAGAATCTCAAAGCACGCTCTGAATGTTAGAAATTCTAAACTCTCCTTAGGATTTCTTATGACATACAACTTGATTGCAATGTAGTCTTTTGCAGTTTAATTCAGAGGTGCGTGCAAGATCAAATTCTTCCCAAGTACAAGCATGTGCAGTCTCCCTTGGCATGAGGGATATTTGCCGTGCCTGCAGGGCAAATTACCAAACCAAATTTGGCCTGGAAGCATAAACCAGCCTTCTGTTTCCGACGCATAGTATCATAAATACGATCACATAGCCATATGAAGAGTCCTAGACAACACAAGCTCTGCCGATAGGATCCCAGTTTTAACTGAACTGTGAAGCCAAAGAGCTATTGACTGACACAGAGGGTGGTAATAGTACTAGACCCTTGTAGGAAGCTTACCACTTTTCTCTGCATAATTTTATTTTCAGTTACAGAAACAATCTAATCTGGAAAACCTTTGTAGGAAAATAGTCTCTTCATTGACAAAATCAAAGCTTTGAATAACGTAATTTATTTTTTTCTGGCTAGCAATAAAATTCTCCATTTAACACTGGGTTTAATTTTGCCTTGTGAAAACCAGCCATGCTGGCCCTTGCTTTTCACAAGGAGCGCAACTCAGCATGACCCAAAGCTTGAGCTGCATTATGGAACAAAAAGAAAATAAACATTTTTCTTTAAGAGGGAAAAAGAACAGTATTTTTTTGTGATTGTTCAGAGTCATATCACATCACCTTGCAAAGCATGATGGAAAGGGATGTGTGGCTCACTCCCTTTTTTAGGGCCCTCAGACACAAAATATTCAGCTTGCGTTATAATGCCCTTTGCAAAGAGGTGTTTCTTATTAAGAAGACAGGCAAAAAGTTGATAATGTAAACTCCCCTTACACGTCATGACTCATGGGAATGCTAGGGTTTGTACCAAAGCCCAGTGACTTCAGTGAGCTTTGGGCTAAGCTGAGGAATAGGTGCTTCCTTCAGCCCTCACTGAAATGCATCCCATCCCTGTAGCAGCAAGAAGTCGTAGAGGACTGGGTGGCCCCTGGAAAGTGAGCTACCCGTTGCCAGGCAGTATACATGTCAAAACAGATGCTTATAGTTGCCCTCATCGATGGATAGTTGAGGGGACCGTGAACCCTCATGACTTGGAATAACAGCTCCTGCCAGGGCCGGGAGGGATGCTGACAAGCTGGTCTCGAAAAGTTATATTGGACTGTGCCAACATCGACGATGTGACTGGGGCTTCTGCTCAGGTTCAGGGGAGATGGCATGAGCTCTCCCTCCACGCAGTTCCAGTGATCCTTCCTGAGCTGACAAGCTCTTGGGTTTGCACGGCAGTCTAAGGCACACTCAGATTTCCACTCAAGCCTTAAAAACTTAGCCTTAAAAAAGTTTGACTCTGCAGCCACGGGTTGGCTCTGTCCCTGCACGTCATTAACAGAAAGAGAGATGAATCAGAGACTCATTTTCCCTAACCCAGAAGGCTGCCAAAAAAAGTCTCTCAGGGAACAGGGAGCAACCTGAACCATAGCACTTCTTGACAACAGAGTTTGAATTTCCAGCAGGCAAGTGGGAACCCAAGGTGAAAAAGCAGATTGGCATAGTTTGACCCCTTTTTGCTCTCAGGTGAGGGGCGTGCACTAACAAGAGCAATTACCATGTGCTTTGGGCTCCATTTTACATTGGTGATCTCCACCAGTAACACAAACCTTATCGTGAGGTGTGTGTATCTTACCGCCCCTCCTCCCTGTTCTGCTGCTGGTGGTGGCTGAGTCTTCCTTGGTTAATGAAGCCTTTAGATTTTTGAAATTTTGTCTCCAAACTAAATTCCGTCCAGAATGGCTACAGCAGATTTGGTTCTATGGTAGCCTCATCGTGCTTCTGTGACTGTCTTGCCGGCTGGGGAAAGGAGGTAGGGGACTGGGTGATTTGCGCTTGTTTCTGCAGAGCTGTTAAATTTCTTAACAACATTCTTAAACTAAGACCTAATTCAATTTGCACATGGTATCTAAGGGAAAGGCATTTGGGGGACTTCCAAGTACTAAGACTGTAAATTTTGCCACTGAGCACGGTAACATGGAGGGAAGGGAGTGACTGAAGACCCCGTAGCTTCTCTGTTGCTTTTGTTGGTGTCTTCACTTGGACACAACCACATTGTGGTGGTTAATTCTTTGCTTTGAGCGGTGAATGAGGAGCTGCACGTATTTGTATGCCTGGCAGCATATGCCCAGTTTAGAGGTAAGGAAACCGTGGCGGAGGTGTGCGGAGCAACTCGTCTCAAGCCACACAGCTGGTCAGTGCAAAAGTCCAGCTGTTCAGTTTCCCAGTGTGATGCTTTTCTGATATCAGAGAGGTTAGTCATCCTGCCTGGTGAAAATAGCCTCTGCCCTGAAGGGTATCGGTTGGGGGTGCTAATGGAACACAGTACAATCTGGTGTCCAGAAACACCCTGCTATCAGAGCAGCTCCAGGGTCTAATCTGTGCCCATCGTCGATGTCCCACATGAGGTTCTGCCTCATGCTTGCCCGCATAGGTTTAAGATGGCACTAACTCTGAATGTACGACCGCTGGATGGGTCTGCCCATGGCCCAAAATGCATGCAAAGGAGCATACGCCTGCCCCTTGTTCATAGTCCGACATTCCAGCTTCAGTTGCTAGCAAAGGGGAGTTTGAACTAAGATATTACTCTGTGAACTGGAGCACCCAACGGCTTCTCCCTTTCTGCCAACTGTGCTGCAAGGTGCGCTAGTGCCGCAGCAGGGCTAGCAGAAACCCAAGGACAGTGGTATCTTAAGCTGCCCCAGGAAGAATTTGTGAAGTTTGCCCATCTGCGTCCATAAACTTGCCTCTGTAAAATTGCTACAGTGGTTTTAATCATTCAGTTTCAATGAATACCTACAAATTAGGCTGAGGAGACTCATCCTTGTAGATACAGCTCATGCCTCTATGTTCTGCTGCGTATTAGAAAGGGAAGATGCTCCTTTAGCTTATCTCAGAAGGACGTTCTTATTACTGTGAGATAGTCTGAAGATGAAAGTAGCTATATAAATGAGAGGGTATGGACCTTTGCATTTGTATATGTGCACATACATGTGTGTCTGTATATATGCAGGGTTACATTTCCATCTTATTTGCCACAGACTGACCTTGAAGCTCTTTGCAAACTGGAAGTGCTCCACCCCACCTTCCTCCTAGACATGTATTTACACATACCTCGTCACCGGCGTCCTTTGGACCCTTGGTGTTATACACGGGTTTGTAAATGGAGAACTGAAACTGTCAGAGCAGGTGAAACAGCAGGAAGCAGAAGCCTTCATCTGGAGTGGGACCGATCACACCCCAGAGCTAACCTTCTCCACGGGAAGGGTGACATGCCATGCCCAGTAGCCCCGCATCAACCAGCTCAGCTCAGCTCAGCTCAGCTCAGCTCAGCTCAGCTCAGTGATTACCCCCAGTATTGGTTAACTTGGTGGTATTTGGATTGAAACCACGTCATGGAGAGTGAAGTTCATAGGGAATGGAAACACAGGCCAAGCCCAAAAAATAACCAGCTGCCACAAACCCCCTCTGGACCCTCAGCAGTTAGGTTTTGGGTAAGCTAGCACCCCAGGTGACCCTTGGAAGATGCGGGATGCTGTGCAACGAGATTGCATCCAGCGGTAGCACTGCTGCAGGCCAGGAATGAGGTAAGGAAGGCTAGTTCTTCAGGTCTGAGTTTTGTTGACACTGGCTTGTATTTTTCCATGATTGGTGTTTGGATGCTAATACGCTAAAGGAGAGGCAGAGCTGGTTTGACAGATCCATGCTTGTGTTACGATGAAATTCCTGGAGCAGTGAAAATTTTCAGCCATGCGGAAATTTTTTGATGTTGTAAACTGTGTTCAGAACAGCAGCAGTTCTTCCTGGAGCCCTTAGCCATGAGCATGTGGATATCGACTTTAAGCAGAGGGCAGGACAGCACTGGATGAAGGTTTTATTCATGGGATCCTCTGCCACACACCCCTCTTTGATACAACCAAGGTAGAGAAAAGGCCCAAAGCTGAACTCATTTTTTTTCTTCTCTCTTGTCTATAAGGGGTCCATAATCTATGAATGTGTCACTGAGTGAATGCAGATTTGTTTCAATAAGATGAACTGGCCGAGCACAGTATTGCAAAGGCCAGTCCAGATAGTCGGTCTGAAAAGGTAGGATGGCAGACATTTAATAGTAACAGTTTCTTGCACTGTAGACATGTCAGCTTAGAACTTCATTATCAAATACTGCTGAAAAAAGTATATGGTTATATTTGGTTATACAGCAATCTGGAGCTATATGAGGAGAGCAGAATTAAGGTGGTATATACATTATGAACTTTCAAATGTTATTCCATTACTGGAAATCCTGAATGTCACATTAATTTGGATTACTGCTCTTTAAATAATTCATTCAGGAGAGAGTAAAAAAAAAAAGTCCTAAATCCTTTCAGATTCAGCTTAGAATTGAGCTTTTGAGGTCAAATTGTGGGTGAATCAAAGCAAAACTTCCAAATTTTTCGTGACTTCCACCTGAAGTCATCCCACTCCAGTCAAGCTTCATCCAAAAGCTTCTGAAAGTGAGCAGGTTTCAGCAAACCTAGTGAAGCTGTGGGTTTGCACTGAAACCTGAAACTTAATGAGACACATGCCTTTGATTAAATGTTGTGCAGAGATCCAGTTTTGGCATACGGGCAGGCTTCAAGAAGTGTTCAGTGCAGCGTGTCTCTCAGGACACCAGGCTGCTAAATGTCAAACCAAAGAGCACAGGGACAGTGTGTAGTGACAGCTTACATCTAGAGAAGAGCAGATTCAGATTATTTTTACTTTTAAAAATCTTATTCCATGCATAGTTTTCATTTGTCATGAAGGATTTATCTTGAGACCTGTCTCGCTCATCAAGAAAACAGCAGTACAAAATGTGAGAGAACTGGAAAGAGAGGTAATATTGACAGCTTCTACTGAGCCTGTGCAGCCTTGAGAATCAGAGGACTGTCGTGGTTTAACCCCAGCCGGCAGCTTGGCCCCACGCAGCCGCTCGCTCACTCCCCGCCGTGGGATGGGGGAGGGAATTGCAAGGGTAAAAGTGAGAAAACCCGTGGGTTGAGTTAAAGACAGTTTAATAGGGAAAGCAAAAGCCGCACACGCACGCACGCAAAGCAAACCAAGGAATTCCTTCGC
>JAVKLA010000021.1:9094797-9115128 GCA_034782735.1 Sagittarius serpentarius | reverse complement strand
GGTGAGGAGCAGCAAAGGCCTTGGCTCTGTGGGAGCACCGCTCAGCAGTAACCAACACATCCCTGCCTTACCAACACTGTTCTCAGCACAAATCCAAAACACAGCCCCACACCAGCTACGGTGAAGGAAATTAGCTCTCTCCCAGCCAAAACCAGCGCAGAGACACACTAAAGTCATCTGGAAAACTGTCAAATGGAAATCAAAAGTTACTGGGACAATTGAACTGGAGGAGTAGAAGAGACTTCTCAACAGCGCAGACCCAGAAGCGTGAGGTAAGGCCATTGTGCTGTGTGGAGGTGGTGGGGGGGTAAGGCAGGGCATTTTGTGGAAGGTCTGGAAGTGCCAGAGGATCATGTATTCTTGCAGAAAATGTCATTTACCAGGGAAAGGTTCAAGGTGACAGCATGGAACAAAGGGAAAACGGTACAGAGATTTGTCCAGGGCTAAGAGGTTATTCTGTCAATAAGGGATATTAAAACATTTACTGAGCAGATGGTCACAGAGCACAGCAATAAAAAAGTTCATGAATAGCTACTTTGGTGAGTCTGACACTGGGAAAGGCCAGTACGAATACACTAAGTGAAAAGATCAATGCAAATACAAGCCCAAGACAAAGGTGCTGAAAAGATCACTCAGTGCACATAGCTGTATTAATTAGGAAAAAGTTAACAGAATGAAATTTGGTGGAGGGCAGAAAAACAGAAAGCAGAAAACAACACCAGTGGTGTGGCAATCAGCACAAACAATACAAGAAATGCATAGAACTTATAAAAGACCCAGGCCACTGTTAAAACATTTACAAAATGCAGCAAAATGTGCTTAGTGAGCAAGGAAAGGGATTCCTCATGTGATAAGGAGAGGATGTTTTTAGGATTGTAACACAACACAACAAACTGAAAAGGATTTTCCAATTAAGAGTCACAAATGGCCCATCACTGGCAATAGCCCAGCCAGCGTAACCGTGTCAAAATGGAAGAGTTAAAAACATATCTGCAAAGAACTGCACTTTGGAAGAAGAGTGCTTGAGCTGGGGAGCACACCCTGACATTCAAATAGAAAGGGAAATTGTAAGAAGGTTAAGATGTAGGTCATCTAGCGTGGAGTTAAATGTGTATACCCCTCAGTCTGATCAAAAGGCAACCTGCCACTGTGTTTCAGTAGGACAATCTGGAGCCACACGTGTGGGTGTTAAACAGACTCACGGGCTGCATGGGACATTCCCTGCAGCATCCGGTGCTTGCAGGGCATGCTGCATGGCAGTTTCTGCAAGTTTTAAAAAGGAGGCTGGAAGGAAAGTTGCACAACACGATGAAGAATGAAAGAACCAATAGACTGGGTTGACTCCGTAGTGATCAGGGAAAGAGCATACAGAGGACTTTGTGTGAACTCAAAGGAGCGAAACAAAAGCAAACAAAAAGGAATGCTTTTGCTTGTCCTTAAGAAATAAAATCCATTCTGACATGGCATGAGCCAAATTGTTAAGTAAATTGAATGCAATGGCAGGATTTTAACGGATCTCCTTGAACACAACATGCTCCAATATTCACACTTTAAGAGCAGCATTTGGCAGATACTGCATTCTTAAATGGCCTTTTTGAATATATTCAGCACGTTTTTTCTGGCTGCAGCATGATGGGCTGTCGTGGTTTAACCCCAGCCAGCAACTCAGCACCATGCAGCCGCTCACTCACTTCCCCCCCCCAGTCCTTGACTTAGTCTAAACATGACTCATAGAATCATATACTCACAGAATGGCTTGGGCTGGAAGGGACCATCAAAAGTCATCTAGTCCAACCCCCCTGCGGTGAGCAGGGACACCTTCAACAACTGAGCAACAACTGAGAACGTCTGTGTGTTACCAACATTCTTCTCCTACTAAACCCAAAACACAGCACTGTACCAGCTACTAGGAAGACAGTTAACCCTATCCCAGCCAAAACCAGGACATAACTTTTCCCATGAAATTGAAAATTGTTTGCAGAGGACTCTCAATCCTTTCTCCTGATGATCTCTGTTCTGGACTGGTCCGTGCTTGCTCGCTTTTCTTGCATTTCTCTTGTGCCTTCATTGATCTATGTCCAAAATGCAACTTTTCTCTCTCTCTGGATATAGTCACTGCCCTTCTGCTTTCAGTCCAGTAAATTCTCATCACATGATCAAAGGAATCAGGGCTGTCACAGGATATTTTGGCTGCCAGTTTAGTGTTGTGCTCTATCCCAACAATTAGCCACAGGAACAGGCTATTAAAATGAATGGGGAAAGCATGGTCAGTGCCCCTTTGCCCTCCTTGTTGGCAATGAGGGTTTGTGCACCTGCCAAAAGCCTTCCAGTAAGAGCTCATTTTTACAGTAGAAAAATGGAGGATGAAGTGGTGAAGCTTAGTCTCCTTCCTTAACCTGTAGCAAGCTTGCAGCCTTTTTTTTTTCTACCTGATTCACACTGCAGACCCATATGTTTAGAGAAACAGAGATACAGTGGCCATACCATGGGTATGAAATGTCTGATCCAGACCATCAGACCGTGTATTGACAGATGGAGCATATACCGTCATGCATGTTTATCATTACCAAGCAGGACCTGCATTGCATCGCCGGGATCACAAAGTATTTTATTGGTTTTGGATGTACCTTTGGCCATACTTCTCCAAGTCCTTTTTTGTGCCCTGGAGTCCAGCGTTCTGTTTTGTTTTCCTCTTCTTTCATATGTCTCTGTTTTGAAAATAAGGTCATACAGAAAAGTTGTGAAGATGTCTACATCCATACGCCAGACTTTGCGTCTCTCTTTCAATTTGTTTGCTTATCTTGTCTACAGCTACTGTGCCTGTGAGACTGACAACCTGTTCCATGGCACTACAACTGTACTTTTCTTTGTCCTCCTTTTGGTCTCTATGGACAGTCTCCACGGATAGATTTATGTCTTCCTGTGGGTCAAAAAAATTCCAGGAGTGATGTTCATGTCAGAACACCCTTGACATCTTTCAATTCCTTCCTGTTGTGGCCTACCCATTGGGTGACATTGTGAAGGAGAAGCCCTTTGAACTGTATGATCATCAGTGTGTGAATTTACTGACGTAACTGAGCATGAGTAACAGTTTCAGATTTTTCTTTTCAGACTGTGTTTCAGGTTGTATCTTCAATATTTCTTGAGTCTTTGCAACCTCAACCAAATTTCCCTTTGAGAACAGTCTTATCCTCCAAATGAAGTGATTTCATTCTTTGAAACTGATATTCAGCCTTGTTTGGTTTAAGTTTACTAAGCTCTTACTATTTCCAGTCCTGTCCTCTGCTGTTCTTGAGGTAATGGTCCCTGCTGCCCAGCCCGTTAGGCCGTTGACGTAAATTTTCTTCTTTGCTAGACACAGTGCTTGGGCCCGTGTCCTGGTTTCGGCTGGGACAGAGTTAATTGTCTTCTAGTAGCTGGCACAGTGCTGTGTTTTGGGTTTAGTAGAAGAAGAGTGTTGGTAACACCCTGATGGTTTCAGTTGTTCCTAACTCGTGTCTAGACTCAGTCAAGGACTTTTCAGTTTCTCCTGCCCAGCCAGCAAGAAGGCTGGAGGGGCACAGGGAAGCTGGGAGGGGACACAGCCGGGAGAGCTGCCCCAAACTGGCTACAGGGGTATTCCATACCATGGGACGTCATGCCCAGTATATAAACTGGGGCAGGTGGCCGAGGGAGGAGCTCTGCTCGGGCGTCGGTCGGCAAGTGGTGAGCAATTGCCTTGTGCATCACTTGTCTTGTGTATTCCAATCCTTTTATTATTATTGTCGCTTTCTTGTCGTTACTAGTGTCATTGTTAGTTTCTTCCTTTCTGTTCTATTAAACTGTTCTTATCTCAACCCATGAGCTTGACTTTATTTTCTGATTCTCTCCCCCATCCCACTGGGTGGGGGGGAAGTGAGTGAGCGGCTGTGTGGGGCTGAGTTGGTGCCTGGGGTTAAACCACAACAAGTTAGAATTCAAGTATTTTGTGAGGATGTGACCAACCTGCGGCTGTGTCATGCGAAAGGCCATGAGGCTGGACTGGGGTGGGTGATGCTGGGCTGTCTGAATACTTGACTGATGGAGGAGATGAGGCAGTAGGAGATGCTGAGACAGGTATCACAAGGTCAGCCAGGAGAAGGCTTGTAAGAACTTATCTTCCTGAGCCATCCTGAATTGCCCTATGTGCCCAGCCCACCCCCACCAGTCACATCCAATATTGAAAATAATAGTTGGCAGACTTAAATGGGTATCAGCTGGCTGGTGTGGCTGCTTGCATCTCGCTCACAATCATAGAAAAAGCCGAAAAAATGAACTCTACATGTCTGAGTGCATGCCCAGGACAAGGAAAATGGGAACAGTTTTGGAAGCTGAAAATAATTCACAGAATTATTTTGTTATCAGTTCTGAAGCTGAACAATCTGTTGCTAGTATGGACTTATCTAAAAAGTTGCATAACACAGCAGATTAAGAAGATTGCCTGAAAATCCCTAGGAGACTGGCTGTGCCACACTTACCATTATTTTCAAGCAACCTGAAGGCTTACGGTATTTTGTCTGTTATGGGTTGCTATCTTTACAGGTTTTTAAGTAAGAAAGGAAATTTGAAATGGGTTCTAAAAAGTGATATAGTTTGATATAGAACAGCAGTTCTTAATCTGCGGTCTATGAGATATCAGGAGGTGGGCTCCAAAGCATTTTCAATTTATTTTCTTTAAAACCCACACACACATATTCCCACACACTCAGATTGGGAAAATTACCTAAAATTTAGTAGCATCCTACAATATATCTCAAGAGCGTGTTTATTTCAAAAGAAAGGACTATGCCTATATTAGCCCATTCAAATATTTTTGTAACAATTACACCCACTGTAGTTAAAATTACTTTGTTTCATGAGACCTGGCACAATGGCGAAAAACAATGACACAAGCACAATGGCAAGTGCGTGTCCCAAGTACCTCAGGTATTGTGTTATACACTTAGGGGTGGGTGGAGAACCTGATCCAAGGCGGGAAGTTTTGCACGCTGACAGAACAGTGCGGGATTTAAAATCTGGTAAACCCTGGTTGCTGGCAAGGAAAGACTGGAGAGGGACAGAACACATTTCAGGTTTTAAGTACAAAATTGGTGGAAGTTTTTGGTAGTTTTATTTTGCAAGCAATTTCCATTTTTAGTAAAAGGTTCGTCTAGAGATCAGTCTGGCCTGTCAAGAAAATTCCACTTGTCACATTTCAGCATTGCAATGTTGGGGTCTGTGCGCTATGAAATACAGAGCTAATGGCTTAAAAAGAGCCTGGCAGGACGCAGTTGGCTGGCTGTGGTGAAATTGTCTGCACTGGTTGGTGCTCTGCCTGGTAAGCCATCCCACTGAGCACTTGCATGATGTCAGATTTCCTGACTAGGAATTTACCTTTGTAAAGCTTTCTGTCTTTACGACCATGAGTTTCTCATCCAAGGAGCTGAATTAAGGGTCCTCTAACTTGTGACTCCTGAGCTGCTGAATGATTTTTGGCTATATCTTGATAGCTTGTGGACAGCAGACTACAATAACTGCAGGATGAAGTTAACGTGCTTTCCGGTTCTCGGTGTGGGACTTGCTTCACTACTACTGGTAAAGCTTGGTGAGATTTTTGCATAAAAAGAATAGCAGAAGCACTAATAACATGGCCATTACGTAAAGAACAGTATGGATTTTGCATTGCTGAAGAGTTCAGAAAAAAAACGGGGCTTCTGTAGTAAGAGACCCTAATTATGATATATCAGTAGCAAAGACTAAAAGATAAGGGTCTGGTAATGTAAATGCAGGGGGTTTGTGCTGCTGTGAAGATGAGATTGCTGTAGGGAACTGATCGTAGGTCCCTAAATTAGGGTCCTTCAGTCCGATCTCAACTTGGATCAGAGTGCCATAAGCCTGCTCAACCGTGTCTCTTCCTCTGTCTGCTCCGTATATCCCTGAGTGCCTCTAGAACAAAAGGATCCTCCTCCTTTTTGGCCAAAGCTTGGAGCTCTGTTCAATTAGCAGCTCCAGAGGTGGCTCACTTACCTGTCTAAGGACAGGAGAAGCTACAAGGAGACGTTGAGAAAGATTTGGCGAGCAGGAATCCACAATGGACACAAGAAGCCTTTTGTTTAGTGCTTTGTTACAGAATAAAACTCTGGCCTGAGAGACGCATGGGTGGAGTCGCAAGCCCTTCCTCTGCTGGAAACAGCATCCGGTTGCGTCTCCAACACACCCTTCCTCCTTTCCTTGGAGCCGGGCAGTGCCGGGGCACGAGGGGGCTGGCGGGGCCGGAGAGAGCAGTCCTTTGTGGGGTGCACCTGCAGGGAGTTCCCCACAAAAGGGGACCCCTTGCTTGGCTTTGGTGGGTGTTTAGGGACTTCTGTGCGCGGACTTGGCAAACCTGGGCGTGCGGTGTGCTTCTGCCAGGACAGACGGAATTGCTCGGTACCGCGTCAGGAAGATGAGTTGTCTGCTAACGGCAGTCAGGCTTCCCCGCACCTTCCCTTGGAGCAGCTGGTGGCAAGGAGCCTGAGGCCAGCCGGATCAGGGACCGGGGAGGTGCTACGCACTTACACTCTTGGGTTGACAGTCCTACCGCTCCTGCTGAAACGGGCATGCTCTAGAAATTGCTGTGCCATTATCTACCTCGTGCATCACCTAAAAGGCAAGCAGACTTGACAGCAAATGAGGCCAAGCAATAAATGGACTTGCACTGTGTGACTTCATAGGTCAACAGGACAAGGAGGGGAGGAAAGGGGGAGGAGAAAGAAAACACAGCAACTTACAGCTTCATTTCAGACCCATTTCTCTCTCTGCCGCAGTCAGACAGGTTCCTACTTAAATCTGGCAACTCCATTTTTCATCCTGAATGAATCACTGCAATCCTGAGACAGAAATAATAAAGGAACCGCGTGTCTGTCTCTGCCACCCAAATCATTATGACAGCGCCTCTGTGGCTAATGATTGCCAGTGGCATTTGCCTTTTGCAGGACTAGGGATAAAGGAACTGCCTCTGCAGGAAGCGGTGTGACTCATTTTCTTTTCAGATGAGAAGTTCCCAGTCCCTAGCATAAGGTGAGGAGAGGGATTTGCGATCCCTGGGCAGTTATTTCTAAGGATGCAGGAAGCAAAGCACTGTATACAGCTCTGTATTTGCCAAAACTATGGCAGACAGTCAGCCATCACGCTACTGTCCCAAAGCCCTTGCTTCCAGGGGGAGGGACACAAGTATTAAATTGCCAATAATCATTCTCGACTTCCCTTGCAAGACTGCAGGGACATCCATTTCTCTCTGCAAAGTGGGTAACTGTGCTCAGAAGCCAGAATGAGTGGGCATGATGAGTGTGTGATTGATTATGGGATCTGAATACTTGAATACTGTGTTCAGTTTTGGGCCCCTCACCACAAGAAGGACATTGAGGTGCTGGAGCGTGTCCAGGGAAGAGCAACGAAGCTGGTGAGGGGTCTGGAGCACAAGTCTTATGGGGAGCGGCTTAGGGAGCTGGGGCTGTTCAGCCTGGAGAAAAGGAGGCTGAGGGGAGACCTTATCACTCTCTACAGCTGCCTGAAAGGAGGTTGTAGCGAGGTCGGTGTTGGTCTCTTCTCCCAAGTAACAAGCTATAGGATGAGAGGAAATGGCCTCAAGTTGTGCCAGGGGAGGTTTAGATTGGATATTAGGAAAAATTTCTTTACTGAAAGAGCGGTCAGACATTGGAACAGGCTGCCTGGGGCAGTGGTGGAGTCACCACCCCTGGAGGTATTTAAAAAACGTGTAGATGTGGCACTTAGGGACAGGGTTTAGTGGTGGACTTGGCAGTGCTGGGTTTATGGTTGGACTCCATGATCTTAAAGGCCTTTTCCAACCTATATGATTCTTTGTTTACTGAGATTTAAAATTAACTAGGAGATATATCTTGCAAGGTTGTTAAGGCCTATGACACCTTTCGGGGAACAGAAAAGTTCCATTTCTAGCATTTCCTCTTTCTAAAACTTACTTCCTTTTTTGGGAGTTTTATTCTTTGTCGCCGGGGTGGTACCAGTTTAAGCACCCTACTTTCCATCTGCTCCTAACTATGCATCTTCCCCACCCTGCCCCAGCATCATGTCACTCTGTTGTATTGTGCTGTCCCCTTACCCACTTTTGGTGTCACGTTCTGTCACACGAACGGGCTGCAGTGCCACTGCCAAAAATAAATGCTGTGCTGGCCTTTCCCAAATGCGTATGGACTCAGCTGGGTCTCCAGGACTTTTTATAGCCCTCCAGCTCAGTCCTATCTTTGGTAGCATCAGCACTTCCATGGCAACCAACTGTGATGTCAAAGCAACATGTTTTTTTTGGTGAGAACAGCAGGAAGCAATGAACTCTTCATAAGCAAAGATCCAATTTTCATGCAAATGTCTCTCATAATGTCTGCCACTACTGCTGTTTATGGTTCTAATCCTAATTATCTCACTGTTACCTTGCTGTCCCCCATCTGTCATACCCACCTGCTGCACGGTCTTTCGTTCGGTAGTGCAGTACGCGCTTCCTTACAGGAATATGCGTGTACTGTTGAGGAGAAAGGCGCACTCTGTTCAAAGCAAAGGGAAGCAGTAACAGGAACAGATGAGATGTAGCAGTAACCTTTGAACACAAACATCATTTTTTTTTCCCTAAACCATAACTAATGTAATTGGTCAACATCAGCCACCTCCAACCTTCTCCAGTGGCGGATATTTTTTCCAGTGGATGGGTAGGTTGTAGTGATGTGAACAGCACCTCCTGACAATACTTTCTGGGACCTCCTACAAGCAGGATCTCCAGGGATCTGCTGCCCATAGGGGAAGGATCATGGATTTATATATTACACTGACAGCTCGTAAGGGAATGAACGTAACAAACGAGCTTTTAAGCCACAAAGGCTGCATGCTAACCGTGTCTTAAACAAACTGTCAAGACCACAGATTCTGCCTTAGCCTTGTCCACTCGCAGTGCTGCCACTGTGCATGTCCTCTAACGCCAGGGACAGCAATGAGCAGTGGGGGGATTCACCTGTAGTAGGATCTGTCCATCTTTATCTGCAGCACTGCATATTCCTTGGACCAAAACACACACGTGATGGAGACTGCCTTGTGATATTAAGGATTAAACCTGTAATTTGTAACCATTTTGATTTGTAGGACAGACTTCCCCCCCTACCGAGGGTGGGAGAAACAACATATTGTAGCCTAATGCTGCAAAGAGTAGATTTATCTATTCAGAGCTCTCCTATATGTCATCTGTTTTGTTGGACTGATTTTTCACTGTGTTTTTTCACTTTAAGTGAAGATACAAGGGTGACTTCTTATCCACAACAGTGAATGGGGTTTACCCTATTCTAACTTAGGCAATAAAGAGTCACGATACTCCTCCCTGCCCAACCTGAATCAACAAATAAATGAGTTTACCTCCTCTTTAATTACAGGTAAGTCACTGGCTCATTGGCAGCAGAAAATGCTCTGTGGTTTCTCCTGCTTTTAATTCTCTAACACTATAAAATAAGTACATACATATAAAACAGAGCTGAGAGGGAAAAATGAACGACTTACTCCCTGGCCCTGCAGAGAAAACAAGTTCACACAGAACCTCCACCTGCACTTACTACATGGGAAGACACAGGCAGGACTCATCTACAAATTGCCTTGCAGACTTCTCCCCGCTCTCGCAGGCACTGGCTGGTGCCCTGCATCCTCTGCTGTCACGTTGTGTCCACGGGAGCGCTGGGCGTGGGGCTGTGCAGAAAAGGGGACATGTCAGGCGCTCAGCATCCCAAGGATAGAAGTGGCTCATACCCTCTGTACCAATCACAGGGTGACAAGAATCTCCACAGCTCCCATCTCATCACCGTCTGATGGCGGCCGAGCTGTTTGCGGTGCTGAGCTGGCTGCTGGCTCCAGCAGCGTGCAAGACATCTTCTGCCCACAGCAAGGGATCCTGCACAGACTAACCTAACACCCTCAGCCTCCACTCACCTCGGTGCAGCCATTAATCCTGAAGCCTAGTGATGGCCACAAACCTGGCAATTATCCAGTTAATCATTTAAAAACAAAGTAATGCATTTAAACTTGGTATCGAGATAGTTCCTCCCACAATATAGTCATCACTGTGTTTACGATTTGCAAAACGCTAGTATTACAGTTGCTTATTACAGACATACTGCAGTTTATTTCAGTATTGCCTCTGTTTTGCAAAAATACTTTCTATCTGTTGGAAAGTTTTTCAGCCAGTCTGATGACAATAGTAATTATTTTAAGACAAATCAAGCAAGTCAAAACAACAAATAAATGCTGATACAGGTTTTATGACAAAAAATCCTGACAGAATATAGACAGATAGAATATCACAGAATATAGATAATATAGAATAACATAAACTTTGCAAGCTAGTTTTTAAATTTTATGGCAAATGGATTGTTAACCCAAGAAACTTTGTAAGGGTTCTAGTTCCTAGCTGTGAAATTCATGATCTTTCATTTTTATCAACATAACTTGTTTAAATCTGTTGAGGAAATGGGTGTTTCTGTGGTCCTTCATGCTTCTGATCAGTTTTAAACACCTATAGCACAGACCCAGTCTAAAGAATCCATTTCAGGCTGTATAGAGAAGTGAGTGACGTCATAGTTCGAGAACAAGACATACCTCTTCATCATTGTAAGGGAGGCCAAAACAATGCTTCAGGCTAATCAATTTGTGAGTGTTACCGAATTCCTTAATTACTAATCTGGGACTGCATACCCCAAACTGATTATTTCTCCACCCAGTCTAGAGCATGTAACTCCTTGCAGCAGCAGTAGACAATTATAAATGGGGGCCTAAGGAATCAAAGACTCCGATGGCAGAGCTTAAAGGGAGCAAATCTGGGGGGGTCAGCTGAGTTCCTAGTTAAAATCTATCACAACTACTAGGCCCCAGACAGCTGGGGAGGCACATTACGGTCCCACAAACATGATGTTTTCTCCAGCTGGGTCTGAGTCACTCCAGGCTGTTTTGTAACCACCCTGGGATGTGATGGAAGGAACATGCGTGCGTCCTCTTCCTAGTCAGCGTAGGAGGACCACAGCCCTCTGGGACCACAGGCAGGGCAAAACACACCCTCAGACTCCTGTCTTGTTCTTCTGGGGTACACTGGCAGGATGCTGAAGTCACCCGCAATGGAGTTCTTCAGCCTGTTCCCAAAGATACCCAGCTGCAGGACTTTCCATTGGCAGCAACCCTCTGTGGACTCCAAAGGGGGTTATTAACCATTGACCAGCTGGGCAGCTTTCACAAAGGCTTGTGTAAGCTCTCAGATCCAGTTCCATGCTCTGTTATCTAATCCTGAAATTTTCCTGAATTTTTAAAGCCAGTTTTTCATCATCTTTAGCTTTTCTTAAGAACAACAAACTTAAAATATCTGTTTTGCTTTTTATAAGTACTAGACCTCTGCAGTAGTGCTGACCTGTGAGACCCAGAAAAGCCTGCAGCTCTGAAAACTAGTCCAAAAGGTGACCAAAAATCAGGCACTCAAAAATGATGGGTAACTTTGGAAAGCTTGGCTTTGTTCTCTTTTTGGAGAAGGGAGATGATACTATCCATGGTATGAGGTAATACAATAAATTGTTTTGCGATCTTTGGGTAGAAGATGCTAGAACCATGAAAGCTTTTAGACTGGAGTAGGGGGTTAGGACTTTATAAACACTCTTTTGGATAATGAAACCATTAATTAACTGGAACCAGTCTAGGCTGAGAACCAAGTAGTTCCTATTAAAGCTGTGGGACTGCTCTACTGACAGGACTCACAGCATTAGAGCATCTCTCTTTGGAGCAGAAGAAACAGACTCAGAGCAGAGTTTTAAAAGAGTTAGTCAATGCTGCCCTAAAGACACCCTACAAAAGCTCTGAGAGGAGCCAGCTCTTTGTAGTGCGCACAAAATCCAGTATTGCCTGCGATGCTTCACAGAAGCTAAAACCACAAAGGAGATCAGCTCAGATAATCAGGGCCTCTTCAGGGAAGGTAGCCAGATAGCTCCTCAAGGGATTTAGAAAAGGAAATACCTATCAGCACTCAAGCAGCCATCATCAAACCCCAGCCATCTTGATCTCACCCACTCTGCAGATCTTCTTCGTATGCAACACTATCAACAGGATGAGGCAAATCAGTGCCTAGGAAACCCTTGTTTCTGCCTCTCTCTAGGTTTGGCGTTTCAGTGCTAGCAAGAACATTAGAAAGTTTTTTTTGTTTCTGTCATGACAGCGTGATTTCATACACTCTCACCAGCACACTTAGGTTTATGAACTACGTGCAGATACTGGGCTTTAGCAACCCCTCTACATTGTGCCCTTTCAATTGAAAACTTTGAATGAAATACTGACAAGTGTTCTGCATCTGCATCCAGCAATGGGGAAAAGTAAAAAGCTATGGAAGTAACCCAGACCTGTGCAAAATCACCTGCTCCTGCTTTTTGGAGTGCACGGTGATTTTTGCAACTGCTCTCCAGCATTATTTTCTGCATAGTTTTCTTTGCAACGTTAACAGTTGGCCCAGGGGTAGACATTATCTTCAGAGCGTTGACTCATGTTGGTTCACGTGCAGTGTCAAAAAAGGGGAAAAAATAATCTGCTTATTTGTAATCCTAGATAAAAAATGTTGAGAATCAAAATGGCTAAACTTCATAGCAGATCCTCTACAAGAACCAGCTGTACTTGACCAGTGCTACCTAGTGAACAACCTCCTGTTCGTATCATGCTATGAGGAATAATACGAGATTGTAGCATGACCTGCACCTGGCTGATCAGAAGCTGGTGGTTTTGTGACAGACCACAAATAAACCTGTCCCCATATATTTGTAGAGATGCTAGAATTTAATTAATTTATTCAGCAAAATTTTATTCACTTATTCAGTTAGTAAAACTGATTACAGTCATAGGATTTGTTGGTTGTACTATGTAAAGGCACAAAGCAAAGTTTCAGTCCTGAATCTTTGGAAGTCTGGAGAGAAAAAGGGGGAGAAAACATAAATTTGGAACATGACCCTACATCTGAGACCCTCTCCTACCCTGTGTAAAAAGAAAGGCTGTGTTTCCTCCTGTTGGCAACAGAAAGGCGAGCTGCAAATACAATATAGGTAAAAGAACAAAGCCAGCAGCGCCCTGGAGGCTACTGGCAAAGGCGATAGCTATAGCTGCTATGCTTGTTACATGAAGTTGACTGGGAGAAGGAGGTAGGTAGAACAAATGTCTCCGACATCTTCAAGTGCATACCACTTGGTGTTACCGGTATCACGTCCTCTTCTCAGCTTGTGCCTAAATGCCAGTATAATGCAGAACCTGGACACCATTTTTCTATCCTTTCCCTTGGAAATGCTTGGTACTTGGCTGACAGTTGTTCCAGAGAAGCAGCGTAACAAGCACACCTCTCCCTGTCTGTCATGTGCATCAGGAGGGAAACCAAACCAGTCCGTCTGTGCGGGATGCGACTGACAGCTGATTCCTGTGGGGTATCGATCCTGCATCCCCATTTCCTCTCTGTAAGCGCACGGCCACTAACACAAGTTGTCTTGGCACACAGGTGTAGCGGCGCTTCTGTGTCTTGCTTGAGCTGGGGGAAACAACAGCAGCAAGTTGGCAGTAGTCTTGCAGAGTATTTGCCATCCCGCGGGTTCTTCCTGAGGTGGCAGGGACCTTCTCAGACCCCGCTCCGGTGATGGGCAGGGAAGGGAACAGGGCAAGTGGAGGAGCTGAGCTCCCACGTGTAGGGTGAAGGTGGAAGATGGTGTGCCTCTCCTCTTGTTCCTAACCCTTGAGGGTCCTATCTTCACGGCACTTCTTTAAGGGAGGTGAGGCCCTTTACGAAGCCTCTTCTGAGAAATTTCTCTGGGCATATGTGAGCGGACAGCTTCTGCCTTGCAGTGAGGAACGAGGTGCCTCGGTCATAGGGAGGCTGACGTGTGATGCCAGCGTGGTTATATGCTGCTCATGAAGCAAGGAAGGTTTAACTGCTTTGGAGCTGCTCTGTTGCGTTCAGTTTTTTAGTTAAGTTTCCCTAGAACAAGAGACCCCAGGAGCGGACGTACTATCCTCTGCCTGCAACTCATTTCCAGGTGCCAGGATGCCCCAAGGAGCTGAGACACCCGGGAGGACAGCTGCTTCCAGCAAGGTGGGAGAAAAGCGTCCTCCCAGTAAGCTGAACTGTTCAGAAACTGGTCCTGACCTCCCCGCAAGCCGTTTGTGTGCGTGCTGTGGGGAAAACTTTGCCTGCTCCCTTCCAGCTTTATAATCCCATGGGCCTGTTAATAAAAAGAAGCCACAGCACAGGACAGGCAGCTGTTGTGGTGAGACGCTGCAAAAAACTTCCCCAAAAGACAGTATTTATCCCAGGTAATAAAAGTGGCAGTAGTAATTAAGGAGGGGTGATGTCCTCCTTTTGCAGGGCCATCAGTTTTGCACCTCTCCATCTTTCATACTTATTTCCAAGCTGCACAAGCCGGTGTGACTTGTCATTGTTTGCTTAGAGGGATTGTTTTGCTTTCCACCAGAAATACCAGATGTCCCTAATTTCCCTCTTTTACTGCGGAAGGGATGGCTCTGCTTGAGGGAAGCCTGATACCGAAGGGTAGCCCTCAGAGTCTCCAGCCTTCCCAAGGAGCTTTCTCCACACACCTGTATGGACACACCATCCTCCTCCTTCCCTGGCCGCCTTCCCTCCGAGCCCAGAGTCTGCTGTTACGTCCCAAAGAACACTGGGATGTTGCCCATAGATAGGACATTACCCGAAAGATGGGGTATCCTCATAAACCCGCTCCAGCCCAGGCTCAGCCCAGGCTGCCCTGCTCAGCTGACCATGGTCCTGCCCTGGCCTCTCTGCATGAGTAGCACTGGGGCTGACAGGTTTTGGGGTGGCTTTTTTCCATTCTCCCTGAATTAATCCAGTGATTATGGAGAAAGGCAGCAGAATGGCAGCTGTGGTGTGACTGATCACACTGGGCTGGATACAAATGCGAGCTGGCAGTCCAGCCAGAGGATCTAGGCAGGAAGACACGATGGCTGTGGAACTGGAGCACCTTTGGAGCATGTATTTGTGTGTGAAAGGCATGAAAGGAAAGAGTTATTGACTGAAAAGACCAGCTAGAAGCTCTGAGGCCTCCATCTTTCTGATGTCTGTCTTTATTATGGTAAAGCCTGCAGGAGTCAACCCTTCTGCTTGGGAGTGGGGCCAAGTAAGGAACCTCACCGGTCCCTTCTGGAGGGGTTTAGAGAGGTCTCCCCTCAGCAATACATCCTTGGCCAATGGCTCCTCTACAAAAGCTGGGACAAGCCTGGCTTTCATCCCTTGCTTGTGCCAGGGCTCCCTTAGGATAAAGACAGTTGCTGCATTTTGCCCACCCCCTAAAGGCACGTCTCTGTACGGGGGAACAAGGGAGGAATCTGCCAGTCCACATCACATGGGCTGAGCAAAGGGAGGCACGAGACCTTTTCTTGTGGGCCACTGAACAGGAAGGAGAAACTCGGGGAAAATCTCTTCCAGCTGCTTTTGCTCATTCACTGCTTCTGAGCAAGACATTTTTCTCCTTAGGGCACGAAGGAGGTTGGGCATATTCTCCTCGGAGCCCAGACCCACATCAAGCACAGGGAAGGTGGCTATTATTGCCCAACACTGTCTCCCTCTTCACAGCCGAATTCAAGGGCAGCTCTGCTGATTTTCTTTAGCCACTGAGGATGTGGCAGGCTGCTTTGGAGAGCAGGCCGGTCTCTGCATGTCCGGTAAGACACATGGCCTCGGGCTGGCTGTCCCTGCTGCAAGCCCCACGGAGATGCTGCCGTCCCTGCCTTTCAGACTTTGGACCGAGCAGCTCCAACCGGCAGATTGTGAGTGACTCAAACGCTCTTCATCAGCAGATGTTGAATCTTCCCCTTTCACTTTCCAGGAAGGGGGAAAAGACTGATTTATTCACTTTGCTGGGGTGGCAGTGGACAGAAAAATGTAAAAAGGAACAGCATATTCTCTGATATTATTCAGATCCTGAGGCTTAATGCATGCAATCTGCCCTTCCAGGACTTCAGCCCTCTCATGAGTGATATTTTAATTTGTATCCAATTACAAATAAAGTGTGCCCCATTTACCTTTCTAAGGGAACTCTGACAAGCTGACATGTGAGACGCTCCTCGTAGCTTAACGACAAACTGGTTGCAGAAAGCTACTGCAACTGTGTGTGTGTGCGTGTGGTTGTATCACTGCTTCTCAGAAAGGTCAGGCTGCTCATCTTTGTCATATGTTCCATGCTGCAAACTCCTTGGGGAGAAGTTTCCCTGAAGCAGTGATAGAAGGGGAAAGGAGAGAGTAAGAATTCCATTTTTTGAAAGGAACATCATGCAAATCCCCCTCACTCTGGTGCTGAAGTCCTGAGCGAAGGATTAGTTTTATTACCAATATTCCCTTTTATTGTGGTGATGATTAGAGGTATCAACACTTTTACTGGGCATGGTGCAAACATACTAAATTGCCTCTCCCCACCCCTCAGATTACCAATAATTTAATGACAGTCTGATGTCAGCAAATCTGAAACCATCAAGTGGCTGGGAATTTATCACCCTAGACAGAAAGATGCAGATCACTGAGCACCTCCCCCTCACATGCTCAAGCCTTTAACTCAGTCCTCTATGCAGTGACTTCTTTTTTCTTTAAAAAACTGAGCAAACCAGAGGTCTACGCCATGACCCAGGATCCCATAGGACCTGGGACTCCTGGTAGGGAGCATAGCCTGATCTCTGGAAGACTTGCAGCAAATGGCATCTTGCAGCCAGCCAGCCTTCATCTCTGGGTGGGTTCACCTCTCTGTCCAGAGCTCTGTGTCCAGAGCCCAGACTTTTCAAAGCCTTTACTAAACAAATTCCAAAGGGATGCTGCCAGGACACCACATTAACCACTGTTAAGATCTTTTTTTAATTACTTCACTGCTGTTGTTTTAAGGGTATTTTCTATTAATTATTTCTGCTATTACTTTTGCTGAGACGTGGTGGCACCCATGGAGGGATGCATCTGTAAACATGCATAATTCATGCCTGGCTAAGGCCAAGGCACAGAATCACAGAATCATACAATCATGCCTAGATTGGAAAAGACCTATAAGATCATCTAGTCCAATTGTTAACCTCGCACTGACAAGTCCCCCGCTAAACCATGTCCCTAAGCGCTACATCTACAATACACTTTCCTTATCTCAGACAGGGGTTGAATTAATGGGGACGGCAGTCAATGGACTCTTGATTTTTTGATTCTTCCCCAGCTCAGTCACCAGCCTCCAAGGAGGACATGGGGTTCAAACTGGTCATGTGGCCAACAGTTTTTCTGGATTTTTAGTGTGCCATGCTGATACGATTCATTTCCGCAAGCAGCCAGTTTCCCAGTACTCCAATAAAAATCCCCAAGAGCCTCAGTTCTTTCCCTGCCTTAGATAACCCAAATTTTAGCCTCTGAGGAGCTGGTAGCCCCAAATTCTGGGGCAAATGCTAATTAAACAGCTGCATTTCAGCCTCTCGGGGCTCGTAACAAAAGGTAACAGCTGTGCGAGAATTTTTCCCGTCTCAGTGCTGAAGTCGGTGAGCTGAGCAAAACTTTGTGCATCCCCCATTCCCCGCCCCGCGCAGGTGGCTTGCACAGGGCACAGCATCACCTGGGCCTTGGGTTTTGACTGTGCTGGAGCACAACGAGCAAGGGGGACTGAAGCTGCCTTTCTGACAAGCCAGAAAAGGTGCATCATCCTCAAATGACTCTATCCCCCTCCCGAGAGGTCAGCTCCCTGCCAAAAAAAACGCAAACCAAAAAAACAAAACCAAAAGCCAGATCTGATGGTGTATTTCCAGAGCCTTCTGGAGATCCCTTGCTCTCCCCCTTTAACGAAGGGGATGTGCTCCTTTGGGTGATGGGGAAGGCTTTAATGGGTGATAAAAGGAGGACTGAAATCTCTTCTTTTTTTGAAAAGAGAAATGAAGTATTTTTTCCTCAGCTTGTTTTTTTAATTACAGATAAAGCCAAGTACCACCTGGCTTTTCCTCTGAAGTGGTACAGAGGTGGGTGAGCTAATACCATTATAACATCACAGATGCCAAGAGAATTCATTTGAAGGGGACCGATGAGGAAAAGAGATCCACTTAAAACCGTGTTTGCTTTTGTCAACACTTTATCAATTCAGATTTTCAACAAAGAGCTGGGAGAAAAGACTCTGAAAAGAGTTTACAAGCCCTCCGGGACCATGGTGAAACTCCCACCACTCTTGCTGCTCCGGTGGCTCCACACACCTTGGTTACTTTGGCATTTTGTTTGGGTGCTGCAACTGGGGCACCCAACCTTGTGTGGGGTGACACTGCAAAGCAGTGGTGGAGTCAGGACCAGAGCCCAGAACCCCACAGCCCTGGCAAGAAGAGGCAGGGAAACTGTTTTCTCCTCTTGCTGAAGGAGTTTCCTCCTCCCATCCGGTCCTCCCTAGCATCTGATCAGGAACTAAAGTTCAAATCTCACAGAGATTATAAACGGGGAATCATTTTCAGTGAGAGCACAGGCAAATTCACCCCTGATGAGCTAAGGTTTCCTGACCGTGCAATGCTTTGCCAAGAGACTCCCTTCCCTGAGCTCTTATCTTGCTTCTGCTTGCTGGGTTAACTGTTAGAAAATAGTGTGTAGTGGCATCTCTTTTTGCATATTATTATTCTGTTTTTAATTTAAAGCAGCAGAGAAGCTGAGGCAGATCTGGAGCCTGGAAGGGAACCACAGGGAAAAGCATCTGTTTGCTGCAGTGCAAAAAGTACAGCATCGATCCTGACCTGTTACGGGGCTGACCCCAGGCTTGTGCAGAATACTACCAATCATGTCCGCTGGTCTTCTTCTGGCAACCTGTCAATATAAAGAGCAGGAAGGAAATCTAAAGACTCCTAGTTACTTTTTCCTAGGCCATAGTTCTACACACATACCTTTGCTGTGCTAGCAGGTAATCACTGCTTATGTGGAAAGAATTAAGTGTGGCTGGCCCTTACCTCTTAACATTTTCCCCACGGTAAGTGGTGTTGCACAGTATTCGGAGTATTAGGCAAAGCTTCCTGCGCACTTCAGCTCGGTTACATTGCCGCAGTCTCGATGTGCAGACGCCTGCTGCTGAGGATTGACCAGTATGTGGCAAAGAACGTGGGTCTAATTCTCCATTCCTTTATATGTTGTGAACTGGTGCTTTAAGCTTTGTGCAAGACAAAGTCCTGCAGCTGCGGACTTGGTGGCCCTCAGCAGGAAAGCAGCAGCATGCATTGCAGGGCCACGAAGCACTGGGGCTCCCCATGGAGGCAAGAACCAGCGGTCTCTTCCCGGCCCAGGGAGCATCCCCCTATGTGGAGCCTTTGCTTCCATCCCGAGCAGCTTGCTCATCCATCAATCCATGCCCCTTGGTCTGCAGAGCTCCTTCTGCTCTGATTAACCCACAACTACCATGTGTATCCCATGCTCAGCTTGTGGTGCCTTCTGATGATGTTCAGGTGGAAAGGCAGGTGTTGCCTGACCAACCTGATCTCCTATGACCAGGTGACCTACCTAGTGGATGAGGGAAAGGCTGTGGACGTTGTCTACCTAGACGTTAGTAAGGCCTTTGACACTGTCTCCCACAGCATACTCCTAGAGAAGCTGGCGGCTCATGGCTTAGGCAGGTGTACTCTTCACTGGGTAAAAAACTGTTTGTACGGCCAAGCCCAGAAAGTTGTGGCGAATGAGTTAAATCCAGTTGGCTGGTCACTAGCAGTGTTCCACAGGGCTCAGTTTTGGGGCCAGTCTTGTTTAATGTCTTTATCAATAATCTGGACAAGGGGATCGAGCGCACCCCCAGTAAGTTTGCAGATGACACCAAGTTGGGTGGGAGTGCTGATCTGCTGGAGGGTAGGAAGGCTCTGCAGAGGGATCTGGACAGGCTGGACTGATGGGCCGAAATCAATTGCATGTGGTTCAACAAGGCCAGGTGCCGGTTCCTGCACTTGGGTCACAACAGCCCCATGCAACGCTACAGGCTTGGGGAAGAGCGGCTGGAAAGCTGCCTGGCAGAGAAGGACCTGGGGGTGCTGGTCGACAGCCGGCTGAATGTGAGCCGGCAGTGTGCCCAGGTGGCCAAGAAGGCCAACAGCATCCTGGCTTGTATCAGGAATGGTGTGGCCTGCAGGACCAGGGAAATGATCGTCCCCCTGTACTCGGCACCGGTGAGGCCGCACCTCGAATACTGTGTTCAGTTTTGGGCCCCTCACCACAAGAAGGACATTGAGGTGCTGGAGCGTGTCCAGAGAAGGGCAGCGAAGCTGGTGAGGGGTCTGGAGCACAAGTCTTATGAG
>JAVKLA010000021.1:9060267-9094697 GCA_034782735.1 Sagittarius serpentarius | reverse complement strand
CAAGGCCAGGCTGGACGGGGCTCTGAGCAACCTGATCTAGTTGAAGGTGTCCCTGCTCACCACAGGGGGGCTGGACTAGATGGCCTTTGACGGTCCCTTCCAACTCAAGCCATTCTGTGATTCTATGAAATCTGGATTAAACTGGGGACGACAACAAGCCGTGTGCCTTCGAAGCCTGGACAGAGCACCGTGAGGTGTGGCCGGTGCGCTGGGGTTAGCCTGTTCCCTTGGGCGTTGCAGTACCCAGCTCTCAGGGACCTGGACATTGACAGCGTCATACTCAAGTCTTGTGGAGTGTAATGTGAGGGGGAGAGGAGGAAGGAAAAGACAGAATAAGTGGAGATCAGTGAATGTGGTGCTTGTAGACAAGGGTCTGCATTACCTGAGAGTTAAGGGATTCACTGCTTTGCCACCGGTTCCTGGTGTGAGGGCATCGGGTTCCCCATCTGCAGATTGGAAATAAGCTGCTTCTCTCTGCTCCTCAACCTCCCCTTTGGACCTGTTCAGGAATGGAAACTGTCTCTGTACGTGCACGGCACTTTGCAGAGTGAGGCCACGACTGGGTTGAGATCTTTTTTCAGTGCTGTCATCCTGTGCATGTTTAGAGAGGTGCAGAAACCAGCCTGTGTTGGCATGGTTTTGTCTTCTCTCAAGAAATGGCTTGAGTCTCTGAGCTTTCTGGTGGTTTCTAGCCACAAGGCAGCTGTGGCTGCCCCTTGGAGCTGTGTGCCTTTTGAGTCCGCTGTCCTGACTGTGTGCAGGTGGAGTCACAGCTGGAAGTCTGCTGTGGCATTTACTGCTCAGCTGGCTGTGAGAGAGCGGGAATCAGAGGTAGAAGTTGCTCGGGTGCTGTTTGCTAAAGCAATGCTTCTCTACTGACATTTCAGCTACAATTGTTGTTTCTTTTCAGGACACAGGTATTGGGATGACCCAGGAGGAGCTGGTTTCTAACCTTGGCACCATTGCTCGTTCGGGCTCAAAGGTAACTTGGGATGAGGCACCCCTTCTCCCCCTGCTTAGAAAAGTCTTCTCCAGTTACAGCTGCTTTTGTTCTCCCAGTAATTTCTCATTCCGTTTTGTCCCTTGACCCCCAGCCCTGCTGTGAAATTACACCCCTCTTGGAAGGTGAAACCTACCTGCGGAGTCTTCTAGCTCTTAATGGTCTCTGCTGTGTGCTGTGGGCGGCCCGTGGTGCCCAAGCAGTGCTAATGGGCCCTGTGTGTAATGCTGCTGCACCTGGCTCTCCTCACTCCCAAATGCCTTCCTCCCCTAGCCATCATTATCGAGGGGCACATGCTCACTCGGCATTCACACTGTGTCTGGGAGGGCAGCGGCTGTGGCCTCGTGCTGGCAAGTTGTTCTATTGTACCTGATGTACCTGGGGTTTGGTTTTTTTCCATCTGTGGAGTCACCATTTTAAGGTTTTGTGCTCCTGATTGACTGAGCCCTTGCTTGTTTTCCTTCACTGCTAGCGGCAGTGAGTGTTTCCCTAAGCAGTGCTCTCCTTTTCCAGAGGTGCCGTCCCTGTGGGAGACACCCTTTTCCTGGGGCACCGTCCTCAGAGCACTGATGCAGAAGTGTGGGGATGAGGACCGCCAGGCTGCGGTACCTGGCGTGGGGCTGCGTCAGTGCCTGAGGAGCCCAGCGGGAGGACGGATTGCAGCCTGCCAGCGGTACCTGAAGTCACTGTATGCTGTTTTATGTCTCTTTGTTCCTCCAGGCTTTTCTAGATGCTCTGCAGAGCCAAGCTGAAGCCAGTAGTAAAATCATCGGCCAGTTTGGAGTAGGTTTCTACTCAGCCTTCATGGTGGCTGATAAAGTGGAGGTGTTCTCACAGTCTGCAGAGCCGGGGAGCCCAGGCTACCACTGGTCTTCAGATGGGTAAGGCTGCAGAATGGGATGGAGGTGGTGGGGGGGCTGTGTCCCGGTCAGGCATGGACTGAAAGCTGTGCAAAGCAAGACAGGGCTTGTGTCGTCTTTCATGATCAGGCTTACTGGTTTAGGTCCTGCTCAGATTATAGGAGGCAACAAAGCGTGGCCAAATGTGCTGGGGTGAAAACCACAGGGACAAACTTGCTTTGCAGAGCAGGCGTGTTGTGGACAAAGAGAGTACCTGCCTCTCCTGTTCCTTCCCTGCTGGCAGGCAATCATCTTAGCACTGCCCCGGACTGGAGAGACAAATTTCATCTCTTTGGTCTAGTCTTCCCCTGAGTTTTTGCTCGGGGGCACCCACAGTAGGCAGGGCTTGTGCAGTGCTGTGGCTCTGTAGGCACATGTCTTCCGTGGGTTGGATCTGTGTGCTCATCCTTTGCTTTTCGCTTGGAGTTGCAAACTTCTGTGATGGCAAAGCTGCGGACTGCTGGACCATGTTGAAATTCTAGGTCCTAGAGGTGAAAAGCTCTGCATCCCCATAAAACCTCCTGCGAATAAAGAATTTACTAAGTTCTTCAAATTTTTGAAAAAACATCTCGTAACTGAGACATCAGGCTGTCTTGGGCTGCAGTCAAGCTGCTGTGTACTGCAGTCTGTACTGCTGTACACTTTGAAGGCTTGCTTGTCTGTCATCGCTGCTGCTGTCTCTCCCCTGGGTCAGTGCTCTCACCAGTGTTTGATCCCCACGTGGCATTCAGTTAGCAATAGGGCAGGAATGGTCGTCCAGAACGGGCTGCCTTCAGCAGAGCACGGCTACTTTTCCTTGGAACCAGTTACTGCGTACTCCAGTGGAGGCAGGAATGAAGGCCTGCAAACAAGTCAGAGTTGTCAAAGGAGAAGGCAGGAGCCTGGGTGTTGCAGTTGCTGTAGGAAACGTAGGAGAGGAGTTGAAGGCTAGGCTTACACAACCTGAAGTTTCTTTGAAGTTTGTTTCCTTTTCAGTAGAGACTGCTGGTGTCTTTGCAGAGCAGTGTGTCCTGGGTCTGGAGTCTCTGTAGGGAAGACAGCCACGTGTTTTTGGGGGGCTTCTCAGAGGCACAGAGAGTATTCAGGCATTCAAGACTTTTTGCCTTTTCCTCTTGGTGCTAAAGTGTTGTGTGTGCTCTTAGTTTAGTAAAACATTTTCATGTCCCATTGTGGGTGTATCTGAAGCACAAGCTGACACGGGGTCTGTTTCTAATCCTAGTTCAGGAATGTTTGAGATTGCAGAAGCATCTGGTGTCAGAACTGGGACTAAGATTATTATACATCTCAAAGAAGACTGCAAGGAGTTTGCAAATGAAGACCGAGTCAAGGGTGAGTGAAGGAGGGACATGCTGCTACCTGCTGAGGGGCCGTGTGAAGTCTGTCAGTGGGCCATGAGTGGGAGGTGAATTTACAGTGTTTTTCCTCTCCTGCAACACCTTTCACCTGCTGTTACTGAGAAAATTCTTACTGTGTTGTTTTCACAAATGTGACTCTTCTATGTTTTCTTTCCATTCCAGAGGTTGTGACAAAATACAGCAACTTTATCAGCTTCCCACTGTACCTCAATGGGAGAAGAATTAACACATTACAGGTGAGCAGGAGGAGGCCACAGGCAGGTCACTCATGGAGGTGAACCCTTGTAATCCTCCACTGGATAGAGGAAATAGCACAAAGTTGCTGCTGTCCCTGGAAATCAGGGGAGGATTGTCCGGGATATCACAGACCCTGTAGCGATCAGTTAATGAGAACAAAAGGAGACAATCCAGCAGAAGTCATACCTGGAACTGCTTTTTTGCATTTGTTGGAGAGAATTCTTGCAGATTAGCAAAGCAGTTTTTATTTACTAGAAGATCTTCTAGATCTTCCCTTAATCAGAATTATTATTTCAGTGCTTTATAATACTTATTCTAACTGTTTAAGACAGGTGACACGTTAGTGATGTAGGGATTACTCCTGTGGTGTGCTGACACCTCTTGTTGCTGTTCTTTCTGTCCTTCAGCATGGGATAGCCAGTGCCAGTGAGTGGTTCGTTTTCTTAGCGGCTCAGATCACAGCCTGATTTTCTTCGCAGCAACTAGCTGAGCACTGCTTGATGCTGGCGTTTTCTGACCACTTAAAATTATATTGCAGCCAGGTCCATTTTAGTCAGAAGTTCTTGGCCCAATTGCAGGCATCACCTAGGTGAAGTTAATTATCTTCAAAACAAAAAAATCTATGAATCATTTTCCTGCAGCATCTCCTTTTCTGGTTGTTTAAAGCTTCCTCACTTAAGAGAGCAGGTAGAGAGTGTGTGTGGGGTTTTTGTTTCCTGGAATGTGGCACTGAATGCACAGACTTTCAAGACTCTACTTAATATTTTATGATATTAATTTATCTAAGGTTCTGTAATTGGTGCTATTAGTCACTGATATTTATTTGGATTCCTGCACGATAGCGTTTCTGTTCCAAAGGCTTTCTAGCTGCTTCCCTTAAATTACAAAACAGCTGTTTGCTCTTTCTACCTGACAATCAATAGAACAGACTCCCTAGAGAAGAGTAGTACTAGAGCAAGGGGTGAAATGCCCTTAATAGAGTCATGTACTTTTATCTTCTTATCAGAAAGCCTGTTTTCCCTTGGGATACAGCAACAGCTTTATTGTCATTATGCTCTCATATCAGGGTTTTTCTTTATCCGGGATCTTGGTTTTGTGTTTTTGCACACATCAACATCAGTTCACTGTAAGCAGAGCCATAGTTAGTTCCCTGGTGTGGATTTTCCTAGATAAGCTCTTGAATGCTTGCCGTGTAGCTGGTGATGTGGAGTTAGAGGCTTTTCCAGTCTCACTGCGATAACTGTAGCTACAAGTAAGCCCCTGGGAAAGCAGCACTTTACCTAACAACAGCTGCTATAAAGCACCTTAGTACCCATTTGAGTCTGTAATCCTACCTGTGATCCTGCAAACCCTCCAGGACACTTGCGTGTGCTGGAAATGTTACGAAGCCACTTGTGGAACGAGGCTTTGAGGCAGAAGAAGTTTTAAGGAGTGTGGCAGCATGGTAGGGCTGCCAGAGCCGTGAATCCCTTGGACTCTGATGGGTGGAGGGTGGGCTGGATCTTTGTACTGCCCCCAGTAATCGCTCCTGTCACTCATTAGGGCTTGAGTGGCAAAGAGTGGCAGTGAGTGTAGTGGGCTTCACCCAGCTGGAAACATGAGATTCTTAGTTGAGTCCCAATGCTTGTTAAATGGGCAGGGCCCCCCACATCTTTGCTAGATGCTAGTCTTTTGCTGAGGTACTGAAAACTTAAATGTGATGTGAGCACGGGCTGAATGCTCCAGAAAGTGTTGGGGGGCTTAAAGCAGCAGCAGATAGAAAGCATGGCCGCGGGAAGGGACCTGGTCTGGAGCTCGTGACTTCAATTCACATGTTGATGTGTGAAACAGTACTGCTGGAGCACTTTCTGACCCCGCAGCAGGGATGGCCGAGTGGTTCACAAAGCGTCTCCCGAACTGCTCCAAAACAAATCAGCAGAAAACAGGCAATCCGGGAGTTGCTTCACAAGCACTCAGCTGACCTTGTGGTGGGAGAGTGACCTCCATCAGGGAGGCAGGCCAGTTGCAACAGATCCACTTAAACTTCCACTTTTCTTTTGCTTGCTCCTCACGCCTTGAGATACTTGACCAGTACTGCCAGTCAGCTGAGCTATGGTAACTGCCCAGGATGCTCTTCGCCAGTAGCAAATGCGAGGCAATGGAGGTTAGCCAAATCCCTTTTGTTCTGGGGTGAAGAAAGCTGCCTTATATATGTTGCAGGGCAAGAGTACCTCTGTGAGAGGTGACCTGAGGTCAGCTGAGGGACAGGAATTTGTTAGTCTCTGATAATGTGCCTGAACCATAATACATCCCACTGCCCCTCGGGCTGTGCAGAGGAGTCCGTCTGTTTGAAAGATCGTGTTTCCTTACTCCAGCATCCTGGAGGGAAAGTGTAACTCTGAAAGAAGAGCCCTGTGCTGTGAGGCCACAGGTCTTGAGAGCTGGTGGGAACTCATGTCCCTGCTCCTCCACAGGCACTCTGGATGCTGGACCCCAAGGACATCGGCGAGTGGCAGCACGAGGAGTTCTACCGCTTCATAGCGCAGGCTTACGACAAGCCCCGCTACATCCTGCACTACAAGACGGATGCTCCTCTCAACATCCGCAGCATCTTCTACGTGCCTGAGCAAGTATGTGCCCTTCTGTCCAGGGAACAGTGGGACATCTGCCCAGTTGCTCTGAAGAGGAAAGAATAGGAGAGCTCCGTAGGGAAGGGAGGCAGCTAAGGCTGCAGAATGGCAAGGAGGACTACCCAGTGTGGCATCTCTGCAGTGTGCTGGGTGCTGAAGGATAGTTGTGGGGATACTGAACCACAACAGGAGCGGGGAAGTGGCTCAGGTAGATCCCTAGGGAAGACCGTAGTGTGCAGCTGGGCACCCTGCACAGTGCTGGTGTTACCCTTCTGTCTCTTGTTCCTGCAGAAACCATCCATGTTTGACATCAGCAGGGAACTGGGCTCCAGCGTTGCCCTCTACAGCCGCAAAATTCTCATCCAAACCAAAGCTGCAGACATCCTGCCTAAATGGCTGCGTTTTCTTAGAGGTGTGTGCTGGGACCAGGAATAGCAGGCTGTGGACCGTGGCTTCCATGGGGGGTGAGGCGAGGGCCTGCCTTCCTGAGCCTGGCACTCATGTTTGCCTCGCTGTTCAAGGGTTGCTCTGTGTTCCAGGTGTTGTGGACAGTGAGGATATACCCCTGAACCTCAGCAGGGAGCTGCTGCAGGAGAGTGCCCTTATCAGGTGAGCAAGAGGTAGATCCTGTGGACTGCTGAGGCTCTTCCAGCTTCTTGCTGGTTGAAGAGGGGACTTTGTTGGGATAGTTGGAGGGGCTTGGAGGGACCTGGCGTGTAAGCTGCAGCATTTCCATCCTTGAGAATTTCTGTAGTCTGTCAAGTGAGTTGTTTCTCAGCCATGCTGGTCACGTCTCGAGATTTGGGAGCAGCGTCCTGTGTCATACAATCTGCTGCTGTCTGCTTGGGCCACATGCCCCTCACGTCCTAGGCTGCCTTTTGGTATCTCTGGTCTACAGCAATAACAGTGCATTTGCTATTTAAAGTGTCTGGTCTGCATCACCATGTGGTTTGGAAAGCAAAACCAAACAGTAAGTCAGCTGTCAATAGTAGGAAACTGGGCTGTACTTTAGTGTCACCATTATTTATGTGTAAATCTTCAAACAGCACCTTGTGCCTCTTGCTTCCAGACTTCCTCCAAAGCTCTGCTGTGCTCACAGACACTGTTGTTGAAAACTGAGTGCCAGGCAGCAGGGTTTTCATTTGGTGCTGAGGCCCAGTGAAGCTGACTGCCAGCAGGCCAGCCTCCTCTAAGAACCCCTTAGATCTGGCACTGGTTTTTCCTTCTTTTTTGTCCTTCAAGTCCCCTCTCAAGCGTCTGCCATTGTTGGAACTTGAAGGAAGTATAAGAGTAGGCTCTTACTCGTTAGCATTGGCGCTGTTACCTTGTTAGGTTTGATGGCTAACTCTATATTCTACAGCTGGTGACATGCCTCTTCTGTCTTCACTGTAGCCACCAAATTAACCCTGTCACTCACAGGGGGTTTTCAGGCCTTCAGAAAGGGTTCCTCCAAGTGTAACCCTTTTATAGCTGCTTCCTTCCCATCTTTAAGGGTAGCGGTGGGAGTGAGGCAGATGCCCTGTGCACAGTTGGTTATGTACTGCAGCATCAGTGAGTCACGAGTTACTGACGAATTTGAGCTTCGGCAGTACATTTGTACCACAGCTCTAGCTATCTCTCCAGCTCAAGAGCTGCTCTTGACTGAGATACGAAGAAGAGACGTAGAGCCATGAGGGAAAGGAGATGGTGGACCCAGGGTTTCTCCTTTGTCCTCATGTTTGCAAATGCATCACTAAAACATGGCACAGGGAGAGAGATGTTTGCCTAAAATCTCTTGTCTCGGTCCAGCAGCTGTCTTTAAAAAGGCTTGTTCCTGCTGCAGGAAGCTCCGAGATGTTTTGCAGAAGAGGCTGATCAAGTTCTTCATTGACCAGAGCAAGAAGGACCCTGAGAAATATGCCAAATTCTTTGAGGACTACGGGGTATTCATGAGAGAGGGGATTGTCACAATAGCAGAGCAGGATGTCAAGGTACCAGGAGTCCTGAAGCACCGCAGCTGATGGGAAAGATTACTGGCTCCTACTGTGACCTGGGATGAGGGGGGACTGCTACCTACTTAATTTGAGACACTGCAGAGTCTCTGTACCCACACTGTGTTGTCAGCCCCTGATGCAATATGAACTACAACAGGCAATAAAGTAGGGCTTTCGCCTACTGTTGTCCTCTGCCTGGATTCCCATTTCCAGGAGAGCTTGACCTACATCCTGTCTAGGTCACTTTTCTGCCTCCTTAATATCTGGAGCAGGAAAGGAGGGACTCAGAATCCCCTGAGCCTTTTTTCAGGACTGCAAACAGGCCTTTGTACTACAAAGGGAATTCTTGGGTCTGGGAGGGGTCAGGTAGAGCTATAGTCACCTTCCCTTAGCTCACAGGAGCACGTTTCTTCCAGGAGGACATAGCAAAGTTGCTACGTTACGAATCGTCTGCCCTGCCCGCAGGCCAGCTGACCAGCCTGACCGACTACGCCTCCCGCATGAAGGCAGGGAGCAGAAACATCTACTACCTGTGTGCACCCAACCGGCACCTGGCCGAGCACTCGCCATACTTCGAGGCCATGAAGAAAAAGGACATGGAGGTGGGTGAGCAGTATGCCATGGCCAGGGCAACACCCTGAGCTGCTACACCAGTGGTCAGGGCTCACCTGGATCGCAGAGCTGAGCAGGGCAGCGAGGCCTGTGATAGACCGCCACCACTGCGGTGTCTTTGCCCGGGCTCCCTCTGTCTCCCCTCAGACTGGCTAGTGTGGCGTAGGGCCAGGGAGGACACTGTGCAGGTGGGTTAGTGCTTGTGCAGACATCTAGTTCGGACATCTGTTTAATACCTTTGCTGAACCCCAGAGCAGGAGCCTAGGAGCTGCTGTGCAGAGCTGGTAATGGTGTTACAGGTGTCCTCTGCAGACAGGTGGCCCTTTTCAGGACTGGAGTCACTGCTGGTTCTCACTTTCCATGGGACAGCAGGACTTGTTCAGCTGCAGACCTGCCACCCGTGGTAACAAAGCCCTCCAGGAGTTTGCTTTCATTTGGGGCCCTGAGCGATAGTCACCGTGGGGCTGAAGCTGCTAGTTTCCCTTGTGATGTTCTTGCTGTTTGGTGCAGAGTTGCTTTGGGAAGGAGGAAATGCTGTTACATCCCAAACAATGTGCTGTTGTCCCTTTTTTGGCACAGGTCCTGTTCTGCTATGAGCAATTTGATGAGCTGACACTCTTGCACCTTCGGGAGTTTGACAAGAAGAAGCTGATCTCGGTGGAGACAGACATTGTTGTTGATCACTATAAGGAAGAGAAGTTTGAGGAGGGCCACCCAGGTATTGTGAGGATCCCTGACCCTTCCTGCTGCATGCAGTCCTGCTGCCCTGTGCCAGCCAGCGAGGGTACACCTCCACCAGCGCTCTTGGCTCCTGAACGTGTGAGCAAGAGCACTCCTTTCCATCCTGCCATTCTCATGCTCTGCGGCAACTTGCAGTTCTTGCAGATCCCTTTTATCCCACATGATTGAAGTTTAAGCAATTTGCCAATTTAAACAGATGGAATGTTGTATGTGGAGTTGCCATGATTTGAGTTTTAACAACATGCATACGTTTGGTGCCCTGACAGGCAGGCAGGCACTGGCAGGGCATGAGCCTGCCCTCTCTGGGTATGGCACAGTCTGGGATGAGGGCATATACGTAGGTGTGTGCTGAGCGGTGCTGCCTTCCCATTTCCACAAGAGAACAGATAAATGGAAGTATGAAATGGCCTGAGCTCAGGAGTGAAGCTCACTGTCCGTTGGCACACCGGTGCACGCTCAGATGTGCCCTCTTTCCCCTGCCAGCTGCAGAACGTCTGACAGAGAAAGAGGCTGAGGATCTGATGGCCTGGATGAGAAATGCCTTAGGCTCTCGAGTCACTGGTGTGAAGGTAGGTGTTCTGTGTCTGGGTAACTGGGTACAGGAGATCCATGGAGGTAATAATCTTGGGAAAAAAGGTGGTGGTTGATTGGGGATCTGCTGCCACAGATTTTTCTTTGGACCCTGCGAGAAATCATTCTTTGCCGTGCCTCCTTTCTGTAAACGGTATGAATGCTGGCATTTGTCATTTGGACGGTCAGCGTGGCAGCAGCAGAACCACATAACATGTAATGAGCAAAGCCCATTTTACTAATTCATGCTCAGGTTACCAAAAGAACAGGCTGGTGACTGTCTTGCCTATGGACTAGAAAGGCTTATGGGCAAGGAGTGCTTTGGGTCCAGCTGCGAGCTACTGCCTGTGGACCAGTGGGGCCATTCGGGCCCCCAGCTTTCCTGCTGGTTTATGCAGCTCCTGTGGGGTGGGGATGAATCGGGCGGGGGGGGGCTTGGTGTGGATCTGTGCTGAGGAGACTCCGAGTGCTTGAACCTCTCCCACCTCTAACCCACGTGCATTTTCCATCTCGGCTCTGATTGCTGTTTTTGTCACAGGTGACTACACGGCTGGACACCCACCCCGCCATGATCACTGTGCTCGAGATGGGGGCTGCCCGCCACTTTCTTCGCATGCAGCAGCTGGCCAAGACCCAAGAGGAGCGTGCTCAGCTCCTGCAGCCCACCCTGGAGATCAACACAGGGTAAGGGGGAACAATACCAGTGCTGGGCCTGGGGCACTGGCAGTCTTTCTGGGATGCAGGCAGAGAGGAGGCAATGTAAGGCTCCCAGTTAGCAGAGCCCTCCCCACTAAGTGCAGTGTGTCCAGCCCTCTGAGGACCATGGCAGTTATAGGGACCGGATGGGACAGAAGAGAGAAGCCCCCAGAACAGGAGCAAGGAACTTGGGGCTATTTTGGCCTTTAGGTAGAACCTTTATCTGTGCCACCTTGGCTTAGCTGCTCATTCTGGAAGTAAATTTTTCATTGTGTCCAAAAAATTACCAAGTCTCAAGTGTTGATCTCTCTCACTCTTACAGGCATGCTCTGATTAAGAAGCTTAACGAGCTGAAGGACAGTCAGCCTGATCTGGCCCAGCTGTTGCTTGATCAGGTGAGAGCCAGACCTTCTTGAGAAGCAGCACCATCCTCCCCAGAGCCAGCTTGCAGACCATGTGTGGTAGGGAACAGGGTGAAGCCCTTCTAGCGGGCAAGAATCACATCCTTCTGTAGTCCCCACTCTGGGTGTTTCTGGTAGTTGTGGCCCATGTGTTTTCCTACCAGATGGGCTAGAAGACATGCTTGGTCTCAGCGTGCAAGTCCTGGAGAGTGACATTCACTTCCTCCCCAGCTCTCATCCAGCTCGCTCCTGCTGCTTTCTTCTCTTTTTCAGATTTATGAGAATGCCATGATAGCAGCAGGACTGAATGAGGATCCCAGACCAATGGTGAGCCGGCTGAATGAACTCCTCACCAGAATCCTGGAGAAGAATTAAGCCTTGGAAGACTGAAGGATGAACTCTGTGCTGACCTCTCTTTTCTCAAGTGCAGTCACTCTGTCAGCTATTGCAGCATCCGCTTGCAGGCAGCATGCAGCGAGGGGTTCACGTGGCAGAGGGCCAGGGAGAATGCAGGGGACTTCCAACCCTCACTGCACACGGAGGAGCCAGTTGTAATTATTAGATCTATGTCATCAGCCTGTTCAAAGTGTGATGTTCTTAGTGGGAACAAAATCCAGAGGTTGCTGCTAAAACAATATGCCCAAATTTCTGAGACAAGCCTGAAGAGCCTCATTTCATATTGTTTCTAGAAATGGCCTTTCCCAAAATAGATGTTGGTAGCAAGACTCCCAGTTAGGTCTGTGAATACACCCCCCCATCCACCAAATCCCTGTGCACCATTGTGCAATAAGCACTGACAGAATTAATTCGTTAAGAAACCTCCACCTCTGACCAGGCAGGAGGAGTTTGCCGGCATGGAGATAGATTGCGGCCATTAGCAGATGCAGGATCCTGTTGGTGGAACATGTCAGTACAATCTCATGGCAGAAAAGATCCCCAAGCTGCTGGGTAATTGAGTTCATCCTGGTCTTGCTGTGGAGAAAGGGAAGGAACTGGGAAACAGCTTTCCAGTGTGTGGCTTTCTGGAGTCTCCAGTGTTTTTCCCTCTTCTGTGGGATAAACTGCATGTCTAGCTGATCTATATTTATGATAAATAAACTCCTCTTCTTTTCCAGACCCTTCCACTCTTCTCTCTTCCCCTTACTTTGTTGGTTGTTGTGTCTCCAGCTGGCGATCTGTTGGTGGTTCTCTCTTCAGATGCTGCTTGGTTCTTCAGGGCATCAAGCACTGGACAGCAGTGGGAAGACAGGGCTGTGAAAACAACAGTAGGTAGTAGCAGAGATTGTGGAGGGAAGACAGGAGAATCTGTAGCTGTGAACCCCGTTAGCCTTGTCTTTGAAAATGCAGTTTAGCCCTTGGAATCCTTTCTAAGGAGCAATGGCCGCTCAACGGAAGAGGCCTTTGTAACAGAAAATGCCACGCCAGATTTCCCTCTCTGCGTCTGGTTTACACCATGCAAACTGGTTTACAGGAATTCTTTCTCCTGCTCAGTGGGGGCTCTGAGGCAGCTGTGATACTTGTTTAGCTTATCTTTAAATTGCCAGATTAAGATTCTGGGACTGGATTTCGTTAACTGTTTGGATGCTCTGCTGGACAGGACAACCTCCAGCTCTCTAAGCTAAAGAAAGCCTGGCTGTGCAGAGAGGAATGAGAAGGGTCTGCTGCGTGGGATATCTTTTTAGACTTTTTATTAACTTAACCTAAAATTTCATTTTTATCCAGATGCAGAAGAGGAACTAACATATGACAGTTCAGAGGGTGTTGAGGAGAACAAGGAGCCACCTTCTGCATCCTACACCCCTTCTGATATGTTGTAGCAGAAATAGCGTGGCCAGCAGGACTGGGAAGTGATCGTCCCCCTGTACTTGGCACTAGTGAGGCTGCACCTTGAATACTGTGTTCAGTTTTGGGCCCCTCGGTACGAGAAGGGCATTAAGGTGCTGGAGTGTGTCCAGAGAAGGGCAATGAAGCTGGTGAGGGATCTGGAGCACAAGTCTTATGGGGAGCGGCTGAGGGAACTGGGGGTGTTTAGCCTGGAGAAAAGGAGGCTGAGGGGAGACCTTATCGCTCTCCACAGCCACCTGAAAGGAGGCTGTAGCGAGGTGGGGTCAGTCTTTTTTCTCAAGTAACTAGTGATAGGACAAGAGGAAATGGCCTCAAGTTGTGCCAGGGGAGGTTTAGATTGGATATTAGGAAAAATGTCTTTGCTGAAAGAGCGGTCAGACATTGGAACAGGCTGCCTGGGGCAGTGGTGGAGTCACCATCCCTGAAAGTGTTCAAAAAACGTGTAGATGTGGCACTTCAGGGCATGGTTTAGTGGCCATGGTGGTGTTGACGGTTGGACTTGAGGATCTTAGAGGTCTTTTCCAACCTTAATGATTCTATGATTCTAAGTGCTCCTGCCCCTGTTCAGGGAAAATAAAGTGTTCAGATTTCCAAAACCCTTCAGCTGAGATGTCAGACAAGCAGCAGAAGACCTCCACCTCCACTGGCAGCACACCCTGCTTCAGGGTGTACCAGGGATGGACAAGTGGGTGCACAGTCTCCCTCTGTAGCATTCACTTCAGCATTAGTGCGGGTAGTTGGGGCAAGCAGGTGAGGAGGAACAAGGCTAGGGACTTTCCTCTGAGACCAGAATAAGAAGGGGTTTAAGCTTTTTATACTGGAAAGGTGACAGGAGGGGTTAGCAGAAATCTGCCAAATTGGGACAGCCTAGTGCTACCAATTCAAAAAGAGGCAGACAGATTTCTGCCCTGTTTTCCGCACCCAGCACTGCCTCACTTAGCCTGGCCTGTTTCACAGAGACTGCGTGACCTGGTGAGCTGAAAGGGAGCTTTACCCTGCTGGGGCAGCGGCAGCTCCGCTCTCAGCCAGGGAGAAAGCACGGCCAAGGAATGGGGAGATCTCCATGCTGCATGGGGGGCTCTACACCCGGGCATGCAGCGGCTCTTTTTTGCTACCCAGGAAAACGGGACACAGGAAAGCAGAGTTCTTGCAGAGTACTGGAACACTGACATGTTCCTATAGTCCACAGAGGGACTAAAAGGAAACTGAGGAGAAGCCCTGGCAGACAAATGACAAAAAACTACAGCAAGTCTGAAACTCCCTAGACGTAGAACAGACCTCGAGGAAATTCCACCACTGGTTCCCTGGGTATCTGCAAGCAACAGGAGACAGAAACAGGGGAGAGGCTTCACTCCCGAGAAGATCTGAGCCGCTCAGTGAACCTAGCACTTTGCGTAGCTCAGGCAGAAAAGGCAAGCTCCAGGTCTGCATTACACAACAGCAATCAGTGCTGGCGCAGCATAAAACCAAAGCAGAGTGTTTCCCCTGAGGGTGAGGGTGTCCATGCAGCCGATCACTACCCCCCAGAAAAGCACTGGGAAAGCATGGGCGGAGGCCCCAGGACAGCATGGGAGAAGAGGCACAGAAGCTCATCGACTGCTCATCAAAAGCATAAATTACTTGTAACCGAAATAACACAGCGAGGAGAGAAGTGAATGCAGCCAAGTGGACAGGTAGGTAAGGAAGAGCCTGAGGCCATCACCAGCTGGCCTCCCTCCTTGGGAGTCTCCTTGGAGGAGAGGGTTAAAGCGTGGAGCTGTTGTGGAACTAGAGATTGCTCCCAGGCGGAGGGGTCTGAGGCCGCCAGTCTCAGCCCAGCCCTGGTGCAGCTCCAGGAATCAGCTGAAACACCCGCACGCTGGGCAGCTCCAGCAGCCCGCCTGTGTGCAGCAGGTACCTCCGGCAAGACCAGAGGCTCTGAGGCCGGTCTAAAACACGCAGGGACCTTCTGATGATAAAACAGCACCTGTGGACGCAGCTGACACCTGAACTCAAAACAAAAGACAGTTTGCTGCTGCTGGTGAACTCTATCCCTATAGGAGAAATGCAGTTTCATCCTCCTGCCTGTCTGAATGATCTAACTGGAGCAGTCCGGCTTTTGGGAAGTGTCCCTAACCAATACAGAACCAGCGTGGGCGCCCAGTGCCCAGTCTTTCTCCTACAGAGCACCTCCTTTCTGACTGATGGACCAAATCTTCCTGTAGTTTCAGCTTTGGGGCTCTCCTCCTCCTCGAGGCCTGTTGCCCTCATAAACCACCCTGGCTTTGCTCTTGTGTCCTGTGCTTTATGGTGCGAGTCTGACACTCGCTGGTTGCTTTACAGCTGGTAACACAGCCTTGCTGCAAGCCAGCAGCACCCTCCTCCAGCCAAGCTAAGAGGACACAGCAACTAGTCCTCTGGCACCAGCTTATAATACCCCCGTTACAGCTGGTTTTAAGCCCCGGTGTACACAGGGCCGTAGCAGCCGCACTGACAGCGCACAGTCCCTGTAACGGCGACGGGTCCCATCAATGATCTTGTGACGGTCAAGTTGAAGTAAGGATGGAAGTCAGGTCTGAGGTCAAGCCGGGAAATCCAGACACCCCAGGAAGAGGTGTGGGAGCAGGTACGCCTACAACACATATCGGGCCAGGACTGAAGGGCCAGGGATGAACTTGAACGGGGCTCCTGGGCCCACGGGCAGAGGTTGTGGGTCCCAGGTGAGGCTGGTGGGCTTAATTAAGGCCTATGGATGTCCTCAGGGCCCTGACACAGAGCTGCAAATGAGCAGCTGTTAAAGTTGTGGATGACTCTTGGGTACAGTGAGAGCCTCCAAGTCACCTCGCTTCCTCTCCTGTGTCTGGCAGCGGGCAATGGCAGTCACCTGAAGAAGAGCCTAAGAACAAAGCAAGCCCAGAGTCAAACTTCTGAGGGTTTTCACAGCCCCCTCCAATGTATGGTTTAAGCGCTACCTGAGCCACGTACAGCTTCTGTGTCCTGCTGGATTTGTCTTCCCTGGACCAGTCCAGTCTTTCCCGTCCAGCACCCACCACATCATGCTGTGGGCAGTTCTGCAGCGTCACCAGACATCACCTGAAAAGCCACCTCTTCCTGAATGCTTGGAATCTGCCAGCTCTGGCCTTCATTTGGGCCCTCTGAGCTTCTGTAGCAGAGGAGGCAGAGGTATGTTATCCCCAGTCATTTCTTCCATGCCATCTGAGCCACTGGTTTCACATCAACGGGCACAGAATGGCTGAAGGCTGCAAACTCTGTGTGCTCTAACATGTCAGTGAACATACAGTGGATTGGCAGCAGACTTTGTATCTTCTCTATTCCTTTGAATGAGCTGATTTTGGTAGGTTGATGGCCTAGGGGGAAAGAGATGGAGGTACCCAGGCAGATGCTTCTCTCTAGTCTTGCAACTGCTAGACTCTTCCAGACAAAAGAAAGCTCCCAGCGCTGTGAAACCATGGCCTCTCTTGCCTTATCCTGGGCTGGTGGGTTGCCAGGCCAGCCAGGCAGATCAAATCCCATTGCACCTCCTTGCTTGCTGTGACCTGATGCTGAAAAATGCACTTTTTCTGCCCGTGATCTTACCTGCCACCCATCTCCTGAGCCAGCCTGTGGAAATTCAGTTTGAGATAGGGAGTGACATTCAGCTGTGCTCTTCTCTCCTCCACAAGTGTAAGTATTCCTTTATATGTTTGCCTTTTTTTTTTTTTAAAGTCAGGGCCTCTGGAAAACAATCCCTCCTCTCCCTAAAATACTGGGAGATACAAACACTGAGACCTTGGCCTCTGTGTTAAATGTCGCTGGAATAAGCTGCACCTCTCTGCTTGTTTTTTCTTTCAAATTTACCCTTCAACTCCGAATGTATCCCTGGAAATGATTCAGACAGCTAGTCCCCAGCAGCTTGGAGGACACCACTGCCTGCACAAGAGCAGCTGGACCCCCTCTGCATGCCTGCAAGGCTAAAACCTGCTGATTATTTCATGGGAGAAGATGGGAGGGGAGAGACCCGCACAGCCAGAGCAGAACAGCTTAACCCCTGCGCCGCTGGATCCCCCACCCCACTGTTGTGCCGGTGATCTGGCAGAACGTGTAGGTTGGGATACACCCAGGCGCTGCCTGGATGCCCTCACTCTTGGAAGAATGGTTGGTAGGAGGAAAAGAGGTGAAGGTGGTACCAGGCAGCAAGGAAAAAAATGCAGCATCAAAAGAACGCGGCACCTGCAAGTATCAAGGAGAGACAGCAGAGGGGAGCTGGGAGGTGCTGGTGCGTTTCCTGCTGAGGGGAAGCAACAGCCAGGGCTGGGTATCCTTTCTGAAACAGCCATGATATAGTCACGCTGTTTTTTTTCCCGCCTGGAGTCATCCTCTGCTCTCAGAGGCAGCAACAGAGGGCCTAGAGGGCCAGGCTGGTACTGAGTGCAAGCCAAAGGAGCCATCCTTTGAGGATGGCCCCTGGGTGCCCTGCAGATGGTGAGGACCACCAGCAGCCTGTGGAGGGCGATGAGAAGAGGGCAGGTGGGGGCACGGCTCCTTAGAAGAAAGCCCCTCTGTTCTCTCCCCCAAAGGCCCCTCCAGTAGCTGGAACCTTCAGTCCTCCCCAGAGCTCTGTCTGATCCCGAGGCCTCTGCCAGGCCCTCTGCCTTGCTTTGGGGAGCAGGAAAATCCCTGGGGACTCAGGAGAATTGGCTCTTGTGCCATTGCAGACCTTTTCCTATTTTACTTCTCCGGCTTGGCTGTCTGCTGGGCTTTGTGCCATCCTCAGCCCCAGCCGCCAGGCATAGCTCCCCGCTGGACCCCATCCCTTCCTTCCCCACACCCCACCCCTTGCAGGGCCACCCTCCAGCTGTGCACTTCCAAGAGTACTCAAAAACATCTGCGACGCTTTGCAAGAAGTCTGAGATCACTTGCAGTGCCTTCCCCTTCCAGAACACTACTTCTTGCTCTCAAATACTCCCGTTTGCTTCTGTTCACCGCCACGTGAGTGGAGCCAGTCTGTTGTGAGGCCAGCGAGCTCTTCAGCGTACTCCGAGTAAGGAAAAGCAGTTGTTCATCATATTTGCAAATGAAGGCTTTCCGCCCCTCTGTGCTTCTCCCCCTCCCCAGTGGCAGCCTCCACCGCTCCTCTCACGCACAGGGTGAGGGCTGCTCCGCTGGGCACAGCCACGGCCTCGCAGGACAGGGGAGGACGCACTGCAGGCACCTCAGCAGCGTGTCCTCCTCCTCCCCTGCCTGTAACACTGGGGAGCTGCATCAGCCGGACGGAGCTTCGAGCCGAGTTGTCGCTACGCGAGCGGGAAGTGGCGGCACAAAGGGACTGGCAGGCCGGAACGCGTCTGCCCACCATCCTGCCTCCTTTCCCCCTTCACACCCAGGCTGTGGCTTGCTTCCTCCACCGCCAGTGGCAGGAGCAAGGCGGAGAGAGCGGGATGCCGAGGGGACGTATTGCCCCGCAGCCAGTGACCCAGCAGCGAGCAGGTAGTGACCCCACACACCAGGAGACGCACAGAACCACAGCTGCTCCATGCTGCACAGGCCGTCAGCATGTTTTATGTGACGGCTCTGGGATGAAGCCAGTCTGGTATTGGGGTGTGCATCAGGAGAAATGCATCCTTGGGATAACACCCCACAAGGGATGTTATCACCTCGCCTGCCCCTCCCCGAAGGGAAGTTTCAGCATGCCTCGCTCAGAGATCTCTGCTGTCCACTTTACCCAGCGTCCACTGCACTTGGTGGGAATGGTTCCATCACCTTTGGATTGGACCCCTGTCAGCAGGGATCAGCAAAGCCTGCCAGATGAGGTGGGAGATGCCAGCAAACCAGGGGCGCCTTCTCCTGCCTTACCCTTTGCTTTTGGTTTGCAGCCAAGCCATCACAGCCTTTACAGGGTTTTGCTGAACAGAAGTACCCTCTGTCTCCCCCCCACCCCAGGGAAGCAAACCTTAGCGCATCCTCCCAGACCTCTTCTCCCACAGCAGTTTGCAAGCCACCACTCTTACGTAAAGCTTGGCATTTTCCCCCTTCTGCCGCTCATTTCCATCTAACCGCCTCTGAAATCTTGCAGATTCATTTATTTCCTCTGTCATGCGCCGCTGGCAGAGATTTCCCTGCTCCTACTTTGGCTGAGGACTGAGCGGACCCTGCGCTCACCTATCCTGCACCAGCACTCCTGATGGTGGCAGCTGGACTCTTTCTACCTGCAGCACACCCTAGGCTTTATTTGCAGCTGCCTGGTACGTTGAGCTGTACAAACCCACACTGGTGTGCAATGGAAGGGGAGAAGTCAGATTCATTCAGCTACAGGGCTTGCAGTTCCACCGGTGGGGTCCTGCTGCAATGAATCGGTCTCAGACTGACACAGACGGACACCTGGCCTGCAAACTCAAGTGCAAGAAGTGAATCTGCTAAGTAATTTTTAATCTGTATAAACACCAGCTAAGGTTTTATTTATTACTTCCCAACAAGCGATTGCATTTAAAGGGGAGAGAAGACATTTTGCCATCAACTGTAGTAGTTATGAGCATGATGCAGGTTTGGAGGTCCAGGTTGTTTTCTACGGGACAGGGAGCTAACTTTCCACCTAGATCTCATATGTGAATACAGAACAGTCTGCAGTGAAAAAAAACCTGCATGTTACTTTGCATATGATTCCCCCATAAGGTACCTCTCTGTTTAGGTAGAGATTTCCAGCAGTCAGTTGTCCTTCATAACCCCAGCAGCTAATGCTGCAACCCAAGCTGTCCAGAAAGTTGTCTGCTCTGGGAGAAGAGGTCTCCAGGAGGATGCACCAAGTTTTGCTTTCCTGGGGTGGGGGAGAGACAGAGGGTATTTCTGTCCAACGAAACCCGTAAAGCAGCCCTGCAGAGAAGGACTTGGGCATATTAGTGGATGAAAAACTGAGTATGAGCCGGCAATGTGCTCTCGCAGCCCAGAAAGCCAACCGTATCCTGGGCTGCACCAAATGTAGCGTGGCTGGCAGGTCGAGAGAGGGGATTCTGCCCCTCCGCTCCGCTCTGGTGAGACCCCCCGCTGCAGTGCTGCGTCCAGCTCTGAGGTCCTCAGCCCAGGAAAGACACGGACCTGTTGGAATGGATCCAGAGGGGGGCCACGAAGATCTGAGGGCTGGAGCACCTCTCCTGTGAGGACAGGCTGAGAGAGTTGGGCTTGTTCAGCCTGGAGAAGAGAAGGCTCCAGGGAGACCTTATAGCCGCCTTCCAGTACTCAAAGGGGGCTTATAAGAAAGATGGGGACGGACTTTTTACAAGGGCATGTAGTGCTAGGAGAAGGGGTAATGGCTTTAAACTGAAAGTGGGTAGATTTAGATCAGATGTAAGGAAGAAGTTCTTCCCTGTGAGGGCGGTGAGGTGCTGGCACGGGCTGCCCAGCAAGGCTGTGGCTGCCCCATCCCGGGCAGTGTTCAAGGCCAGGCTGGATGGGGCTTTGGGCAACCTGGGCTAGCGGGAGGTGACCCTGCCCACGGCAGAGGGGTTGGAACTAGATGGTCTTTAAGGTCCCTTCCAACCCAAACCGTTCTGTGATTCTATGATTATTGTGGCTATTGCCATTAATGAAAACTTCCAGCTTAAGCGGGAGTGTCATTATCTGTAACATGGTACTAAGGGCAATGGTTCCGGTAGCAAATGATGAAGCCTGAGAAAACTGCAGGCTTGGGATCATGAGAAATACAGGAATCTCTGACCTTGTAGAGTCTGCACATTTTTTCTGCCAGCTGATGCTAAAGTGAACAGCAAAGAGGGAAGAGGTTGGCTGGCAAAGGGTGAAGTCCAGATGCCCACTGATCTGCCCGTGCCCTTGCTCTGAAGTCTGACAGTGTCGTTGGAGCCCTTCAAGCCCTTCTGTTTTCCTTTGGCAGCCACTGCGGTCCAGCCCTGAGGGAGAGACGTTGCTAGCTGAGCTGGAATGTGGTTTTATTGCATTGATGCTGATTCAGCTGGTTCTCAAGGGTGAATTCTGACCCTCATCTACCTGCTAATGTTTCCTTAGGTGTCCGGGGAGTCAGAGCATGGGGGCAGACCATCTGTCACCCCCAAATCAGAAGAAATACTTGAAAAGTTCCCTTGGAAACAGAAATGTTCGTAGGCTAGGGGTCAAATCTTAGACTCTCTTACACTTGAATGACCCCACATGGATTGGCATTGGCAGGAACCAGCAGTCTGTAGGGCATACAGACATGCCGCATTATGCGTCTGAAATGCCTGGCCACATACGAAGACTGCCAGAGTCAGGAAGAAACAGCTGCAAAAAGAAGCACCAGGTTTTGACGAAATATGTACTGACTTTGTTGGATCAGAAACAAAACCCGTGGGGAGGCGGGAGGGCTGTCATCTCAGGTCACCTAGCTTCCTATGGTAAACCGGTCACTTCTCCTGCCAGCTTTCAGCAAGGGTTTAGCTCCCCTCAGCAAAGTGAGGCCACGCAACCTACACCCCAGGGGCGCCCACGGGGTGAAGCCGTCTCAGGGGCCATCAGAGGCGTCAGGACACAAGCTGCAAGGACAGAGTAACTTTTTCTGAGAGCACAACAAAATTTTTATATCACTGTTGGATTTGGGGCTTTTAGCCCTGCCATGACACTGTGAGCCCAGGAATTGCCAAGGAGCCGGGTGGCCACCGATTTTTTCTAATATAGGTCTTGGATGGACAAGAGGGGGTTAATTACAGATAATTCACTCTGTTCTGCTGGACCTGCAAAAGTTGTTGGATGCAGAGAGAGCAATAAAAGGCTCGGCTCAGCTGTCACACCGTGGTGAAGAACTGGTGCCCTTAGGCAGTGGTGGTGGGACAGCCAGGTTGGAAGGAGGTGTTTTACTAGCTCAGTGAGAGTCTGGCTGGAGATTCAAGAAGTGACTTTAAGCTTCAGATGCCTCAAAGGGGAGTGAAGCTGGGGGCTGGAGAGAGTCATCATAAGCATCATATGTGCTAGTTCAATGTGAAGCATCCTGAAATATTAAGGGTTTTTTTTCCCCCTAAAACCATAGCTCTCTGCTGGTTACTGTAGGCTGCAGGGTTCACTTGTTCTTAGACTTTTCTCTCTAATCCTAAGGATTATAAATCTGTATTACTGCTAGTGGGTGAAAGCTCAGGTATCTGAATCACTGTTAAGAAGCTGGAAACCCACAGCCCCAAAGCCCTGTTGCATGACTGCAAAACAGCCAGAGTTGACGATGCTCCAGATAAGTCAGGCCCAAAGCATCTGAGTTAATTTCCAAAGGTTCCTCTCCTGCAATTCCTCCTCCTAAAGGCTCCTGGCTGCTCTGATGAGGGTGATCTTGATTAATGACGGAGAGCCGTGCGAGAAGGCAAAATCAGCAGCAATCCCTAGAGACAGTTCAATAAAGCAATGAACGCTGTTTTCCCCTGAGGTTTGTATTTATCCTGGCAGTGCTGTGACGAGGCAGAAGAAAAGCTAGGTAGGAGGGCTGGTTCTGGTGACTCCTGGAGCAACAGGCATCTTGTGTGGCTTCCCTTCTGTCTCATAATGGATACAGGCTTTGTGCCTCCTCTTCCTCAGCGGAGGTACTGCCAAGATCCTTCCTCCTTATTGTCACAGCTTGTAGGAACTCGGCATCAGAGAACACAACCTTTCTGTCCCGTGGGCCCCAGCTGTACTGGAGGGCAGGACTATAAACTTCACTTCACAGGGAAGCCAGAGCAACCGATATGGAGCTGAGGATTAAAAAGAAGTCCTTGGAATGGGAACCTCTTCTGTGTCAGGTCTGTGGCTGCTTTACCAGAGAGGTGCAAGATGCATGGAGAGGCCTGGGATTAGCAAACACGATCTAAATGCTCTTGCCATGGTTATTTATTTAAGACGCGTGATATCCTATGGGATGAAACAACGCCCTGATGAGCTCACTCTCCCGTTCTCTGTTCACATTGTTCAGATGTGTTTCAGTGCTGGTAGAGGCAGCGGTGCAGTAACAGATGTTCTCAGTGTGGGTAAAATGCCAGTGCTCCTTTCCCTTCAGAAGAACAGCCTTTCTTCTCACCCACAGATCTAGCCTAGGACTCTCCTCTTCCCCTGTGTCCTGGACAAACCCTTGGACCACCGCTGATGCAACCGTGCTCTGTCTTCCTCCATCTCACTGGCAGGAGCTGGTCCAACCAGCCACAGCTCCATTTAACACCCTCCTGACACACTTGTACAGATAGTGCTGCTGCTCCTCTCAGCTCCCCAAAATTGTGCTGGGAGCCCATGATCCCAAGGTCTTCTTGCCTCTGGGCTCTACCACCAGCTTTAAGACTGCAGCCCACCTCCTGGGCTGGGAATAAATGGTATATGTATGTCATTGTTTGTACTGGGTATGTGACCTGCAGCAATGGATGCAGGCAAAACGGAGATAGGTGAGAAGCAACCTTACCAGTATGCCCAGAGGAACAAGCTCTGATGGCGTACCTGCACCTCCATATTCAGACAAGTAGCCCTCAGTGCATACAGTGACAACCAGCTCAAATGTAACGTAACATGAGCCAAAGAGAAAAAAGCAGCTTGACAACACAAACCCTTGGCAAAATGAAACCAGTTTGAAAGCCCAGCTGCACAAAATATGGCCATTAACGCCTCCTGGCACCTAGCAAGCAGTTGACATCAAGCTAGCAGAAGTCAGGAAGGACGTTGAATAATCCCATGTTTTGCAGCGACGTCAGCAGGTGATCGTTCCAGAGGCTGAAAGCAGGCAGCAGCCTCCTGAGATGCCTAACGATAATAACAGACCCCTTCTGGTACTCCATGGGTGGGCAACGGTGGAGCTGGTCTTGGCCACTCCTGAACTGGTCTAGTGGGTACCAACTATACCATTTCGCTGATTGGTTTTCAGCAGCTGGTTGAGCTTCTGAACTGAGATAATCTCTGAAGCCCACCTGCTACTCCTGCAAACACCAAAGGGGAGGTACATCACTGCCGTAAGCACGAGAGCTGAGCAATACCTTTCTTTCTGGAAGATACCCCGTGAGCAAGTGTCTTCCCTGGCTCTTTTAGAGGCTCTAGCACTTTCAAAGGGAAGGCTGCAAGCTGTGGTTGCAATCCATGAATGTGATCTCTGAAATCTAGTTATTTCTTTGAAGGGTGCTAGCCCTCTCTTGCAGGAACTCCAGCTTTCATTTCCCCTTCTGCTCTCTAGTCTATTAAACCACAGATGTTATGTTACTGTAGGTAAGTTAAAAACTACTAAAAATGGTTTGTGATCTACTAAAAATCTAGGGAGTTTTATCTAGCACTTTGGGTAACTGTGTGAACTGTGTGAAGCATTGTCTAACTTGCATGGTCTGCTGAAGGTTTGATGTGGCTTGAGTGATGTAGCAAAAAACAGTTGCTGCACTTACTTAGTCTTTAATGAATGGAGGGCCATATATCTCACTCATTCAGCCAGCAATGACAGATTTTTTCAGTGTGTTACGTTCTTGCTCAATACCTTGTGCAACCACTCAGGGTTTAGAAGGACTGCAGCCGGTACCTTATTAATTCAAATAGCGTGGTGCCAGCCTCAGATCAAGGGGAACTAGGGACCGCATGCAGTGTCAGTGGTTTGTTTGCATTGTTTTCTATGCCAACAGCTGTGAACATTTTCTCTGGACAGGAGTGACGAAACTTGCTCTAGTCAGGTTCTTGCTATGACTAAACGAGCAGAGAAGTGGCATGTGGCCATATTGCTTCATACTGATAGACAAAAAAAGCCTGCAAGTATATTTGTTTGCTTAAGGATTTTCTTTCCTGCTGTGATTATGCATTTTTTTCTATGCTTTTGCAGTATCGGGGATGTCAATTCCTCTCTTACTTCTCCCTGTTGGTGGAATACTTGTAAAGTACCAAAGAGGTGCCTGACATACAGACATGACTCATGCCACCAACTCTGATTGCCAGTTGCCAGCCCTGAGTAATTCCTAGGTTCCTTTTCCTGTGCTCCGCCTATATACAGCTCTTTAGGATATGCAGGTCTTTGATAAGAGCTCCCAAACCACCTGCTCCCTCCTCACCTGCTGCTCTTTCTCTCTTGGCATGAAATGTCTGGCTAAGGCTATCGGCCCAAAGGATCTAACAGCTGCTGAACTGGGTTATTATCCACAAAGAAAGGAGCTAGGGAAATAGAGAGACCAGTCACTCAGTTGTATTTTTTCCCTCTCTAAGCGAGGAACATTCATGAGAGTAAAAGGCAAGAAGAGCAGCTTTGTTTGCATTGTCGGCTTTGTGTCTTGTCTCCTCTTCCCTCAAGAGTGATCAATCTACATGGCTTCTGCCAGCCCAAAGCTAACTCTTAGTACCCAATAAAATAGAGTTTTTCCTCTATACCAACAGAGAGCTCCTATCAACTCACCCCGAAGTTGTATTAGCTGTTTTTGCGAAGTCTTTTGCAAGGCTCCATAGCCTGTGTTCAGCTTGTGTTTTATCACATTCACCATGTCCCTATCCGAGATACAACCTGTGCTTTTCTCTCCTCCACACCACCTCCTGTTAGCTTGGGACGAAACTCTTTTATTTCTTGCTGGTTTTCCTTCCAAATGGTTGTATTTAAAAGTACTTCCAGTGAATGGGCCCACGGGCAAGTAATCCAGCCCATGCCATATGAATGATGGTGGCAGATACTCCCCTGTAGCCTGTAGGATTTTTGCAGGAATTGAACCACCTGGAAGTATTGTGCTGCCCTTAGGCACGGCTGTCAGATGGTACAGTGTGATTAGTATTATTTGCATCCTTTTCTTCCCTCTTTATCCTCTTCCTTCTTACAAAAAAATCAGATTTAGTCTGACTACCACAATGTACCCATGAGACCTGGTGGACTTTGGTGTAAGAGTATTTCTTAGGGACCCATTCAACAGCTCCTGCTTAAACTCTTCTTTCCCGTCCCCTCCCATAGTGGAACATTCTCACTTCTCCCTTCAGTGGTTTCCCTCTCTCTTCTAGCAAATACCCTTTGAGCAAGCCAATTGGCATTGCTGAAGAGCGAGCCTGGCCCAAAGGAGTTTCCATGCTTCTGATTTAGGAAACAGAGATTACAAGAGGGGTCAGCCCAGAGCAACAAGCAGGAGGGTTTAGCTGTCGGTCTCCAAAGTGGGGTGCATACACCCCATGGGGCGGGCGAGACGATCCATTGAGGTGCAGGAAGAAAATACTGTAACTTCAGTGCTACGTGTATATAATGTATAAATACACAGCTATTGGTGATGTGTGCTCAGAATTGTCTTACTGGTAGGGTTATGCAATCAAAAAAGTTTGGAGTCCACTGATCCACATTACCGCAACACGCCTCCTCTTCCAGGCTGGTGTGCCTGGAGGGCCTTAGCTCTACATTTGCAGTCCAAGGGGCCAACAGGACCAGCCATTGCAAGTGTCCTATAAAATTGGCTACGATCAGAGGCAGGAGGGCCACATGAAAAAGATGACCAGGGAGAGAGACCTCTGATGATCTGGTTTCACATATACACAAGCTAGAGGCTATTATTTGCCCTGTGGACAAGCAGAACTCCAAGGGTCGGCGTGAGTCAATGTTTGTCGAGCAGTCATTTTCCGTTTTGAAGGTGACCCTCTGAAGTCCTGAACATGGATGCTGACAGATGGTGATCTCCGGTACAGTGAATGTATGTAGGAGTGTTTTCCAATGTAAGAACATACGTTTTAGTACCATTTAGAAAGCAACACTTAGGCTGTATATAAAGGGCAACAGATATTTTGCCCCATTAATACGGACATTTGCATACTTGCAGTTTGCTGTTGTGTTAGGCAGTGCTTCTGCATTCACACTCAGTCTGTCATCTTAATGAAAATAAAGCATGTGAAGCCAAAGAAAGCAAATATCTGTCCACTGATGATTTAGGGACATGGATGTATTTTTGCGTGTGTTTCCTGGAGACACTTCTATTTTTCCTACCACTATCTAGGTGCGTGGTTACAGGGTAAGAGAAGAGTTGTGTCTTTCCAGGTTTGAGCAACTGGGTGCCACCTCTAAACAACTGACATTTTAAAGTGATTATCATTAGGTTTCAGAGTAAATGACCTAGTTGTAAGGACGGAGGCAGTGCGCACCTTCTGCCAGCCTGAAAGAGGCAGAAGAGACACAGCTATGATCAGAGATCATAGTGCAGCTGTAGGATCAAGCATTTTGAAGAGCACTTCGAAATCCATTGGAAAGCACTTTGCTAGTTCTGAAGGCATCACCAAGGGGCAGAAGGACGTACCAGAGCTGAAGGCAAGGTAACGACTACAACCAGCAGCTGGTGACAGCCTGTTGTTCTGCACTGTTTGTGTGAAGTGCTCTTTGCGGGGTGTAGATATCAAAGCAGGTCCATTTGCCATGACACCAGCAGGCTGGGGAACCTCGCAAACAGCCCAGATTGCAGTATGAAGCTCAGATCGCTTTGTAACCATGTTGCAGCGTGGGGCTGGGCCACCTACAAAACATCCCAGCTTGTCTCAGAAGTGTGCAACTGTCTGTGGGGCGATGAGCAAGGCTCCCTTGCCAGCACGCTCCCACGTTATGCTGTCCCCTCGGGCCGCCTCGTGTTTCTTAGCGGCTGCTTTCCCAAGATGTGCACGAGACCAGGTGCAGCGGGAGGAGGTGGTCGTGGGGCAGAGTCCCTCTCCACCCCCGTGCTCCTCATTTCCACCGACATCCAGCACACACCTTCCCGCTCGTGTGCGCACGTGCGTGCGTGTGTGTGTTCGGGAGCAGCCTGGAGCACATGGAGTGCTGCAGCGTCGCTACCCGGCAGTGGGGCACGCTCCCTGCCCGTGGATGCTGGTGTGAAGGCAAATGCTCCTTGGCCGGCTGCTGGACGTGGTTGTGGAGTGCGGGGTGGCACGCACACGAATGGAACGTGGTTGCTTCGCTTCTGGGACGGGGTCAAGTCCAGAAGAGAAGGTCAAAGGAAGCCTTAAGGGATCTGGCTGGGTGCCGGTCTTGGGGCTTTACAGAGCGACTTCAGCTCTGTCGCCAAAGTGGCGTGAGGGTGGGCTTATATCAAAGACATTCATTTTGGCTGACAGGATGGCAATAGGTTAATCAAGCAGGAAAAACAGTGAGAAGCAGCTTTAACCCTCCTCCGCTTCCTCGCAGGCTCTGGAGTCAGTCCCTAAGGCACCCTTGGACTTGTGCATGCACCTCCTTGTCTAGCCTGCTTTCCCGTCATTCCAACCCTCCACTGGTGTTCAGGCAATCTTCCACCACCCCACTCCTTCTTTGAGGCTTTTGGCAGTCCTGGGGTTTCCTGGGTGGAGGCTGGGAAACCCACAGTGTCCCGGGCAGGCCCGAGAGGAGGAAGCTCATGTAGTACCTGGAGCGTGTCCCGTCCCCCTCCCGCCCCGCAACTCCTGCCGCCCTTTCCCCTGCCAGCCCCAGGGAAGTTTCTGAATCCCTTGCCCGAGTTATGCCCCCTACATGGAAGGCGAAAAATCCATAATCAGTTCAGTTAATGTTAAACGGATTGTTATTTAGGAAACTAAGCACCAGAAAGTATGTTACTGGTTAACTGCCCTCTCTTGCCCTGGCTGTGTCTGATCTCAGGAGGAGAATGGCACCATGCATTGCTGTCCTCCAGCTTCTGCAGACACTGCACAGACCCCTGTTTAAAAAGAGGTGTTTGTGTGCGGGCTGTGTCATCAGAGCAGCTACCCTGTTCTTCCATCAGTGCTTTCACTGTTTAGACTGCTGTGTGATTTGTTTGGGCTGATCTTTCTTTTTTCAAAAAAATCTACAAGCACAGACTGTGATGGCTTGTTAATAATACAGTGCCTCTTTCTACGCAGGGATGCCTCAGAGCTTGCCTGAATCCAGTCAAAAGGCTTTTTTTTTTTTTTAATAACTAGCTTTATTTTGTCGTGCAATAAACCCAAACCACATGTGCTCCATGCTGAGTTCATTTGTGCAGGCTTCTGTTCACCTCACATTTTAATATCGAAGCTATAAACCCTGGAGTGGAAAGGTGGTGGGCAGAATGATGTCTTGCAGAAATGCCACGAGACACGAGGCTGACAGCAACACTGCCAGGCATTGCTGTAACGATCTTTGTTTCTTTGCGTTATGCAAATAGCGACAGCCTCTTCCTTCTGAGCCTGTCTAAGGCACGAAGGCTGATGGTTCAATGGATGCTACTGTTAAGGCAGCAAGTAGAGAGAAAACAATGCAAAATTGATTGGCAAATCCATTGCTTGCACACACACAGGCTGGAAAAAAGCTAAAAATCAACAGCAACATTTGCAGAGTATTCAGTCAGCTCCGGCTTCAGCTGTGCATAATCTTCAGGTGTTCTTGGCACAGGATCAAGGTCCTGGTTTGTGGCGTGAGGAGGGAGGGAGGAGGACTGAAGCAGGAAGCCCTGTATTTGACTTGAATACGTTGCACTCAAAATCAGGTGTGGTGCAAAGTCTGTCGCTTACTCGACTGGGAAAGTAGCATTTGAGCTTGATTCCTTATTGTGGCTGATCTCTTCAAGCAGGACAAACCCTGCTCTCAGCACAAAGGATACATGCTCAAATTCCAGGTTTTTTTTTTTTAAGCACTCTTAATCCCTCAGGTTAAAAATCCTCCTGGCATAGCTCTAGGCAAAGATGGGATTTGGCAACTACCCTAATTACTTATTTTTCTTTTCTGAATGGCAGTTCCCTGTTCTCTGCCACCCCACTCAGCAACCCACTTTTTTCACTGTTTGGATTCTTGCTTATGTTGCTTTTCCATCTTTACTTTCTGAAGGGATTGCCTCTTGTTCCCAAATACATCCTTTGCATCAGCTTGGGCTGTCCTTCAAAAAGGGAAGCAGCCCGTGCAAAGCATTCTGGTGTGAGTCAGAAATCCTTATGGATGAGCTAAACGCAGCAGAGCAGAAACCAGGTCACCAGTAGCTCTCATGAAAATTTAGCTATATCCCTGGCATGGCACTTCTGATTTGTCTCTCTCCCAACCCTTCTACTTCCCTCTATGGCCACACCTATGCCAGAAGGAGAGGCGTGCTTAAAATCTTCGTGTGGACAAGACAGGTTGTATTGACCAGTCAAAGCATGTTTTGCTTTCCCTTAGGAAAAAATCATCAGTTAACACACTGGAAACATGTCCCTTCTCCTTTTCCACCCCCATTAGTGAAGACAAAGCCTGTCTGCTCTTCTTCAGGATGGCGTTTTAGGAGTGAGGACCAGCTCTTGTTGTGTGTGGCTGTACAGTACCCATCAGACACGTTCTATGCCTGTTCAGTACGAACATTACAAACCAGAAGCAGAAAACAACCATGTGCTCCCCCTTTGTGGTGATGTTGGAGTCACTGCATCATGAGAAATCCAAATGCTAGAACAGCCAAGAAGCTCGAATTTGGGCCCTTGGGAACTGGAATGAATTTATATCGTAAGCTCCAGTTCTGGTTTTACTATATATCCCTAGGGTATATGATGGCACCATTGCCTACTGGAGTGTATACCAGGCCACATCAGCAGAGCGTAGCTGCCAGCTGCAGCCCAGAGATGAGCTACGACAGCACTCCCACCCAGTCTTCACACAGCACAACATCTGCCATGGATGAACCATGCATTGGTGCTTAGCTAAGAGACTTTCCAGGTTGCAGTGTGGTAGCAGGGTAACATGGTGGGCCTTGCGGTTAGAAACTTCTCAGGAGCTGCTTTCTGCCTTGCGCCATGGCTCAAAGGCAATTTTAACAGTTTGCTGGCACCCTCCTTCTGCCCTGCCTCTTGCCCAGTCTGTGGCTCTCTTCGGTCCTGCGTTCCCTCTGCCCTCAGCCTGTACTTTCTCTTCCACTCCATCAAGGATGATGAGCCTAGCAAGGAGCTGCACCAGGCGGCAATGCCAGCCAGCAAAGAGAAAGACAGTTAAGTGCAGGACGTCGCAACGCATTGTGCCGTGATGTACAATATGTGTCTGATAACGCACTGCTAGAAATATCTTTCTTGCTGCTTCTTAGCTGTGAGGCGTTTTAATGTATGTTTTAACTTGTGCTGCAGAGATTCCCATGGCTTCAGAGAGGCCGGATTGCTGGCAGAGCATGATACCCATTTTTCATGATGAAGCTGCAGCAACATGATGCCACTGGGACAGCTGTAGGAGGTTGAACATAACTGGAGCATCATGATGGGTCCTGAGTAATGTTATTTCTGCAGATGCACAGAGAAGACAATTTTTAGCTGCTTGCATGTACTTAATTCTTTGTAATTCAAAATGCAGTCAATTTGATGGTCTGTCCCTGTGATCAATTCTTTAATTTGGTGCACATTGCTACAATTACGATATTACATGAGAATCTTGGCTTTAAAATAAGTTTATAAAGAGCATCTGGAATTTTAATTATGAAATTTGACTTTTAAGTGACTGCTGTCAGTGGCTGGGAACCCCTGTGTTCAAATATGAGGGGCTCAGCTCACTGAAATTGAGGTACACTTACCCATGATGCCACTTTTAGGGGCACTTGTTTCACATTTCCAGACGTTTCCTCATGTATGCCAAAGCCATTTTAAAATGATAGTCAAGATTCTCATGCAGTATCTTGATTGAGGAACCTACAATGCTCAGAAAAGCCTCAAAAAGACTCAAAAAAGCTGGCTAGACTCAGGATTTGGTGGGACTGAATTCAGGGCTGGAAAAGACGCAAGACCAGAAAGGAACTATGGCCAAATCCCTTCAAGACTGTCACGCCAAAGCAAGCCTTTGTAGAGTAGGCTGCAGGCACTAGTCCTGCTGGAGAAGAAGGAAGGACTCTTCTTCCCCAGCTGAAATGTGCCTTGCGTCAGCCTACGGTTCCTCGCTAGGAAAACCTGCACTCCTGCGGCGTGTGCTGCCTCCGTTCCACAGAGCAATAGTGCCTACTCCAGCACTGAAATTCTGGAGATAATGTAATTCCTAAGGAACGTATTTGCGTATCACACCATTGTCTTTAATAAAATAGTTCCAAAGAATCAGCATGGACTATTTCTTCACAATGTGATTTTTATTAGTAATTTATTCAGCCTAGCAGATGCCAGCATGCAAACTATGCAAAGAGCAAATCTCTTCCTCCAAGTGTAAATATTTACAGATCATATTCAATGGTATTTAGTACTCTGCAAACATATTGTCAACAGTTCTATCCAGACTCTTCCCTAATCACAGCCTGAGAGTTGGCAGAGGCATGTCCTCTGTGAAAAGATGGTTATGGAAAAAAATGATAGCAGGCTAACTAAATTCTTAGCTTAATTAGACTGGAGTTATACCAGAGGTGAATCTGGCCCACACCAAGTTAAAACTCTGTTAGGAGCTTGTACCTACCACAGGCGGAGTTGGAGGGATGACGCTTCTAGGGGGACAGGTCTCCCAAGCAGCCTGGGAACCTCCCTTGGCGCCAGACAAAAAGTGCCATTACAACACAGGGCAGGGAGGTTCAACCTTCCACATGTTCAAGGGGTGCAGTTCCACTTTTTCTTAGACATAATAGATGTCTGACTATCCTTTGCATTGCATCAACTAGCTCAGTTTATCTGAAAAGCCCAGAAGAGCAAATATTCTCTATCCCAATCACCATCTGTTCTTAAAACAGAGGCATGTTATTTCTTAAATGCAGACTTGCCTTTTGGTCTCTAGCTCAGTCAGTGCAAAACCCCTGAATGGGTTAACGTCTGGGACATAGCTTGACTATATTGGAGCCATTTCCGTTTAAACTAATATCCTAAAATCTCCTTTCCTGCACCTCCAGCCCAATCCCCTTTGATAGCATTTCATTACATCCCATAATCTCTGCTCTCCTGACAATGTGGAATAAATACAAACTGAAAGCTCAACGGTGGCTTAGCCCTCATTTATATTCTATAAAAACCTGCTATTGCAAGCATGTCTTAGCACCCCAGCTTTTCACACGAGGCATGTAAAGTTGCAAAGATCTCTAAACACTTCAAAATTATGTCCTCTGGGATTCTCAAAGGAAATAGCCTGACCTACTGACATTCCCCATGCATCACAGGGAGAGAGGTAAGCGAGTGCACGTTTGTGACATCCCGTTCTCTCTGTTTGTGTGATCGCAGTTTTTTTCAATGCCTCTATTTTCCCATTCCACATCTGGGCTCCTCCATGTGCATTTTTTTTTCTCTCCTGAGACTGTTTTCCCAGAAATGTGCCCATTCCCCACTACACCAAGCCACATGCCCTCCTGCTTTCCTCAACAGCTTCGCGTTATTTCCTCCATCATTGTGCTTGGTCCTGCCAGATAATCTGTTCTACAGCAGACAGTCCTCCTCCCCCCTTCAACTGTCTCTTCTAATTCTCTTAAATCGCAGAGCTTCCTTCTCCCTTCCTCCTTCTCTGGAAAGGAGGGGAGGGAATATTTCAGTAGATGTCAGTATCCTACATGAATGATGGAATGATATATCTATACGACATATACAGACAGACATGCTTTAAATTGAGTCCTTTATGTGCAGTTCTGGCCAGCTCTGCATTCTACTTTTAATTAACTGATGGACCAGGGTAACAACTCCTCCTTCTCATTGCTCATTTCGAAAAGCAAATCTGTGTGGTCTAAAATTACACTGGGCTGCGTGAATGATTTCAGCATTGCTTTCATCTATGGCCAGATTAGCAGTAGCAGCTGAAATCCCTACATGATTTGAGGTAGCGAGGGCTCCTTCTTCACCTGTTCAATACCACAATCACTATGTGAAGCATCTCACAACAGGGACTGCGCCTGTGCGTGCACAATGCTGTTTTCTGCACCTTTTTTGATGGCTCTTCTTTGGGTGATCCAGAAATAACCCGAAGGCGCTGAATTCAGGAAGACAGTGTGCTTGCTCTAAAACGTGCAGCCATGGCTTTAAGGAAGCCCTGCACCTTTTGCCATTTCATGGAGCTGGCTCCAGGCTTCAGAATGCAGCTCAGACACATATATATATGTGTCTATATACACATGCGCATGACGTGGTATATAAAAGCTTCAAAGCTCCACTGCTGCAGCTGTTGGGCTGCTATGTGTGAACTTTTGCCATGGGCAGCAGCACTAAAAACAGCAAAACAATCAAAAAGGAGCTGACTTCTGCTATTTGATTCAATAATTCAGCATCATCCTCTACTTAAACAATGCTGTTGAGAGTGGACGATCACATCTCGTAAACCAGCGACTTGTGTAGTTTAGGAATTACACGAGAAAAGCTATGCCTACGTTCTGGTGGAGTATCTGTGTTTTTCATAGTCCAGGGTAGCAAGAAGCTGTTAACCTATACATTTTTCTAATTTTTCCTCCTTGGTGGCGATTACGAAAGTTTGGACCCAACTAATCCAGCCACTGTTCCTCTACTCATTGCTCCAAATCCCGAGACATCTGCTTGCAGAAAACGTGGGCAAAACGCGTTGGTATTAAACGGAGCTTTGGCAAAAAGAGGCTCCTGCTGCTGCGCCACGCCTTGCAGAAGACGGGGGGCCACTGGAGTTGCGTGTTACAAAAACTCAGGAGGAGAATGAAAATTCCTCACCTGGCCATAGCTTCTCACTGGCGTATCCTAGGCCAAACTCTAAAAAACATGGATCTTAAGCTGCGC
>JAVKLA010000021.1:8999352-9059450 GCA_034782735.1 Sagittarius serpentarius | reverse complement strand
CGCTGTGCCGGGTGAGCGGCGGGGACGGGGGTCTCCGGGCCGGGGGAGCGGGGGGGTGGCGGGGCGGGGGGCCGTGGCCGCGGGGCGGGTGTGGGTTTGAACCGCTGCGGACAGTGGGCGGGACGAGGCCGGGTGGCCGCGGCCTGGGGCGGGGAGCAGGGGCTGGGGAGCCGTTCCCATAAATTTGCCACAGAAGTTGCAAATAGATTTACAAAGGAGTTGCAAACCCCCTCCCCCCGCCCCAAGCTGTCGTGGAAGCGATGGCTCCCCACTCAGCGGCTGCTGCCCTGCAGTGCAATGTGCTGGTAGCTGATTCTGTTCTCGGGGAGGTGGGAGCGGAGGAAGCTGGGTTTCGCCGCGGGGAAGGGAGCTGATTGACTCAGCGCGTAACTCACTGCCTGAAATGTAACGGCTTTAGGCCCTGTGGGCCACTTCACGAGTGGGGTGTCTGTAGCAGATCACCCTCGTGCATGGCATCACAGACACGTAAAAATATCCTGGGTCTGAAGAAATCCTGTCGAGCGGGTATGGTTGAGATTACCTCTGTAAATGGGATCCTGCTTTGTGTGGTATCGTACTGAAATCTGTTTCGTCTTACCGTGCCTTAAGTAAAGGTTCTCAGTAGGTTTAACTGTACCCTGGGCAATGTTAGCAAGGTGTCAGGTGGAGCCCAGTAAGTGGTAGGAAGAACCAACACTGTTCTTTGACCAAGCTCTCAAATACAGCGTCCTGTGGGGGATACCCTATCGCAGCAGATCTTGTTCTGGTGGATTCAGTGAATCCCTTAACTTTCCCCTCTGCTGTCTCCCAAACTTTGTCTTCTAGGACTGGCAAAGAAAAATCCTGTCTCGGGATCCTGTCAAGTCGGGTGCCTTTATGTCCTGCACGATAGCTGACTGAATCCCTGCCAGGCTTGGTCATGCAACAGCACTCCTGTTTCCTGATAAAGTGAGTTAACTGACTGCTTGCTGGAGGAACAAACCCATAGATACACTTATCCTCCCCGCCTTGAGCTAAGCTGCAGCCTTGCTGAGGGAGGTAAACTTGCTGATAATGAGCATTTGGTGCCCTTTAGACCTCAGAGGGTTTTTGGCTGATCAGTAGCTTTGAAAACTAGGCTGTAAGATAGGTGTTGATGCAGTATCTCTCTCTCAAAAGTGCATGTATTTCTGTATTAATCTTACTTATCTACCATAATCATCCACTACTGTGTATGTTAATGCAGTCCATCACATGGTAATGGATAGTTTAGAAGGAATCTATCCATTTTATTAGCTTTCATGTCTGTAGTAGATTAATGCACTTGCTGTGCATGCTTGCTGCTTGATTCTAGTTTATCTCTCTCTCTCTCTCTCTAATGTGTTATGTACACACATGTATTGTTTGAGTACTTTCTGGAGGAAATTCCAGACTACATGCCTCTTAACACGTTGGTGCAGACATCTTTATTTTTTGTTTTAATTGCAAATTTCCTGCTGGATTTATAAACCCATCTGCCAGAAAACAGGCTTTGCATCTGGTTATCTGCTATTGAAATTCTAATTGGCACATCCATGTAACCTGCAGCCTTTGCCTTCTAAGGGAAGTCTCCTGGCACAGACAAATTACTGGGAGTAATTTGCAAGCGAAATTTCAAGCTTCAGTGGTGAAAAACATCCATGCTGAAGGCCTGGTAATGTATTTAAAATATCTGGCTGCATACCCTGGATTACAGGGTTAGGGAATGTAGCTACTTTTAAATGTGGTAGCTGACTTTTTCAATTGTATGTGACTGACTAAATTTTCAAGGGAAAATGCTGCAGGGACATTGAGGAATGGAGATGTTTGTTTAAAGCAGTGCATGCTGGAAATGTCCAAAACTTTGCTTGAAGAAACCATGAAGAATTGATTTGTTCAGGTAGAGTTTCTTGCCTTTTTTTTTTTTTCCCCCAAAAGCATGGATAAAACTTTCCTCCATGAAGGTTTTAGTATAGTTCTGCTGCTGTCTCCCCATGCTCTGACACGTAGCTTTAACCAAGCACACGTTCTGTGTATCGTCATCCACACTTGAACACAGTTTTATAAACTGAAAGCACCATAAAGCACGTCCAGCAAGAGTTTATGCCAGCATTATTTGCAGTGAAAAATTACAGGGGACCTGGATGTAGGAGGAATGAACTTCTTGTTTCGCTGCGTACCCGCAAACCAGGTGTATCGCAGCAGCTGCTTCGTCCTCACTGACGTGCATGTTGTGAGTGATGCTGGGCTTATGGCTCAGAGCAGTCGCGCAAGTGGCTGGGTGTCATGCACATGCATTTCCTCACAGCCCTCGTCTCCACGTGGAGATCTGCTACATTGCCTGCATGCGTGTGCTGAACAGCCATGCTCAGATCCATCTGCTCTGGCCTGTTTCTGCTCTCATCACCGGACCCCACGTCTAAGCATGTTCAGACACTGCTAGTGTCCGGGTTAGATTTATCCTTGCCCTTTAATTGTTGCTTTGTGTTTGATACAAACTTCTAATAGCAAGAGCAATTGCGCACTGGGAAAGCCAGAGGAAAAAGCGGTCGATTCACTGGCACTTGCATGTCGATCCTCAGCTGCTGTGCATTGCTATGGCTCCTTTGCAGACTGATGGCAATCCACACCAGCTGGCCGTTTGCCCTTTGAAGTTTTTCAATTGGGATCGGATGCCTTTCTGAAGGAGGTGTTCAGTCCTACCAATGCAGAGCTGGTACAAAGTTCATTTGTGCGGTAGATGAGATACCCTTCCTGCCTCCCCACCCCCGGCACAGTAATTGCTGGATGGGACTCCATGGCTTATGCTGCACCAGGAGCCAGACTAGATGATTTTTGTGGCTTTTTTCCTCTTACCCTTAAGAGGACTGGGAGGGCAATATCCCTACTTGCTGGGCGCCATCTGACACACTGCGCTCTGGCTCGGCGAGGTGGCTTCCCTTCCCAGCTTCCAGCCTGTCCTGCAGGTGTAACCCTTCATCGTACCCCGCCTGTCAGTGATACCCAGCCCGTCTGGGTCTGGGAAGGACTCCCAAAGGGCTGTTGACTTTGGGAAGCCAAGAAGTCCTGTGAAGTAAACTGCACTTGAACCCTTTCTCTCTGGATGGTAGCAAGCACTTAACACGTTCGTTCCTCCTGTCAGTTCTGCTCCCTTGGACTGAAGTTGTGGCTCCCTTTCTACAGCTTAGACCTGGAGGAGTCAGTGGGGCTTGTGAGTTGACGGCTGGGGTGTAAGGATGCTGCTGGCGCTGCAGGGACAGTAGCGATGCTGAAAATGAGTGAAGGCAGAAGCTGGTTGTGCACTTTGGAAGTGTTGTTCACAGCTCCACCAGCTTTTGCTGCTGGCAGTCCTAGGACGTCACCATGCAGGTAGGGTGCCAGGGTGCCTGTGGTACAGCAATTCCTCCAGGAAAGGAGAATGTATCTCCGGTATAGTACAGGGAACCCCTTCTTGGAAGAATATCTGCACGGACATTGCCACATGTTCCTGTGAACAATTTATCCAACAAAAGCAAGTGGCAAGAACTGCAGAAGTGTGTTTTAAAGCTCAGTGGAACCACGTGCTTGCCTCGCTGGTGTGGTGTGTGGAGCAGCACTTGGCTGCTTGCTCTTGTGCTCCCTGGGTTCCTTGTTGCTTTGGTTCTTCAGGTGTATTCATGGAAACTCTACATTTAGCTGATGGCTCTGCTGTGCCATTATTGTGGTTATCACTGAAATGTGGTTTCCTCTGGGCAATTTTGAATGTCGATCAGCGTAGGTGCCAAAACTTCTGGCATTGCTGTTGCTGACTTTGTTTTTCTTTGCTGTTGTGGGCTTGGCCTCAAGGATCCGATCTTAGGTTGCAGTGCTGAGAGGTGGGGGTGCTACTGCACTGACACCGAGCTGGTGCTGTGCAGTGTCGTCGGACAGGATGGGACCAAAACACTGTCCCTGATGGCTGCGTTGCCATGGTGAGAGAGCTAGTCTTCAAATACACGTTGCAGACGTGAGTTCTCTGGAATGACGGTGTGTGAGCCTGGATTCTCCATCACGTCCTTTCCTCGCAGTTCACGTGGTAACTTGTCAGCCATTTGGAAAGCACATTGGGTGCTTGTTTGTTTGTTTTTTCTTGTAGGACGATGTGGTGTGAAGAAAGGAATGGAGGGCAGAGAGCCAGGGATATGGGTACTTGCTTATTTGCAGCCAGCTGGACCGTCCCCCAATGCATGTGGCAGGACCTAGAGTCCATCTGTACATCTCACACCTGCTTGAGGAACCAGCCGGGTCCTCCATTTGAGCAGGAGGTTAGGTATGGGCAGTCAGTACAGGTTGCAGTTGCATGCCCGGTTTATCTCTGTACATCGCCACAGCTCCTGCCACCGTTGCTTGGGGAATCTCAGTTGAGCTGTGTCCCCTAAAGCACGATTAAATTGTGCTCTGCAGATGTGGCTATGGAGTGTCCAAGACCCCCAGCCCCCTCCGTTATTCCCGTCTGTGTACAGGGGCCACTTTCTTTATTTATTGAGGCATTCAACGAGTTCTCTTCACAACCATTGCTGCTTCTGCTAACGATGACCCTCCTGCCTCTGGCTGTCCAGGAAGGCGTTGGGATTGCCTTCCCTGGACTGCAGCTGACTTGGTGCCAGGCCTGGAGAACTGCTTATGCAATCATTTGGCAGAACACTTGAGCGCATACTTCAGACAGAGAAGGTGCACTGGTTTTAGATTTGTTTTATTGAAAAAAAAGAGGGGAGAAAAAAGTGATTTTGATGAAATTTGCATTGAATTTTGCATGTGTATTTGTGTTGGATTTATATTTGTTTGGCTTGGGGAGACTTTGCAGCACTTTAACTAAATCTGGGTTTAAATCCACTTAAGTTAAACTCCCAATACGACTTGTGTGTGGAGACCAGGATGAAATCCCATTAATTTTAATAGGATTAAGCATGTTCTTTTGCTGAGTCGTCTTCTCTATCTTCTTTTGTTTGGCTTCTCTGTATTAAAAAGCAGGATAAACCTTTCCACTCTTCCATCTGTTTGTGAAAATGTTTCGACGGTCTCAGAGAAGTAGTTCTTTGGTTGCATACAATAATATTTTACACTTCCCCCCCCCCCCCACCCCATGCTTTCAGCTGTAGTCCTACTGTATCCAGGCTTTTATTGGCTTTTGCATCCCCTAAAGGCGCCATAATTCCTGACAGCAAGAAAACAGTTAAAAGTGTTTGCCTGGTAAGTTTCTATGCTCAAAATTATTTTTTTTTCTTTTGCTCCCTCTGGACAGATTTGAAACTGCTGTGAAAGAAGCCCATTAGAGGGAAATTTTGTAGAAGTCAGCAGGAACTGAGCATGTGTGGATGGGTGAGGGCAAAATTTACCCCTATTCATGAACCAGGGATAAATTGAAGAACAAGGAATAGAGGTAGAATGTTATGAATGCAAACTGGATGAACGGAAATATTTGGGATCCATTTAAGCGCAAGCAAGCCATCAGCTGGAGAGGAGGCTACTTCATGCGTTTGTGCTACCTCTTCACTTCCCCATTTCTCAATGTACATCATCCCCTGAATCTTACTATTGATTATTTTTGATTTGTATGTGATTTATAGGAATACTCTTCTTCCCCCTCTCCTTCAGAAAAAACAAACCCCACAGCAGGTATTTCTGGATGTTCCTGAGATGCTCTTAATGACACTGTTACTAAATACATGCTTTCATAGGAAAAGTAGGCTGTCTTGTAGCTCATGCACTAAGCTGGATTTCCAGAGACTTAATTTTCTTTTCCAGCTCTGACCAGTTCCTCCTATAGCTGTACACAAATGGCTGGGTCTTCTCATGCCTCTTTTTCCGCCCTGTGAGATAAGGGAGGGTTGGTCTATCTTACCTAGGCTCTGCTCTTTTGAACTGATACCCTGTCGTGCTATGGACCGACCCGTGTTACAAAGATTGGGCTGGTGTATTTGTGTCAGCAAAGCTCCTTTACATCATCATCCTTTTGATGAAACTTTACATCATCAGCATGTCTTTTTGCTGGCAGTAGCATCTGGACTTAAGGTATCCCGTATCTAATTTAAAAAGGAGAGCATGGTGGAAAAGAAGGTCTCTAATTTTTTTGCCATAAGATAAACAGGAGATTGGCTTGTTAAGGGGGTTAAGGATGGGAGTTTCTGATGGGTGAGAAATGCCCAGTGACAAGTTGAAATTCTCCATGTCCAAGCAAAAAGCATTTACTCCCTAGATCTCTACCCACAGTAAATGGGTGCTAGTCTAATTGTTAATAAACAATAAGTATTGCCATAAACATTTTTTCTGCCTTTCTCAGCTGTCCTGATGAAGGGTTTTTTCCTGCTGAGACCAGTTTTCTTTTAAGTTACCATTTCTTCCCGTTTCTAAAGCTCTTTGTATCCTAGCTGATCTGGAAAGATGATGTTGTCACTAGGATTTCACAGCAACTTCTGTGAATCTTCACGTGGGTTTCTGACACTCTGACCTGATGAGGCTTAAAAAAGGAGCAATGTGCTTTCCTCCTTTAAAAGAAAACATTCTACACCCAGGTTTCATTTTTTTTTTTTTTTTAATTTTGTTTGGAAAATATCTCATTCATGAACATGATGGAAGGTGCTGGGACTGTAGGCTTGACCAGCTGGTCTGAGTGTGAAAACTCCTCAAGCGTTTTTTTTTTTTGTCATTAGTCCTTTTTGTTAACAAATCCTGATTATCTAGAGCTTTACAAAATGTGCAAAACCTATTTAATCCTTCCAGTTCCTTTTTTTAGTGAGGCTTTTGTGGGATAGTTATGGTATCTTCCTTGGTTTGTGATACAGGTGATGTAGCATTTTTACAGTATTTGCTTAGGCTGATGTGGAACTGCTGAGCCTGATGTATCTCAGGTGCTTTCCATGCCTGGAAATGGCCTCGTTTGCAAGAGCAACAGCTCCTGCGTTGTCTCAACGTGGTACTGCTATGCAGAGCTCCTTTAGGAACAAGAGGTGTAAGCACTATGGCTGAAGACCACCTCTTGCCTGATAGTGAGGTGGAGCATATGCCCTTGGAGGCGACAGTTCCTCCTGACAGTGCATTAAGCCGTATCACATGGCCAATAGTGCAGTCCACATGAACTGGCCTTCATTTCTACATTTGTAGAGGCTTCTGTTCTTGAATTGGTGTTGCGACTTCTGTTCTGGGAAACTCTCCCTATGAGGAGAGGCTGAGAGAGCTGGGACCGCTCAGCCTGGAGAAGAGAAGGCTCAGGGGGATCCTACCAATGCATATCAATACCTGAAGGGAGAGTGCTCTTTTCCGTGGCGCCCAGTGACAGGACCAGAGGCAATGGGCACAAACTGAAGCACCGGAGGTTCCCTGTGAACATCAGGAAACACTTTTTTGCTGTGAGGGTGACTGAGCCCTGGCACAGGCTGCCCAGGAAGGCTGTGGAGCCTCCATCCTTGGAGATACTCAAAAAGCCATCTGGACATGGTCCTGGGCAGCTGGCCATAGGTGGCCCTGCTTGAGGAGGGAGATTGGACCAGATGACCTCCAGAGGTCCCTGCCAACCTCAGCCATTCTGTGAAAATTGTACAGAGAGCTTCTTTAATGTCTAACTGGAACTCATAACTCTGGCCAAGCTACCCGGTGCAAAATAAACTTCGTTTGCATGGTGTGTAGGTTCCCATGTCTCTAGAAGACATCTGTCATCTGAACTGTATGTCCATACCACTGCTTCTGGGCCTTTACTAAAAATGGTGCAGTGGACATTTGGTCAGTAAAGAGCTGTAGGACTCATTCATCAGTCAGCTTATTGCGCCCTGTTAGTGGACCTTAAGTGCGTGAGACTATCTGCATGAGGTAGAAGCAGAGGTCTGTCTAGTACAATATTGTCTTCAACGGTGATCAGTAGTGTTGGATAGAGACATCATCCCCCGACACTTGGTATGGTGAGAGTCTCTGGCAGTTCAGTTAAAAGCCAATATCCCCCCACTGTTCCCTTTGTCTTCAAATCTTTTGTGTGCGTTGAATACCAGAGGCCCCAGCAGAGACCTCTGGAACTTCACTGGTGGTCACTTGTCCTTGTGAAAACCTACAGCTTCTTTCTGCTCTTTGTTCCCTATTCTAATCAGTTAGCAGTCCATGCAAAAGCCTTTCTTTGTAGCCAGCAGCATTTTAGTTTGCACAACTTTGAAATGGTCCCTCACCAAAAACGTTTATACAAATCCATGTGCAATGAGTAGACCCAAAGATTTTAGATATGAAAGATAATTTCCTGCTACAAAAGCTGTGTTGACTTTTCCTGAAGCCATGAGGCAAGGTGATAATTGACACCAAGAACAATTATATCTTCATCTATGACGATGTTTTTTGAGGAATGGCCAGCAGTTTATATTTGCTTTGTAGATACGGCAGGGTCCATGCGTTCTGGCTGCAGTGACTCTCTCTGAGATGGCTGGAGTAGGCATGTGCTGGGGCTGAAATGCATCACTGACAACGTCTGGAGTATACCTGGCTCTAGTGGGCGCGTTTTGGGCAGTGAAGCCAGCAGCAGAGTGCAATGTCGTGAGCCTGCCGGTGGTTACGACTTAATTTTATGCAGGTCACAGGTTCCACTAGTTCTGCTAGACTTACTGTCACGTATAAAGTTAAACACGTGCTTTGTGTGTTTGAAGAATTGCTGCTGAAGGCAGATATGCTGACATGGAAACAGCTGATAACGTTCTTCAGGGACACTTGCTGCTTGAGGCTGAGAAGCACGTGTCCTGGATGGAGCTGTAACGCAGATGGCTTTTGTTACCAGCTGACTTGAAAAGCAAATGCACAGAAGTTGGGTTTGTTTTCTATTTAGCAAACAGCTTTTGACTGGATCTGGTGTATTCATAGTTTCCCATTTGTTGCTTTTCTGTCCCTTGCAAAGGGAGCAAGGATTTCTAGGCTTTGAAAACCTTGTAATGTCTGGAAGCTGGATATGTGTTGATGCAATGAAATAGATTCTGCAAATAAACAGCTGTAACAAAGTGGATTTCCAGTGCTGATGATGCGTCCTCATAAGGAATATCTGAATGAAAAAGAGTTTTAGAATAAAATATAAACAGAAAATGCTGGTGAGGTGGGGGGTTTTGTGGATTTTGGTTGCTTTTTTTTTTTGTCCCCTGCAGGTTTTGGCAATATTAACAAGCAGTTCTTTCGTGGTGGTATGTTCTCCACTTGGTCTTTGACCCCTCTGAAAGTGGAAACAGATGTAATGCAAACTGTGGAGTGGGCAAGCTGTCCCCTGGGAGCTGACTGAAAACTGCAAACCCTTCTGCTAAACGAGCCCTTAGGTTATTGCATGTCTTGGGACAGATTTGTTTGCAGATCCATGTTGAAATCAGGAAATTTACACCTGCAGAGGTTCCTTCTGGAGTTAAAATACATGCTCCAAAATTGTGATTCATTAGTTACATCCCACAGCGTGCTCAAGCATATTCACATTTACAGTTGCTTCTGAGCAAGATACAGTGAATGCCATCCAGTGACATATAGCCGTAACACTGGATTTCATATGGCGATTCATCTGCATAAAGGATGTCTGGATGAAGGAGAGAATTTGTAAATAAAATACATGTACAAATTTATTCAGTATTTTCTCTCATGTCCAAGAAAGTTACTGCTGGAGGGAAGTGAAGGAAATGTGCAGCACCTTTAAAAAGCAAAGACCGAAATGGTAGGCATGCAGTTTAAGTGGTTAGAGATTGTTTGATGTTGTAGATATATCAGTATGTGGGAAGAGAGAGTTTTCTGTCTTGCCTGTCAGTGCTAGAGAATTTGCTAAGCCAGATTTGACGCACAATTCCTATTCAAATGGCTGTCATAAAAAAAACCCCTAAACAAATCAATACCACCACCCCCCCAAAGAAACCCCCAAACCAAAACCAACCCCCCAAAAACCCCAACCCATGCTGTGAACATCTAATCTTCACTGCAGGACACTTCTGCTCTGTTACTTGCTTAGGCAGATTTACCTCGTGATACAGTTTCAGGCAATTGAAGTGAAAGTGCCCTCCTGTAAAGTGGCTCAGATGCCCAAGAAGCTGAGTGCTGAGACAGAACCTGGATTTTGCTGGGAAGCTGGTGGAGGCAGAAGCGCTGGTTTCTAGGCCAGAGGAAGCCTTTAATTTCCCCACGCTTGCAAGTGAAACTCGTGAAGATCCTTCCACTGAATGCTAAAAGTACTTGACTGTTTGGTTACAGCTTGGCTGTCAGGAAAATTAGTGAGTTTAAAGTGTGAGCTGTTACAATAGCTTTATTAAACCCTCCTGTGGGTGCTTGCATTGTTTGAGATGCGGCTGGTAGGGGTGATGGTGTCTCCCTGCCCTGCTGAAGCTCATGCTCCATGTGTGTCTCTGGCATCATCGTTCTGAACTGGGACCCTGGAGCTGGAGCAGAGCCCCTTCTGATGGAGATCCCTTCTTCTCCATGGTGGTTCACCTGAATATTATGTGCACTCTGCCTTCTAAAGTCCTCGTGGTTACTGACATGAGGAGGATAATTTATGTACTTCCTGCTGATGAAAAAGTGTCTGATATAATGTCGTCAGGCTTAGAGCTGTGTTTTCAGGTTATTTCATACTTTCCCTAAATATGTAGATGTTCTGTAGCCAAGAACAGATGGTGCAAATATTTCATTGATGGTAACTAAAGCTTATTGCTAGCTTTAGGTACCGGCTAACCATGCTAGATAACAAGACGCAACTCGGTCACAGCTTCTGGTCTCAGAGAGAGTCACAGTGTCCTGGTTGGAGCTGATTCTTCTGTAAAGTGGAGTGTGCCAAGTCTTTTCTCCATAAAAGCAAATGCACCTTTTTTAGTACCGTGACAAGTTTTGTAAGACTTAATCCTTGCTAGATCAAGATTTGCTCTATTGGCTCTTGCCTCATAATCCCGGAGACAGATTTCTGTGTGAAAGGCCAAAGTGCTTCAGAGTTTGTTAAAAAAAAAAAAAAAAAAGTTAATTTTGGAATTACAGAGGAGAGCTGGAAGAGCTGAGGGTTGTTGGCCAACATCTGGTGGAAATGTTCTTTCCTTTTCTTGTTTGTTTATGTTTGGAAGTTGGTGGCTTCATACTGCTGAAGCCTGATGCCCACCGGTTGTTAAGAAGGTGAAAACCTGGCATCAGTTGCCATCTTCCTTCCTGTTGCCTTGCCAGGGCACCTCGGGCCCAGCCGAGACCAGGGGGACTAGCTTTCTCTGCCTCTTTATTTTCTGGCCTTTCAGAAGTGAGCATTGGCATTAGATTTACCAGAAACAACTTGAAAAGTTGCCCTTCCAGTTTCTTACTGAGATGGCCACCGTCTTCCACAAAGGACCCTTCTGTCTCAAATCCTCAGAAGATGCTGTTTCTCCACTAAACTGACCCAGAATAGAGAGGGAACCTGAAGAGAAGAGGAGACTGCTGGGCCTCTGACCCATGCAGTCACTTAAAAGATAGCTCTGGAGTTTTCTCTGATCTCCTTTGGAAACTTTCTGGGGTTTGGATGATTTTAAGAAGCAAATAACGCTTCCTAGTAGTTGACAGTTATGCCAGAGCATGCATTATGTCACTCTGAGGTTCTTGTCCTTCCGACCGGGCGACTCTGCTACTTATGGGGCAGTTCTTGGTTTACTACAAATTGCAGCTTTCAAGGAAAGGAGAAATGGTGCCAGTTCACCTTGTGTACCTGGCTCTAAACTGCTGCAGTTTACTGGTGTGATTTACTGCTGCTTTGTGAGGAGTTGAACAGTCTCTAACAGGAGCAAGAGCAGCTGAAAGGGCGGGCGTGGGTTTGTGGGTGGGAGGCCCCTACAACCAGCTGATGGGACCCAAACAAGTTGGACTTGTTTGTCTGATGTTTAGTTCTGAGGATCCTAAACTTGCTTTAAAGGACGAGGCTGAAGAACTGTTGTACCTCAGTGCTGGCCACCTGGGTCCTTGCTCTTCTGCGTTTATAGCCTTTTCTCATTCCAGGCTTGCAGACACTCTAGCAGCAAACTGGATTGGAGCAAAAGGTGGGGTTTGGTAGGCAGGACGTTCATGTTAATTCATGTGTGAATTATTTAATTCTTGGCATGTCTTTTGGTTTGTATCTGATTTCATTCAGTCACAGCCTGTTCCACCTGTTGATTCCTGACCTGTAATGGGGTTCTGCTGCGATCTGATGGTATCAGACAGGTTTCTATTTGATTACGCTGGAGCTGAAGTCTTCAAAGCACCATTCAGTGTATCGAAGCGAGCGGTAAGAGTTACTGCTTGTAGTGTGGCTTTCACATGTTTGTCCTTACCCTTGTTTTTGTTGTCCATTCTTGGACAGCCTCCCCAAGGCAGTCTCTTGACCTAGATAATTAGTGTATGCTGCGCTCATCTTTGGACCAGGGTGGGACGATCTTGTTGGTATTTCGGCTTTTCTAGTTCACTGTTCCCCTTGTTACAGGAAGAGCATCTTTGGCATAAAATCAGTAGCCAGAAGTTTCTAATGGGTTCAGTATGTGCTGCTGCTTTTAGGTCACAACTTCTGGACGAGTAAGAATAACCTCTTGCTTTTGTTTTGAGTTCAGGTGTTACAAGTTGAGAGAGAGGTTTCAACTTTGTTTTTTCCATATTCTGTTGCTGTACTGCTGAGCAAAAATTGAAGACTGCGATAAGCATGGAGGCATCCCAGAGTGGTTCAGAAAATATCTGTATTTGGACCCCATCTGACCAGTAAAATACATGCAGGTTTTCACTTCCATGTCTTTGGTATGAGTTACACTGATGTTTGTAGTAGTCATAAGCTGTCTTGGTGAGCCGCTCTGCTGACTGTCTATAGATGCCCATAGTATTCAGGTAACCCTGTGGAATAATTTTGGAGTCCTCGTTAGCAGAACTAGCAGCAGAGAGATGAGTGGACAGATCTTCCATATATTGCTCAGAAAGGTTCAGAAGAACCTGCTACTGCCTGTGCAGTCCCTCTTCCATGAAGAAGGGTCTCTTTGTACTAAGACATTTGTACTGGAAAAGCTTTGAGGAGCTCAAACCAAGCTTGTTTTACTTTGACCTATTAATCAGTTAGCATCAGGACTCAAAACCTAAAGGAGTTCCTCTGAAACTGAAAAGAGGGAACCTACAATGAGGTAGCGCAGCTGCTGCCCTGTTGCTGTGTAGGAGACAAGAGACCCAAGAGCTGGGCTGAAGCACTTCTACAGATGCTGCCTTGACAGCAACGGACATCCATGAGAGTAAGGAGAGGGAAGGATGTTTTTACTCTAGGTTCTGACGACCCATAGGTTTAAATTCAGGCTGGTGCATGACTTCAAGATTTACTGGCTATGAAGAACCTACCAGGGAAAGCCAGCAAGGACAAGGACAGCTGCTACTGCGTTTGATTCTGTCTTTGTTTGGAGAACATAGACTTGGCTAAGCTTCCCCACCCTGCCCTGTGATTTCCACATCTTTCAAGCTGTCAAAATCACAAAGCAGGGAGGCATGTGCCAGCAGCCTTCTTTTGCTATTGCTATAAATGCCTTCTTGGCTTGGAGAGTTTGGGAGGAATCTTTTGATTTGTGCTAACATATACATGGTGAAAAGCTCCCCAGTATCATACTGTGTTGTGATAAGCTGGAATGTCTTTTTGCTGCATCTTACCTGGCAGACCTTCCATACAAAGCTATATTTTTTTTTTTTTTTTTTTTAGCCAGAGTTGTTAGCTTAAAAAGAAGAAACCTCCCATAATCCAGGAGCCTTCAGGTTGTTTTGCTTGTGGGAATAACCGGAGGTGGAGACATGTATCTTTTGAATTTTTTTAAATTATTTTTTTTTATTCTCCGTATTTCAGGATATGCACAAAGATCCTGCTTCTTTGCAGAAAGCAGAAATAGCCAAAAATGCTTTCCTTTTTTCCAGTTCTTTTAGCACTGAGCAGAAGTTCCCCTTCAGTTGTTGCGCTGGGACCGTGTTTTGGCTGTTTCCAGGTTGTCTGAACTTTCTTCTCCGTTTCTGAGCTCTCCGCTGTATTGCCTGATGCTTTTGTAACATAGGGTGCTATCACTGCTGTGCATAACCCTGCTGAAAACCATGCACAGGCTTAAATTCCTGAGCTAACTGGCAGAACCTTGTGTTCTGGGTGGAGGCGTGTCCTCTGTGTCTACATGCCTAAAATTAGTATTACAGCTACATGAACCTATAGAGGAGCATAATGATTTCTCAAAAATGTCTGGAGTGAAAGATAGCATTGAAACTATCAGCTTCAGTGAAATTTAACTTGACCTGTATTGCCAGGAAATTGCTGATTGCAGTAAAATTCTGCAGGGCAGGAGGTGGGTGGGTGACCAGACTTTAACGCATTGGCAGTTTCATTTGCTCCAAAAGTAACATTTGGTTAATTGCACCTTCGGGCTGAAGTTGCTGCTTTTTTAAGTCTCTGTTAGCTCCAGATTTGGCAGTTTTGTATTTAACAGCACCTTAGACACAGTTTATCCCTGTGCATGTACACTGTGCTGGTTCTAGCTTCTAACGCAATCTCTCAGCAAGCGCGAAGCACCCATGCTGCAGAGTACCTGCTTCTGCAGGCACTTGGAGAAATCCAAATCATGAGCTTGCCTTTTACCCTTCTTGAGCTCCTTTGCTTGGTCTGTATTAGCTCAATGGCTGCAGAGTTCATGTGGGTGCCCGCTGGGATGGTTCCTTTGAGGGTCTTGTTGAAAGCTGTTTAATTTGAAACATGTGGTGTGACATGCCCTGCATACGATCCCCTGTTCCCATGGGATAGCACCATGTCTGAAAATTTGCTAGCCGCTTTGGGTGTAGATCAGGTCAGGGAAGGTTGCAGTTGAGCCATAGTGCACATTTTTACTGCTTGGAGGTATTTTTGTTGGCAGATTTATTGTCCAGTCACAGCTTTATGCAGTTAGCCTTTGGCAGTTCATTTCTCTTTATATTAAAACTGGATTGTTTCAGATATTCCAAAACAAGCCACATTCGCATAAATGAAATGGCTGGCTGGTCATTTTTCACAGGAAAAGTGTCCCGCTGAGTAGTACTTCTCACCATCTGAACTGCAGAACGTGGCACTAATATGGGTGAGAAAGGATGATGGATGGGTGATGCTGGTTTGGGGGATTGAGGCTTTAACGTTTGTTTTCTCAGAGGCAAAGCATGATGGCCGTGAAGCCTCAATGGTGGCACTGTGGGCTGCCCTCATTAGTGGGGTAACAAATGCGTAAGCTGTCTGCCTTGTGCCCCGAGAGAGGAACACCGGTGGGGAACCGAGGCACAGAACAATGGAGATGGGTAAAGCTGGTAATATTCAAAACAAAACTAACCCCAAAAAACCCACCCACAAAACCCACTGCGGCTAAACATGCCAAAGACTGTGAATCCGTAGCCCTGCGTCACTTCTTCAGGAAGCTGGAAGCGGGGCAGGAGCCTGAGCTCGGGTTGTGTCACTGTCAGACATGGGCTCTTACCACTAAAACCTCCTTCCTCTCTGGGTTCCTGGTGGGGAAAGGAAGATTGAGCAAGTTGCTGAAAATCTTCAACCTGAAGGATACGGCACTTTAATATCTGCATGAATGAGTTGTGCTGTTCAGAGCCTGCAATTAATCCACCGCTTGCATGGAAATGGCTTTCCATTCCTTTTGTGGGAGTGCGGTGGTGTTGCCCTTGCCGAGATGCTGTTCCTCATGGGCTTGGCACAGCCGTGGCCCTGCGTAGCATAACGTGCCTTTGTCAGCATGGAGCCTGAAGTGCTTTATACTTGTGAAAGTTTCCTGTGTTGGCTAAGTCCAAGTGTAATCACAGAGTTTCTCAGCAAAACTTGGCATTCCACCTCTTTGAAAGAGACTTTAAGGTGTTTGTTCTATTCATGCAGAGCATCTTGGAAGTCCTGATCTGTTATGTTTGGCCATTTACAAACAGAAGAATGGATTTTCTTGCAGAGAGTAATATGTGGCAGCTGGAGAAATACTTTAGCAGCTGCAAACTTCTTTTTAAAAGCACCATTTCCACACCGGTCTTCCAGAGGGTGCAGCAGCCTTCTCAGAGGCTGTCTGCTCAGTGACATTGGATTATTCCTTGCTCTCTGGCTTAACAGCTCCCATCAGAGCTGCTCAAATGCAAATCTAGAGGGTGTGTTGGGTGCACCGAGCAAGGGTGCTGTCTCTGTTCTTTTGACTTCATCGTTTGCAGCTATTGGCATCTTTTAGCTCATTCCCTGAAGCTTGTAGATGCTGCTGCAGGCGTCGCAGTCACCTTTCCTGTGGGATGTGTGTCGTGCAGATTGATGGGAGATTCAGCCATAGATGGGGACTACACTACAAAGTGAAGGAGGTGCTTCACATTTAGAGGAGGAGAAGATACATAACTTTATGGCTTCCTAATTAAAATGTTTTTGCTTATTGGGCTGTTGTTCTTAGCAGATTCCAGTGTGACGCAGTCTGTGTGGATTTTTTGGCTTTGTAGGACTTTTAAAATCTTTTTTTGTGGACATGTATCAGGAGAAACATCAGAAGAGGCATCAGCAGACCAAACCGATGTCTATCCGATACCCTATTCTGCCTGCTGCAGTGAGGAGTGTGCGTGCTAATGTGGAGGGCTGTGCTAGCTCTTCCATAACACACGGGCAGCTGTGCGGTGTTACACTTGGAAGAAGTTGTGTAGTAGGAGAAGGAATATAAGGGATGTTCGTCCGGACCCGAGCTGGCAGTGTTTCTCCTCAGAATCACATTTCGGAGCGTGTGTAACTTGCATCCTACTGTTACAGCAGATCAGCCTCGAATGCTCTGCTGGCCTCATGTCAGCCCCAGGTGTTCATCAGATCCAGCTTGTTGGTCACCATCCTAGCCTGGCTGATGTATCCATGAGATAAGGCTCAGTGATTTCTAGGCACATTTTCCTTCAAAAGTCCCTCCGAAAGTATGGAACTGTGCATGTCCCACCTCAGTCATCCTCCCAGAGGAGCGTTTTGTTGGTACTGGAAATGGTGGGGGCATGGAGAGCTTGTATTGGGGCAGCAAATGGACCTTTGATCATTGTACCCTGGGTTTTCTAAGGAAGTGGGAACACTTCAGGCTGTGCAGGCGTCTTGGGAAGTCAAAGGAACTGTGTCCAGACCAGAGACCTAGTAATGCATTTCCTCCCCTCTAATCTCTAATGCTCCTCTGCTTCACAATCTCTGTTCAGTTCGTCCTTCGTTGTTGATAGGATGTGACATTTTGCGGAAGCAGCTTTGTAACTTGCCACTAACTTTCTTCGGGAGCCAAAGGAACTTAATGGCTCTAAAGCTGCAGTTCAGAGAACTATAGAACTTCATCTGGGTCAGCCTCATGTGCCTTGGTGCTGCCCCTTCTGTCTCCAGACCTATCCACATGTGCAACTTCAGCCTTGCAGATACCTTTGGGAAGCCAAATGCTTCTCAGGATTGCAGCACAGATTCCTTGCCTCCTGCGTTCTAGCCTCAGTTCACAAAATGAGATGTGCTCGTCTTCCCTTAGCAAAATGCGGTTTCATTCTGTTTTTTCGAAAGAGTGAAATATAACACCTGTTTTGAGAGCTGACAACACATGAAGTGTTTAGCAGCAATTGCAAGTTGAAACCAGGCCTTATGTCTTCTCAGTTTGATGGGAGAGTAGCATCGCTGTCTGCAAAAGGTATTCCACCGTTGCTTTCCCTGCTTTGTTGTTATACTGAGGATAGAAGATTTCTTTGCAGCTTTTTGACCTTATTTCATGCCTTGTCCATGCACGCTTGTCAGTATGAATTTTGGGGCAGTGTCTGCTGGTTCTTCGATGACAGCTCAAAGGAGCATGTGTTACCCTAAATGATTTGCTTTGCTCACTTTGTACCTGTGATTTCTCACACGCACACTCTTTCCATGTTTTTTTTGTCTAGTTCTACATCTCTCCTTTCGCCTTGGTGCAGTCACTGCATGTACCTTGCAGCTGCTTAACCAGGAGTAACTGAGGCTGGCTGGGAGGGCATGGAGGCAAGGGGTTTATATTCCAAAGGCTTCACTCTGCTCTTGCACCATCACCCCAATCAATGTTGTTTGAAATAATACTTTGATTTTTTTTTTTTATTTGCACAAATTCCTTGGCTTGAGCACAGGAAGGTCAGCAAGAAGGGAGGAACGCTTCTGAAACCCAGCAGGCAATGCCCTCTGGATGTGTGTGTACATTGCAAAGTCATCAGTCATTCAGTTGTTGACTCAAAGTTATTCTGGTTTTCCAGCGTGCTTGTTCCCTGCTGAGTTATAGCCACAGATGGTAAAAGTAAACTTTGCACTTTTCAGAGTGTAGTCCTTTCCCAGATTTTATTTGTTGCTGTCTTTTGTGGTTTGGTTTGACTTTTAATTTCCTTGGGGATGCTCTACAGATGGAGAAGGTAGTGCTCAAAGAGTGAATTTTGCCCAGATTTCTCAAGATTACTGCTGATGGGAACAGTAGCGTTCATCTCTTCCTCAGTGTTTTCTCTGACGGCCAAAGGGTGGTTTCTTCTGGGGAGCAACACGATCTGGAGAAGAAGCTTTAGCTGGTGCTTTTCTGGGATGTAGGTGTGTGGGGTGGGAGCTCAGTGGGGTCTCTGAGTACAAATGGAGCCGTGTGGGACTGGCTAGAAGTGTGATAGGAAGGCAGAACTAAAGCTTATTGCTTGTAATTCTAAAAGGCAGTTGTTACGTTGGGAAAAGTGATCTGCAAGTAATTGCAACTCTTGTTCTGGATGTATGGGATTGTGCGGAGGTGGAAGAGGCCAAAAAACCCCCGTCCCTAGCGGGAGGTTCTGGTGTTTAATACAGCATCCCAAGCATCATCTGGACTGCATTAAGGTATGACTGCATCTGGTTATCCCTTCACTGGACTTGGAAATGGGCGGTTTGCTTGTCTGCTGTACTTGCAGTCTGTGTATTGTGTTTGTCTACTTCACACGCTCACTCTACAGTTCGTAAAGGGATTTTTATAATCGGCTAAAGAACATTTAAAATTATTTTAAGCTTGTAAGTTTGTTTTCAGCACCTTTGGGGAGGGATTAGCACTTGGTCCCTGAGGTGACCATGTTTAGTGAGAAGGAAAGGGGAGACAAACCTCTTGTGTGTGAGCTCGGTGTGTCCCCCTTAACCGGCGCTGGCCTAGTCCAGAAAGGCTGCCAGGTGCTTTGGAAGAGGTGAGAGGCATTTACTGGGATTTCGCTTTCCTCTGGAGCTGGTGCAGTCAAGTGGTACCAAAGTCAGCTGTAACGGGAAGGACTTCTGGTGGGTTAGTGTGGTTGGGGATACAAAGCTTCTCTGTGCATAGCGGACAGATGGCTGTCTTAATGCAACAGCTTCTACACACTGAGTATGATCAGCATTTGATCTTACAAATATATGTAGTTCTTGAGTCAGCTGAGATGAGTTAAGATTATTTTATTTGTCCTAAAATACTGACATTTTAAATATAATTACAGTATTTATGCATAGATATAATGCTACTATATCTACATTTCCAAAACGCAATGGAGGATATTTATTCTTTGAGGGCTGGTTAGTATAACTACAAAGGTATTAGCAAAGGTAGAAAAAATTCCCTATAATAAGAGAGTGCTCTGTGTTTGTACTCATTGCTGTTATTCACTATTTTCTTTAAAACAGTAAATGCATACATTATTGCACAGCCAATTCATTCTCAGGATCACTTGTTAGGCTGTAAAATATTGCTTCTTGTAAGCCTTTTACCTTGGAAAGGGACAGCAAACATAAGCTGAACTCTCTTTAAAATGTAAAATTTACCCTTAATGATGTATTTTTTTCTTTTTTTTCTGTGGGTCAGATCTTGCTGAAACTCTGTCTGTGACCTGTGAACCTTACAGAAAGTGTGCCCTTACCTCTGCATAACGTGGTGGGAGTGCGGGTTGACAAACGGTGCTCTGAGTGTCTTGGTGAGATACCTATAGTGTCTGTGAGGGAACCCAAATCTCTTGCTTTAAGTTGAAGGATTTGGAGTTTAAAGCAAGCTCATGCTGTCTGTCTGCAGGGACTAGCTGGGGCTGGCGAGCTGCCTTTCCCTGCCAAAACCTCTGTTGTCAGGTCAGACTTGGAAATTCTATTTCCAGCTGTCAGGTGGGGTGACCCAGGCATGAACTTTTGGCTGCAGTGAGAAACCTGCTTGTACGAAACAAGCGTGATGCTGCGCACACTTACTGCAGGGAGAAAGCTGCGGAGGAGCACACGAGCTAAGGTCAGCAGTGCAAGTACCCCACAGTCCCATCCTTTCAGGCTCCCCTGCTCTCCGGGAGAGCAGAAGATGTAGAAATGCTCCATCTATTTTCAACAGGCAAAATAACTCTTTTTACTAGAATAAATAAAAGGGCAGGAAGGAGGCTTTGAGTTCCTTGGGGAACTTGTAGGGTGACTAGGGATGCTGAATTTGAGACACTGCATTTTAGTATCAGGTTTTGTCCCCGTCTTTGACTCTTTAATAGCCCAGTGTGGACCTTTATGTTGTGTGTCCTCTGCGAAGCCTGGGGTAGCTGTTTATACTTCACCCTTTTTCAGGCAGGGTGGTTTTGAGGTTAAAACTCTGTTACCCAGTTGGGGCTTTAGGACATAGAGTAAGGAGGAAAATTTGGAAACAAAAGTTTCGCGATGTGAAGCAGCAAAGCGTTGCAATTTAAGAGTCAAAGCTAATAAATGTTATTTTGGGCTTTCTTGGAGGAATAAAAGGCTCTTACTAAGATTCTTAAATTCACAAGCATGGTTGGGGCTGGAGTTGAGAGGTCAGGGCAAAACGTCTTGCATGGATGGCTAAATCAGGGTCTTACACCTGTTACTGATGACTGTTGGATGTTTTTCACTATGCTCTTTATACTGTTCACACATGCTGCTCATTCTCTGTTGTGAACTGCCTTTGCATCTTCGAAGTGCCGTCGTCACGTACACCTCTGAGATGTCACGCAAAGTTGTATCTCAGCGCTCTCCGAAGGCCATGACATTTCTCTTCATAACTGCAGGATGAGGACTAAAGTTTGCTTCAGCGATGAGGAAGAGGGTTGCCCTTAAAAACTGCTTAGGGAGGAGACTTACAATTGGCTGGTTCAGACTGAACTGTTTGGAAGCTCATATAAAGCTTTAAAAAGTCTTGGAAACAGGAGGGTAAATCCAGGTAGAAGCTGTTGATCTGCTCTGAAGTCAACAGGAGCTGCTCCAGTGACTTCAAGGGTGAGAGCCCATCCATTGGGACAGTCTTGTGTGTGCATTGGTAATAAAGAAAAGACATTACCTATTTATTTCTTTATGTGGGGAAACGAAGGCTTAGTGTGGGTGTGAATCTTCTTCAGTAACAGCTGATGTGTCTGTGTAATGTCTTGGGAGACCTGAAATGTTGGCTTTTGTTTGTTTTAAACCAGAGTTTCTTTTAGCTTTTTGCAATGAGCAGGAAGATCAAAGCAGGAATCAGCTAAGGTTGATGCTTGGTTTTGACTGACTTGCGTAAAGGCAGGGCCAGGACTATAGTTCCCCGTATTATCAGTGTGCTCGACCTGGTGCAAACCCTTCTGCTGAGCCTGGGAACAACGTTAAGGGTCCCAGAGTGAGTCACAAGGCATCATGTCTGTGCTGCTGTACGCCTGTGGGCTTTGAGTTTGGCGTTGTCCATAGGGCTTTTGGCTGGAGCTGTTCTTCGGTCATGCCTGAGAGGAGAGGAGCAAAGTACCCTTTCCAAAGAAAGAACCTCTCTGTGAATTTGGGAATGGTCTTTTCTCTTTCTGTCTCTGCATCATTGCCTATACGTTGTGTGTAACGATATTTGCCTTTTGTACATTTTTTTTTTCCATTCCTGCTGATAGGAATGTTTAGTAGAACACTCTCTTGATTATAAATTGATCATTTCTTTTTCTTTTCTTTTTTTTTTTTTTTTAATAGGTATATTGCAGTGGATCTGAAAGTGATATAAGAAAGAATTGCTCCAGGGAAGAGAAGCCTCCCTGCAAGGCAACCCCGAAGATGTGGACTGCCATTGTATTCTTCCTGCTGATTTCCTTCTGTATATGTGAACACACGTTTTCTGTCCTGAAAGGGAGAGGAGTCCATGTAGTGCGAATAAACAGGCTTACAACGGAAAAGCAGTGCAGGCAGGCTTGTCAAAGCCCAGGTGCTTCAGGTGAGGTTCTTGTCCCTTAGCTGGAATTCCAGCTGGGTTTTCTGTTCCTTAAAGGTCTCTTCTGCTCCCCTGACAACTATCTTTCTTAATTCTGGTTGTTTACAGGCATTTACAGTTATGGCTTCTCTGTGCAGTCCTGCGGTGCTAAATAGCTTCTGACAGCTTTGCTTAAATTGAATCCAGATCAGCCATTTCCCAGGGCCCTTCTAGCTTCCGTAAGAAACAGCGTGCACGTGTGCTTGGTGTGCGCTGGTAGCGTGCAAACGGTGTTAGGTCACTTCACTTGAAGAATGATTATTCCATGCTGCCAGATGTTTGCAAGTGAACAGCGCTGTTGTAGACAGCTGCACTGGAATGAGTAGTCTTTGCTCACTGGTATTTATGTAGGTTTTTTTCTGCCTTAGGAGAAACCAGTTGTATCCTGCAACAACCAAGCACAGGGTTAAACAAGTCTGGAGAGATGAGAACCTTCTGCTATCTACCTCTGACATGTCTTTAAAAAGCATTACACTTCTAACTGAGCTGTCTTGATGAAGGACCCTGTCTTATCTAGCCACATGTGAAAGTTTGTAGCACCTACAAACAGCTGAGGGTGCTGTGGTGAAGATGAGACCTTGGCTCAGGTGGATGCATGTCTGAAAATCAGATTGATAGGAGCATCATAAAGATGCCTTATTTTAATGCCCAGTGGTTTCAAACCTTTATTTTAAACATGAGACACCCCTTCATGGTGGAAAGAAAGCACCTTTATAATCTAAGTGTTTTATTTAGGAGGTAAAATATGAGTGGGTTTGTCTCCCAGGCACCAGAGCTGTGAAAACCTCAGTTTCTGCTTTTTAAGGTGGTAAACCTTAGAGAGATGACACATTCACGCTGACAGTGCTGACACTTAGGGTCTGTAGCACTGCGTGTTTGTCTGTTCCACCTGAGAATCTCTAAACGCTGTGTACCTGTCATCTTAACCTCCCGCTATCTTGATAAGGGTAGAAAAGGTGCTATCAGCTGCCTCTTCCAGAGGAAAGACATAAGGAATTTAGTTTGTCTGTGGTCAGGGCTGGGAGAGGATCCAAGTGCATACTTCGCCCTGTTGCCGACTTCAACCACTTTTTTTTTACCCTTCACCTTGTTGTTCTCTCCTGGTGTGTTCTGTACAGACCAAGTCCAGTTGAGTGTTAGCTTTGTTGGGCAGAGGGAGTTGAGCCTCTACAATTAGATGACCCGTTCTGTCTTCAGGAAACCACGTAAAACTAAACCCAAAAGCATAAACCTTTTCGGGCTTTGCGTTCTGTATTAAACCCACTGAAACAATTTAATTCCTATTTGTTACTTGATGGCCAGTGTGTGGCACTACCTGGTGTCAAAGGAGATGGAAAAGATACAGATTCTTGACATAAATGTTTAGCCATGTGCAGAGAGATCATCTGGAGAGGAGGACCTGAAATGTCTCTCTTTTTTTTTGTTTTTTTTTTAAGATTAGCTTTAAGTTTTAAGATCAGCTTTACTGCTCTCCTTCCAGCTTTAATGCTCTCCTTCTCCATTCCCACCTTCCCCAAGTATATCTATTTTGTGCTTACTTTCATTACAGCCATGAGGCCTGAGGCTTAGATGTCAGAATAGTTACACCTATGTAACTGTCAGTAAAGGAGCAGTGGTTGTTATTTTTTTAAGGTATTATAGTGTTAAGTTGCAGGCCAAGGTTGCATGGGGAGACGTCTTCATAGCTACATTGCTTGGAAAAGTGGAAAAATAACATTCCTAGCTGGTTAGGCTCTCTTCTGTAGATGTAATTTATACCCTTGCTGACATAACATCACTGACTTAGAGAAGTAGTGCAACTATCACAAAAAGAACTGCTTTTGTCAGTACATTCACATCTCAGATGTGCCCTGCAGAAAAGGGAATGGTTGCTGATCTAGCTATTCCAGCGTCACCTTTGAATATCCACGCCAGAGGCCAGGATACATAGTTAGCAAACTAACATACCGCAAAATGATTGTACCAATGTCATGAGACAGTTTGACACTTCAAATACATGCTATTAAAAGGAGCAAAACTCTCTAGGGCTGACAGCATGGGTAGTAACTAACCTCTGTATGTTGTCTGATGCAATGGGTTCAAGTCTCCAGATGCTGCTAGGGTAAGTGATATACATGACGGAGAAAGTGCTCATCCTAGCAAAGATCTGGCAATTCGGGATTCCCAGATGCCTGGTGAGCACGGTGAACCCGTGTTGGGAGGTAAGATAAGCTCGTACTCTTCCCTTTGCATCCCCAGCCATATTCAGAGCTCTCCCAAGTTTCCTCTGTGGTGGCCAGTCCAGGGCGGGAAGGGAACATCTTGGCCACCTGAGCAGCCTGCCTCTGAGAACAGAGCCACCTGGCCATACTTCTGGGCTATCTTGCGTGCTCTGGGGAGAATAAAGGGAAAATATGACATGGCTGCAAGAGCAAGTATTTCTTCTCCCTACTTCCACAGTACATCTGCTTACCTGGTTCTGCTTGCCTTTGGGCATCTGCCATTCCTTTCCAGTAACAGCGGGCTTAAAAATGAAATAAACCAATTTGGTAGGGCAAGACCTTGGCATCTGCCTATGTGGTTTCCTTTCAAAATAGCTCTGAAGAGCTTTTGTTGTCCTTCCACTTTCTGTGTTTTATTTCCTTTTTTCCCCCTCTTTTTTTCTTTTTTCTTCTGTCTCCTCATTGGAAATGAGCAAAAAGGAGCTACTGGGTGGCAAGTATCTTGCAGCGGACACATCAGCTGGGGCCTCGGTCTGGGGTTGCATCAAAGGGAGTGCCAGTCAGTCCAGCTCAACAGAGGTATCTGGTTGTCCTGGGGAGCAACAGGGAAGTCATGGGCAACTGGATACCATTCTGATGGCAGCAGAAACCAGGGAGCTTTAGCCATGCTGACCCCGTTAGTCTCTTGACCTTTCTGAACTGACTGACTTAGGTACGTAGCCAGTGCAAGACAGCTGCTGGCTTTTTGTTTTCCCCTTCCTAAGAAGTGAGAAATGGCACGATTTACATTAGTAGATGGTCTGCGTTTCTCCACTAGCATGGCTAATCGAGCGAGGGACAGGAGGTGGGACTGAGAATCAGGGCACTTCCAAACATGCTTTCATTTCTGAGGAGTGGATTTTAATTTCTTGAAGGGCTGCTGCTGTATCTCGTGCTCTGTGTGACTGTTGAAGCGTTTCATTTTATCGCTTTTTAAGTACCATTTTTTAAAGGCTTTGAATGGTTTCAGGCACTTCCTTAACATTTTATCAAAGACAGTAAAATTCCACCTTCACTAGTTTCTTTAGGGCTGTCAAAACAGACTGCAGTTCTTGGTACAGGGATTTCTCCAAGTTCATAAGTTTTCCACAAGCCCTCTTAATAACTGTGGTAACAAATGTTTCTTTAATGAAATGTTCAAGCTTCCCATAGCCTTAACCCTCAGTGAGGGTAACTCTCTTTGTAGATAAGAGCTTTAAATATAGCCATATATACCACATACGCATGTTCTTTGCCCTTTCTCACACGTCTAACAAAACACAGAAATTAATTTCTCCTACCGTACACTTAAGATCCCTCTAATCCACTGGCGGGTGGTCAGTTGAGCACACATCTGCTTCATCCCAGCCTGAGCACTGTGTTAATACATAAAATCATAGCATAATTTAGGCAGGAAAGGACCTTTTGAAGGTCTTTGGTCCGAACCCGACTTAGATCTGGCTGTTCAAGACCTGATGGAGAGTGTACCACCTCTCTGGCCCCCAGCCCAGTGTTTGAGTGCCCTCACGGTGGAAACTAATTTTTTCCCTGGATGTTGAGTTGGGATTTCCTGGAAATCATCTGCTTCAGCCCCTCAGGCATCTAGTAGTCTCCCTTGGACTCGCTCCAGTATGTCAATACTGCTCTTGTCATGCTGGGGGGCCCAAAACTGGGTGCAGTGTTTGAGACGTCTCCTCAGCGCTGGTTAGGAGAGGTTCATTCCTTCCCTCAAAGCTTGGTTATGTGTGTGTAGACATGCTCGGAAAGAAGTTAGTGAGTTCGAAGGGATGCCAGGAGAGAGAGTGAGTTCCTGCTGTGATGAGTTTGTTTAGCTTGTGTTGGGATTTGACTTACTAAAAGACAATTTCTATGAAGGCTCCCATGGCTAGCGGTATCGTTGTTCAGCGAATGAAGAGTAAATGTCTGTGTATCTCCAAGCACTGGGATGAGAGCTGTCTCCCATAGGTGTCTTCTCAGTTTCGGCTCACTTTTTTTCCCCCTCATTAAGACATCTAGTTGAATGCTAGCATATAGATGGGTCCTAACTGTGGTGCGCTGTCTAGGTCCCAGTCTGGGTGAGTGAACTGCTGTTGTTAGGAGTTGTTGGTACCAGAAGACAAGCAGGTAGGTAGGCTGCAGCTGCTGTATTGATTTCATTTGGTTTTCCATTTATTTTCACTATGGCCGAGTCGGGCTCCTTTAAGGCCAGACCTTCCAGCTATTGTGTTGTTTTTTTTTTTTTTTAAAATTCTTTAATTACAGCCATGAAGCAGTGTGTTCAGTACAGTGTGCCGCAACCTGTTTTCTCTGCTGTTTCCAGGTCACCATCCCTGTAACTGGTCCGTGCCCTACCAGAATCGCTGCATCCTCTTGCAGTGTCACCAGCTGAGCGTGTGCCAGCATGCCGGGGAACAAGACATCAAAGATCTGCTCGGAGGTAACGCCATGCTTCAGGCTCCTGCTAAATCCATGATCCTGGTCCTTTTGCTTTAAATGCCTACGTTTAGACATTGACTGGCTTTCAGCAGAGGGAGATGGGTTGTGAAATGCCTGTGGGACGATTCTATAGGTAAAGTCGGTTCACTGGAAAAACTGTTTCGCTAGCCTGGTACTTACATGAGCATGGTGTGTCTTTGAGTAACTTTTGTTGAAGACATCATTCATTCAAGCCATTTGCACTCCACCCGCTGTCCTTTGGAAAATAAAGGCATAACAGATGTATTTATGTTTTTTAAGAGAAAGGAAAATGTCTTGGCATTGTTTTTTTTCTGAGATTGCCGGGATTTTGTGCCAGAGGCAGCAGGCTGCTTCTATAATCAGAGCAGCCTTAGCAGCAATTGCTCATGGTGACTTTCCAGTGCCAGGATCTTCAGTTTTAATTAAGTGACACAATAACAAAATGGAGCTTGTTGGTAATTGGGGAATCAGTCTTCTAAAGTATGTTTCAAGAGTTCACTGTACCCAAGTTTAAAAAAGAGAAAGTTTGTTCATGGTTCTTTTGGGTTGGCAAAGGTTTCTCTGCAACGTAGCAACCAGACTTTTGATAAGCAGATGGGATTTATGTCACTATAAATCTAGATCATTAGTTGTGAATGAAATTCTCCCAAAGTATGAAGGTGTAAGTGGAAATTTCCACTCAGTTTTCAGAGGTGAAAATTATGAATCTAAGCACAAAGGGTTTGTCAATGCTGTGTAGCTTTAAAAGCATGAGTCGTCTTCTCAGGAGCTGGCATTTGTTAAATGCTGGTGCTCCTGTTGATAATGTGCCTCTGCTTTGTAGCTCTGTACTTCGTTACCTCCTTTTTGTGGAAATACTTCCCTGGTTGGGCAAATGCCAGAGGTCTGTGGCAAAAAAAACAAAACAAAAACCAAACAAACAAAAAAAAAAACCAAAACCCACCCCAACCCCCCGCCAAAGGAGCAGGGGTCTGAGTTTTCCTGTTCTTGCTGACTTCAGGACTGATTTATTCCAGTTGTACTACATATACTGCAGAATTGTTTGAATCTGGTTTGCATGTTGGGGGATGAGGTCAGATACAAGCTTGAGAGTTTTATCCTTATTAGACTCATTGGTTTTGTCTTTTTGAAGAAATCGTTGGTGGGAAAAGTGAAACAGTCCTGTTTCACCACCAAAGCTACCCACAGAAAAAGGAGAGGATGGTGAATGTACAGGTTGACCGGCACAGTGTGGAAAACCTGTTTTCCTCAACTCCTCGGACTCGCAAGATTCACTTGAGGCATTTGCGTGAGGTTCAGAGTGGAGATGTAACAACAAATGCAAGAAAAACAATTGCAAGCAATGCTACCACCACTGCAGTCACCACCACTACAGCCACAGCCATGACAACAAACGTTACAAACGCAACTGTCCTCACTACAGCTTATGAAACAACTGCCAAAGCCTCAAACACCCCGGGAGGTTCTGGCCGCCCTGCTGGAGCCGTGTCAGCCACTGCCTCTTCTCCCACTTCTGGTAACGTCCCTGCGTCCACTTCCAGCCATTTAACCGAGCTTATGGCCACCACTGAAAAATCAGGAGATCGTAGCTCTGTCTCAGTATTGTCTCCCACTTCTGCTTCTGCTCCCCTCACTGTCATTTCTGAAGCAGGTACTCAAGCGCCTCAAACAGAGCAGTTTAACCCAGCCACCACCCCCACCAGCAGTCCCCGCTCCAGTAGCCCCTCCACTGTTGGAGCTGGCCTGAAGACACTGAGTGCGACATTGATTACCCTCATCCCGCAGGATGCGGGAACATCTTCCACTACTTCCACTCGTGCCATGGCACTCACCCCCTTGGAGAGTTCACACTCTGTGAACCCGCTGCCTGTCATTACGTCGCTATACGTAGAGCCAGAAGCAAGTACAGCCACAACACCCTTGAGTAAATCAGCTTCTCCTCTGGGCTCTACAAGAGGCGCCACGGTTTTAACTACTGCCTCTACAGCTGAAACTGCAACTAGGCATGGGATAAAGTCAACATCTCACACGTTTTCAACAACCACGGCTCCAGCAGATGCACCCAAAACAACAGCTTCGGGCCTTGCAGAAACGCGGGACACGGACAATGAGTATCTTCTCATTGCTGCCGAGCCCCTGACTCAGTACTTAGTGGATAAAAGTTCGCTTCTTGCAGTGCTTTTAGTTGGTACGGTTTTTTTCATAACTGTTATAGTTCTTTTCATTATGCAGGCCTACGAGAGCTACAAGAAGAAGGATTACACACAAGTGGATTACCTGATCAATGGAATGTATGTGGACTCAGAGATGTGAAAGGGCGGGGTTAAAACAGTGGGCAGAGAGATGGAAAGGAGATTGAAAGCCTGCCTGACTTTTTTTTCTTTCCTATTTGCCTATAACACAAACTTAAAGTGCTTCCAAATTTACTTCTAGTGCAATTGAGGAGAAATGCCATGTACTGTATTAAGACAAAAAAAAATATTTTTTTTATCCAACTGTGCAACAGGTTGCTGTAAAAAAAAAAAAAAGTAGTAATTTTTAAAACTTGCATAATGCACAATAGCTTTGGCCATTATTTTTCATTGCAAAACAAACCTGACAGGGGGTAAGCCATCATCCTCGGAAAATGCTGTGGCGCTTTTTCAGCTGTTTGCAGTGCAAGTTCCTTGTGTTTCATTTGTTTCACATGTGCTCCTCTGAAAACAGAGCAAAGGATGCTCTCGCCTTTTGCAAAGTGCTCTGAAATTGCCAGATGAGAAGATTGCTGCAACAGGGAACTTTGAGTCCAGTGTGTGACATGTTTCAGTATGCTTCTTGCTTGTAAAGAGGTCTGTTTACAAGGCATTGTAACCTCTGTTTACTGCTAACCCAAGATACCTTTTCACCATGGAGCGGATTACTGTGCCTCTGCACTTAAATGATATTATTTTTGTATTCACTTAATAAAGGGGGCCCTGGAAGGGCATATCTTGTTGCATTTCTGTTTTCATTCCTCTCCCTGCCAGTTCAGAAGCAGGCAAGTGGGCTTTTGGGGCTTAAGCAAATGAGCTCTACTTCAGTATTCCAAGTTGTGGGGGCTTTGAAGACCTCACTGGAAGTATGGACATGTCGCAGAAGGTGCTGATCATCTTCCAGTGTACTGCTTCTGTAATACCGGAGCAGTATGCTGCCAGTCTCCCAGGTACGGAGACTCATTCACTGCTTTTTATCTTTCACGCATAGAGCATCAGCCTCTGTTTTGGTTTTTGTTTTGCATTTAGGACCAGCTCAGAGCTGCTAGTAATTTGGAAACCTTATTGCACATGCAGTTGCAGCTTACCTCCTGAGATCTGCAGCTGTGTGAGTAGAAAACACTTGATTTTCGGCAAGTATTCTTCAGTGATTAATGCATCCTATTTGAATGACACATACATACCAATAGCAAAATGCTGCATCGAGGTGCATCATATTTTATTTTTTTTTTAACCAGATTGATAGCTTCTCTCTCACTTCGAATTAGCTGGCTGCTCTTTAATCCTGCTTGCATGTAAACTTGGGGCTGATAACAGGCAAACCTCAGAATTTGCGCTGTTGGGTTTTGGTCTGGGTATTTATCCAGATTCTTTGGCGGTTTAGAATTTGGAGGGAGTCTTTACCCTGGAAGAGGTTACTTTGTAGACTTCTTGCTCATCATCAAGCTGGAAGTGCTACGAAAACGGTTGCAAATAGCAGGAGCAGCAGCAGAGGCAAGAGTTGTTTGAAAGAAATGGGCAGGAGGTAGTTTCCTGAATCTTACCCACTACAAATTTTGAGGACAAAATTTCAGCGAGTATGTTGAGGAAAGGCAAGAGATTGCTTTGGAAGTGAGATGACTTGGTTGTCAGCGTCAGGTTGCATTTTGCAGTGCTTTCGCATGGACCGCATCTGCATGCCAGTAGGTTACAGCATCTCTCAGGCTAAAAGGATAGTGTGGTTTTGGGAGCCTCCCTCCTTGGAAGGCTTGAAGTATAAGCCACAAAATTCAGATGATGTTTCCTGGAGGGGGAAAAAAAAGCTTGAGGGACTGAATTTTATTGTATTTTAAGGTTATTTTTAACTGGCTTCTCCTCAGCAGAAGGGAACCAAACCCCGATTTCTGCCATCTTCCAGGAGCTGCCCGTGTGCGGTATCTGCAACAAGGCGCTGGGAACATCCCCCAGCATGGCTGGGGAGTTGCACCCCGTTGAGATGCTTGGGACGGTTGGCCTCTCGGCGCAACTGTTCTGAGCTGTTAGCAGATGTCAGGCACATGCTGCTCTACAGCCACAAAGTCCAGAGACTTGTCTTTACCTAGGGATCTCGGGTTTCACCTTAATTGCAGGTGAGTCACTAACCATAGACCGAAGCGTGTGGTCTTTGAGCTCTGCTCCAGATACTGAGATAAGAGCTGTCTCCTCGACTCCCAAGTAAGGAGATGGGTGTTACCTCAGATTCAGCTCACTTCTTTTTCTCCTTATTTAGGCATCTCGGATAAACGCTTGCATTTCGATAGGGTGAATCCAGGCATTAGTGCTTTTCCTTGTAATTTACCCCTGCCTGTGTAAATGAATTCCTCTCTGTAGGAAGTGCCTTCCTGCATAAAGGGTCAGTGTTGCAGCTGTTCTGCTAGTGCCCTGCACTATTTTATTTATTATTTTTTTTTAAGTTGCCTGAGCCATTTACGCAAAGGCAAACTATGATGATCAGACTTGTAATTGCTTATCCTGGAACTGGGGAAATTTTGGGGTGAACTTTGCGCTAACTTGGGCCTTGTTTCCTTTGGTCTCTGTGGATCTCTTCATAGACCCAAAGTTGGACACCAGATTCTGTGGAGTGGAGTGGAAGCTTGTGAAGTTGCATTGTTTTTTATTCTCTTCTTTGAGGAGATATTAGACTCCTGTACTGGTTTCTTGGAGGGAGTAGGAAGGGGGCATTACTTAAACAAAACTCTGAAAGAGTTTTCTGTTCTAAAAACAGATACTTTCTAAGATAGGTTTATTAAAAACAAATAAAACCCTTCAGGGATAATTTAAGTGGGTATGATATAATTACAAGAGTTGGAATTGGGTTACAACTCTATTTACAAGTCTTGGAGTTTCTCATGAACACAGTGAGAATATTACAACTACATCATGGCTAAAAGAAACCACCACCATAAAAATCTTTGTGGCTTCTTAACAGGTTCTTACAGGAAGGTGAGTACTCATCAGAAGCTTGTTGCAGTTCCCACAGCCCTGGTATGTTTACATCCAGGTCTCCTCTTCAGATACTGGCACAGCCTGTCTTTTTTGTTCTTATTTGAGTTACTGCATTTCCAGCTGTGAAATACTTTCTCAGCAGAAACTGAGCTTTTTTGTGTAAGGCTGAGCACCAGAGCAAGTCTTGCCTCAGTGCATTTCTGCACACAAGGTAGAGATCTTCATGCTTACCATAGTCATAGACTGGTTTGGGTTGGAAGGGACCTTTAAAGGTCATCTAGTCCAACCCCCCTGCAATAAGCAGGGACATCTTCAACTAGACCATGTTGCTCAGATCCCTGTCCAACCTGACCTTGAATGTTTCCACGGATGGGGCATCAACCACCTCTCTGGGCAACCTCTTCCAGTGTTTCACCACCTTCATCGTAAAAAATGTCTTCCTCATATCTAGCCTGAATCGACCCTCTTTCAGTTTAAAACCATTACGCCTCGTCCTATCGCGATGGTGCTCAAAGGGCAGTGCCAGCTGGAGAAACGTCAAGTAGATTTTTCTTTGCATCCCAATGGCTTTGTCTTGTACTAGCTCAGTTTAGGCATTAAAAAATAAAAATACTGGGCTGGAGTCTGGCCTCTGAAAGTCAAGGTGTGTTTTCTGGCTGGTACATTAAAACCCGATTGTAAAGATTTGGCAGCTTTGTTGGTTCTGTTTTGCATCTAGCTACTCCTGAGCATTGAAGAAGGAGAGCAGTGGGACTGTGGAAGGTAGATTGCTCATTCAGTCCCCTAAAGGGCTCTTCTGTAGCGGTGGCTTGATAGGCAAGTCCGAAGCAATTGGGATTTCTTCCCTTCTGATTCTTTTTGTGTTGGAGGTCACCAGCAGCAAACATTCACTTGGTTGTTTCTGCCTCCAGCCCATTGTTTCTGTTTGTTTCTGCCTCCAACCCATTGTTTCTGTTTGGGCTAAAGCCAGCCTCCTAGAATGGCTTCGCTTGTTTTGCTTTTGAGGCCACAAATGACGGCAAATCTATTGCATTTCATGGTGTAGTGTTGCAATAGTTAATAGTGAGTATGTTAGACGAGGAAATGCAACACCTTTGAAAGTTTGCTTGCAGAATTCACGATATAACAATAGATGGGGTCCTACCAAATTATCTAGAAGACATCTGCCAAGGGACTGTCAACAGCAACGTTCTGCTGCAGTGAAGCATAGCGTATCTGGCGCACATTGGGTTTCAACCTGTTGCATGGCCTCTTTCTCAATAAAACACAAGAACATCCTGGAATTAAATTTAGATTAGATTAATTCTAAATGCCACCTCCTTCTTATTTAATTGCCTGTATTAGAAGTATGTTGTTCTAGACAGCAGAGAAGAAAGGAAATAATGGAAAAGGAATAATGGGAATGAAGAACTTTTTGACGGCAAATGTGAGTTTGCAATGCGCCATGTGGTGTCTAGAGAACCGGGGAGCATGTGCAGAACTCTTAAGCATGACCTATAAAACAGCTAATGCGTGTCGTTGGAAAACACCCAGGGAGCTCTGGAAACAGAGGTATCATGGAGTTGGTTTCTCTGGATTTGTCTGGTGGCTGCTCGTTTCTGGCATCAAAAAAGGAAACCTGAGCCCTGCACTACTGAAGCATTTCTAAGGGCTTTTTCCACTGTGGGTTCTCTGGTATGCAGCAAAGGCAAGTTCATATCGCAGCATCTCCCCGGACCAGCACAACTCTAGTCGTCTCCTTTCCACGGCCTCTAAGTCTTGTGAAACGTAATTACCTTGTTGCGCTTGGCTGAAGTTGGCCTGTGGGTTCAAGAGCAAATGATTTCATCTTGCACAAAGCATGGGTTCGCCAGTTTGTGCTTTTCTAGAAGAAACCAGGCTAAACAACAGCAAAGCCTAGAGCTGTAACAATTCCTATCTGCTAGAAGGCCTAAGTGGTTCAGGGTTAGGACTCTGCTTTGATTTTTTTGTTCTTGCTGGTTAGCTAGTTATTGTGGGCAAAGCTGGGCTTTGCACTACAGCGTTTTGGGTCGACTTCCTTGTAGTTTCATGTCCTCAGACCTTGTCTTTCTAGGCTGCTGCTGGGCTGGATAACGTATTTAGAGCAGTCCTGCCTTGGCTGAGAGATGCCAGCAGGTTGTGCTGCGGGGCAGCTCTTCTGGAGCTTTCCTGGTTAGCCCTGGGTGATGTTCCACTTCAGCCTTGGCTGGCGTTCTGTTTGAATTGCGAAGCATCTTTGAAGGAGAGCTCCTTTGCTAGCACGCAGAACTTGCCCAGCATCCTGCTGGTCCCAGTTAAAAAGTCTAAAGCTGCATGGATGGGACTGTACAATCTGTTTGAAAAAGCAAACAAATAACTTGTCTTCATGAAAAGTGGCTAAATAGTTTAACCCCTTCAAGCCGGGACAGGTGAAACTAATTCCACTGGTTTGAGGGTCATGGACTCACGCAAGTGGTGCCTGCTTTTCACTGCATGCAGATGAAATTGTAGAGCCCAAGCTTGCGAGTGTCCACACTGTTAAATCTTCCCACATAACTCTTACAGCACTAAGGAATGGAGAAGACAGCAAGAGGGATTTATTCAGCTTGAAAATGCTCACATTTAGAAGTGACTATTCATGGCTAGTTTAAAAAAAAAGAAAAAAAAAGTAAAGATTTAACCAAATTCTGGAGTTGGTTTAATCATAAACTCTGCTCTAAGGTCTTGAGGCTTCAGCCACTGCTGCAGATTAGAAGGTGAGAATTTTCATAAGTTTCTAAACAGGGACATAAATTCCCAGCGTTCTTTTGTGATTTCTCACCTGTGTCCCTCCCTGCTGTAGGCATGTTTGTGAGCAGCTTTGCTCATCCCTGGTCCATGCAGCTAAGCTGAAGTCAGCAGCTGAATAATGATTAACGTAAGCTGTACCATGGGGCAGAAGTTCCCCATGCCCTTGGGAAACTGAGACAGCTTTTGCCACAGTAGGGGAATGGGGAGGTGTGCAGCGGCTGCCAACTGGGCCTGCAGCCTCGTGGCATCAAGCAATAACAAGAATATCCGTGGTATTGTGTGATCCAGGTGTTGCCAGCAAGCAGATGAGCCTGCGAAGTGCCAGAGAAGAGAGTTTGCTCAGGGAGGAAGCTTTGCTGGTATCAGTGCACAGGGCAGGGCTGTTGGAGAGCAGCTGAAATCCTTGCTGACGACTTTAATCGGAAGTAGGCAAAGCCTGTTACGGAGGTATGTGCTAATATGGCTATTCAAGGTGCACAGGGTAAATGGAAGAGACGTGTGCGCTGAACGAATGTGCTGTGTACTTCTGACCAGCTCAGTTACGGGGACCTGTTGCTGGTAGAAGATGGCTCTAAACTGATTCCTTCTGCATGCATCCTGGTGAATATTCCCAACAGTGAGAGATGAGCAGCAGTGCTGCGTGCTACGAGCCAATGTCTACAGGTTCCAGGCAGAAAGGCTGTCCGATCTGTAGGATAAAAAACAGCTCTTCTATCTCATTCTCCTGTTTGCCACGTCAAAGTGTATTGCAAGGATGTTGTAAGAGCTGAAGGCAATTTTTTTTTCCCCTGATTTGTTGATTTTTATGTATTGCTACATGTCTTCAGTATTTAGATTGTGCTTAGTATTGGGCTGAAGATCTTCGTAAAAATTGAGCTTCCCTGGAAATGGCAGCGTGGAGCGGGTCAGTTTTCACTGGAGCTTGCCCCAAGGCTGGGGGTTGAAGTCCCCAGCATCTCACAGAGGGTCAGGCAGGTTCCTGTGGTACAGAAATGCCTCCAGAATCTCTGTGGAAAGTTTTGCCCTTTCCTTTGTACTTCAGTCTGCAAGGAGAAGTAGAGAGGCTCTTCTGCAGGAGAGAGCAATCTCGTCCCCCAGCAGTTTGTGACATGCAGTGAGCATCCCATTTTGAAGGAAATGGTGAGCCTCATTAACATGGTCTCCGTGCCTCTCCCGGATCACACGCAGCCCTGGGGTCTGTTTGTAGCCAAACATAAAGCTTTTGAAAAAGACGATCTCACCAGTTGAAAACCACATGCATGTGAACTGAAGCAGGAAGGGGAGCAGTGGCTGGAAGGGATGGAGGGCTCCACATGGGATGCAGATGCAGATGGCTTGCACTGGGACAACCCGTGTGTTTTTTCCCAGCTGCGAGCCTTGGTTCTGCCATCAGTGTGTGCAGGGCTTGGTAGACTGTCCTTTTCTTTGGATGTCTGCAGTTTCGCTAGCCAGCGGGGAATTCTGGAAAATGTTAGAGAGAGCTGTCAGGCTGCGTAATGATATCCCAAGGGAAGGAGTAGCAGCCCTACAGGAGTTCAAAACCTTGCGGGCTAATGTAGCACAGGAAAAATCCTGAGGATGAATGGGATGACCTGAGAACTCTTCTGTGGAGAGGTACTGAATGACGGAAGAAATCAGATGAGCTGGAGAGAACTGTGTGCATGCTAAAGGAAATGAAAGACCAGGCGTTCCCATGAAGAATCGTTCTTTCTTAACTGGACCGGGCTATTAGTCTTCATGCTTCTGGGTGTACATGATTGCTGGCCAGATGAAAGAGAAATACACCTCTGCATGCATGTGTACAGAACTGTCTGCAGAGGGAACTGAAAGCCAGAACAGAGGCATTCTTTGAGGTACCTGATGTTGGTGCTGAAGAGATGTTGTTACCCTATTGACCTGAGTTGCAAGCTGAAAATACTGCACTTTGCTGATCCACGTAGCAGTGTCATGGAGCCAGTTTCAGGCCACAAGACTCTGTAAAGGTTTGCTTCATTACCTTGTCCTTTTCCTGGGTCAGTTTTAAAGCTCTTTGCAATTGCCTCTCACTAGGAAGAGCGTGCTGCAGCGGCAAGGTGAGACTGCCTCATCTCCCTAGCAGGGTATGTGGATACCCACTGTGGCTGCTCCTTCCCCCCCGCAACACATGTGCGTTCCTGTGTGCATGTGTTGGTTCAGGAACCGTCGTCCCACAACAGCTTTGAAGTATATATACTTCACCCATTGCCAACACAGATGTCACTGCTCTTTTCAAAGGAAAATGCAAGACCTCTCCTGTAAAAAAAAAAGGCACGTGAGATGTCTCTTCCACATCTCTGAATCTGTTTGGCTCCAGCCCTGAAGTGTGAGGTTTAATATTACTTCATGTCTTGCCATTTCCTGCCAAAAATGACCAGCAAGGTGCCACAGGGAGGCTATTCCTTATTCTGAGATTTATTACACCACAACCCCCCTTTTACCACTGCTAATTAAAACTAAACTCCACTTATCAAATGACCACGTAACTTCTGCAGGGTTACCATGTGCTATCTGTTTGTTCTCTCTCCATGGGTCTCCTGGTCATTCCAGTGAGTTGAGGAGGTCGTAATGTAGATGAGACTAACAATAAACCTGAGCTAAAAGCAGCTGCACTGTGGAGGAACTTAAACCCAAAAGAAAAGCAGGCAGGGACAGTTTTAACCGCAGTGTGCTCTTTAATTGAAACCTGGGCTGGAGCTGACCTGCCTGCCTTGCGATACTGTGTGGCTTGGGTGGGGATGCAGTCTGCATTGCTAACCTACTGCTGTAGCATTTACACAGAGGCTTTGAGCCTCTGACAACGGGAAAATGATTTTCTGTGCAGGCTTTTGGCTTGGGCCACCCCTGTGCCGTGGGAGAGAGGAGGTTGCAGGAGTGCTGGCATCGGTCCTTCCGCAAGCTGCTCACGCTCCTGCAGGTAAACAATCACTGGGCAGGAGAGAGAAGTACCTCCAGGGAAGGTGGGTTTTAAATCGCCTCACCTCGTCTTTTGTTCAGCCCCTAGCTATAGCAGCCTTGCCAAAGGCATTCTTGAGTGCAGATCCCTCTCTTTGTGCACTTAGGCAGGCTTCACAAGAGACGCTTGCCTCTACCAGCTGGCTTTGAATTGCACTGCTGGAGCTGGGCAAGGGTGTGGGACAGATGGAGCAACCTGTGCTGCAAGTTGAGTTGGGGCTGAGGTGCCAAGGCAGGTCACTGGAAAGCTGAGACTGCCTTTTTTTTTCTTTTCCCCTCTCCAAGGTTTCCAAAGTGCCTGCCCAATCCACTTTAGCTACAGCTGTCGTGCTGGGGATGTGCTGCAGCACCACCTTTTTGAGCCAACAGAACCTAGAGAAAAAGGGGTGTCTTGAGAGAAAGGCCGTGCTAGTGAGGCCTCTGGGCTGGTTTGCTGGAACGGCTTGGGCAAAGGAAGACTTGGGGTGCTGACTTCATTGGGACCTCCTGAAGGTGCCTCCTCATTCACCGGGAATCTGGACCACAAAGCTCGAGCAGAAGGTTTCCCCAGCACAGCTGCTGCTCAGCCCCAAGCAGGGGTGAGCCCTGGCTGCCCTGGCCAAGCAGCAGCTGGTTTGTGTTACTGGGGCCCGATAACAACTTCCTCTTCCCTCCGCGTCTGCCGGTGGCTTGGCGCTTGTGGGGCCGTAGCTGCTCCCTGCCCTTGACGCTGCTCGCTGGGTGATCTGTGTGTGCAGGCAGCAGAAGGGAGGGCGAAACGCTGATTTTCTACCTTTGGTATCAGGGCAGGGTTTCTCCTCTTGGCTCAGAAGAGAAGGGGCTAGGAGAACTGAAAATGAGCGGAGGGGGGATGCTGCTGCTTGCTTTTGGGCCAGCTGTTCTTGCTGACAGCTGCATTCACCAGAGTCGGGGAAGGGCAGAAAATGGGAGTGTTCAGCAAGCTGCAGTAAAAGTAGCGAGCAGGAGGAAGAGGAGACAGGTCCTTGAAGTTTCTATCGAGCACCCTGTCTGCCGAAGCTTGGCTACCCGCTCAGGAAGGGCGATCCTCGCATAGGCAGGCTGATGAAGAGCACCAGGTTCTTCCCTTGCTTCTAAGACTGGTTGGAGGCATGAGCCGGACAGCTGGCAAAGCAGCGGCCGTGGGACGGGCAAGAGCACGGAGGGGAGAGTGGCCACACCTTGCGCATCCCAGGTGCAGCGCAGTGTGATCAAAAGCACTGGTGAACTTCACTTCCCAATGGTGCGTTTGCCAGGATGTGGGGCTTGACGTTGCCACCAGCCTAGGAGATTTAGGTGTGCCTGAAAATGTCGCTAGTAAGCTGTGCCATGTGTCACGATACAGCCGCTGTAGAGAATGCAGGCCACTTGAAGCCAGAGGAGATGACCCCATTGGCTTGGTGGGGCTGGAGCCAAGGCCAGAGGTCACTTAGGCTCTGTAGTCTCCTAACGTGTTGTGTTAGTGGCACTAACAGTTCCCTGTAGCGCAGGTGCCTGGAAATGGGTGACAAGTGAATTCAAGTGACAAGAGCCAGCCTTGCTGCTCGTGGTCTGGAACACCTTACTGGTGGGATCCATCCTCCATCATTCTGTGGCGGTCACCCAATGGCCAGAGGTACTTTTAGATCTTGGGACAGAAAAGCAAGAGATGCTTCCTTAATGTTGCACACTCCAGAGTAGCTGACACAAGAATGTGCTACAAAGCATTTAGCCATCAAGTGCATAAAGAGAAGAGAAGCTGACCAGACCGTCCTACACAATATGGCTTTTATTAGTTGATATTTAATTATTTAAAATATTTCAGTCATGCTACCCGTTGCATTAGGCTGGAAGCATACATATATTGAGATGCTGCCCATGGCTTGAAGAGCTAGGCATCCACAGTACAGACTAGACATCTTTGGGGTAGAAAAGAGAGTGAATGCAGAGAAGTGGCAACCAACTTGGGAGGCAGAGGAGAAGAGTGGTGGAGTCAAGAGAAGTGGCTGGGCCTCTGGTTTCCAGATTACTGCTTCCTGCCCCATCCCTGACAATGCAGCTTCTCCTGTTTTTATACAAGAAGAAAGATCTGGGGTAAGGGGGGGAAGGAAACAGAAGCTGTCCTGCTCTAGAGGTAGTGTCGGTCCTGCTTTGAAGCTTTCCACAATGCATCAGCTCACCGTCAGAGATGTCAGCTCCAAATAAAACTGTTCCAGGACACTTCCTCAGCGTGCTGCGCCGCAGCAGTCCACGTTGGCTGTAACGCTGAGCAGATCGCTCGGGGCGGTTTGGAAGAGCAACAAACTGCTTGCCAGGAAACACGCCTTCATTTTGTGGCAGGCCAGGAGAAAATGCGTACAGGGCTGCAGTTGTTTTGCATGTAAGAAACACTGGGTGTTTCAAATCACAGGAGAGGGAACACGGTACCAAGGCTCAGCATGCCTTAAAAGGACCAGAGATGGTCTGCTGAGTAGAAGGTCCTAAAATACATGGATTTTCATGAAAATCTGTTTCTAGCCTTGTCTGGAAGGTGGGTAGCCATGGCAAAAATAAAAAGAATGACTTTTTGTTGTCTAATATCTACTTTCCTTCTGCTAGCTGGATAAGAGTCTTGTGTTGAACCTGTGGCTTCATGCTGCTGTTCTGTCAGGTATAGACCCTGTATGAGGTGTCACTTCATCAGGCATTTGGTCCCCAGGGATTGCTGCATCTTCTGTGTTACTGATTCATCTGTTTCTGCTGCTCTGCTCTGTACTGAATTAACAGCATGACTCGGTGGGGTTGGGGGTGTTTCTTGCTTTTTTACTATTTCAACAAAAAAAATCAGGAACAGGCTGTTTTCTGGCACCATCTTCCTCTCTTTGGATGTTGGATGCAACCTTTCGTTTAAACCACCTTCCGTTGACCTGAAGAACAGGCTCTGCAAAATGTCTTTTCTAGCGTTCAGGGGCCATGACCTCTATCATCATTGCTGCTATTGAGTGGTTATTGCCTAAGAGACTCATCTCCGGATTTGTTCCTGGATTTTAGGTAGTGGATTCTGGGTAGGTTAGCTCAGTAGGCATTGATGTGATTCAGCTAATTTGAGATGCGTTTTCACTGGAAAACTAACGAGTGTATGTCTGAGCCAACTTTAAAAGTTCTCTTTTCTTGGTGAAGTGTGGGATTGCTCAAGACAAGGTGACAGAATATTTATTTTAACTTTTAAATCATGGCAAGAGTTGTATTTTTCCCTGCCTACTCACTGCCTTAAAACTAGAAAACAGCTGAATGAAACTTTCCAAAAACACTAGGCAGAAACGAGAACGGCAAAATTCCACCTGAAAAGGTTAAAGTTGAATGAAGTTGCTTACAACTGAAAAAAGCCATTTGAGAATAGAAATGAGAGCTGTCCATACATGCTTCTCTTCTAATACTAATAGTAATAAGAGTGCTAGATGGCCAAGGAGCATTTCATAGGTACTTCAGGTGCCTACGCAGATGCCAGAGTCTGTCGTGTCAACAGGTCTTGACAGTATATGGCAGCATTGCACAACAGCTCTTCAGAACTGGAGAAAACTGGTTCCGGGTGAAAACTGAAGTAAAAGGAACTATAATTACTCCAGCTGGAGTATAGCCTGGCCAGTAAGACTCCTAAAACTTTGCCTGCTGTAAGCTGTGTCAAAAGTAGTGGTCAGTTCCCCACTTTGCGTCTCATGCAGAAAAGGAACCTCTGAGAGCAAAGCTTTAGCTGGCACTGTGGGAAGGTACAGAGCTCAACCTGGGAAGGGAATCATCTAGTAAAATTCAAATGCCACCTCTGGCAGCACCAGGTATTTTATTGGCAGCTGTTTATTCAAGTGTTGACTCAGCCTAGCTTTTGAGAACTGACAAGATCGAGAGCCCTAAAGGGCTATGGCCATGGGCATTAATAAAGCAGTCTCGTTAAGGGATAATTAAGTCACATTTATTAAATTCCTAATTAAGCAGCCAAGCGTAAGTTTGTTAGGTAAAGAATGCTCAGTTGGGATTATTCACTTTCCACACCCTAGCAAAAGGTTAAAATGGGGGGGAACCCCAAAATCCCCCACCTTCTGGAATATAATTTATATTTTAGGTGTGGTGCCTGTGAAGGAAGCAAAGACTAAAGCCTCTGCCCTGCTGAGTTGGAGAGAGAGCATTTCCAGAAAGTTAGCCGCCTCCTCCTGGGAGTGCTCACACAGTGGGAATGGATGGTACCACAGCGGGAGCTCTGCATTGGTGCTGCTCCTTGGGAACAAGAGAAATGCAAATCTGAACATGGGAAGGGATCTCTGTTTGCCTCCCTCAGTGCCTTACGCAGCTTGGGTTAAACTCAGCTCTGCTGTGAACCCACGGCCTCAAGTCTTAACAAAGACCACAACCAGACCTGAACTGCAGGCTATATGATCTGGCCAGACAAAAGGGATGTGGAGAAATGAGATGTTTTGCTATCCCTGTTTAACAGATGGGGAAAAAAGAGGACGTAAGAGGAAGCGATGACATACCTAAGATGACCTAAGGAGACCGTGATTAAAAACTGAATTGAAGGCTTTGGAGCAACCTCCCTTAAACAGCATATCCTCCCTCTGTACTGTGAAGGCTGGCTTGTCCTCTGTATGGGATGCTTTGGGCTCCATTGGGCTTCCATTAGCTTCAGCTCTTTGCAGAATTCCAAACAGGTCAGGTTTTGTCTGCTTAAAGCAAACAACAACAAAAAAAACCCTGCTGAATTGATATTTACTGGCTTGGGAACATGGGAATCCAGAAGAAAAATGTGTCAGTGTTATCTTGGTTTTTTTTGTTTGAGATGCAGAGGAGGATGATGGGAGAGTGCTCCGTCAGTGCCCATGAACCTTGCACAGAGCTGGCAAGGGCACGGCGATACCAGTGGGTTTGGCCGCACCTGGGGAGTGGATGGTAGGCAGCAGCATTTGGCCCGGGGCTCTGGGGCAGACTTCTAGGTGGAGCCTAATAACCTCCCATTCCTGCTCCTCCTAGCTACTGAGAGCAGTACTGGAACCTGTGCTGGGTTGCTAATTTGCCTCCCAAACTGTGCTCCTTTCCTGAAAACTCTTCTGGAGCCTACCGCTAAGACGAATGTCTTCCCAATAGGGTTTACCTTCCCTCTCCCCTTTATATTGGAGGGGATGGACGCACTCATAGCTGCGGACAGCTTGTGTGTTTGGACTGATCATAGGCATTTCTGATACTTCGTTTCTACTGTTTATCTCTCTGGTTCAAGCTCCTCTGTTTTCCAGAAGAAGACGACAAAAATGCTGACGGAGTTATTGGAACGGTTAATAGTCTGGGGCATTGGCCGATGTCCAGGTTTAGCAACTCCTAAACTGTGGCTCAGGGCAGTGAATTCCAGTTCAAGCTATTTAAACACCTGGCCTGGCTGGGAGGAATCATTTCTTTCAGCAGTTCCAGAGCAGCGGTTGGAGTCAGGAATAGGAGATTTCCAGATCAAATGAGGATTATTTTCCTTTCACGCACACACCATGGCTGGAGATCACGTCCAGGGCTAGCATGGGTCAAAATCGTGACTGGGGGATAAAAGTGGTAGGCATGTATGTACACACACAGCGATAAGCAGTTTATGAATAGTTCGCACTCCTGTTTTGTCCCTTCAGCCTTTCCTGGTGCCTCTGTCTTTGCCTCCCATTCTGCTATGGATTCCTCAGTCTATAACAGGACCTATAGCATTAATGACATTTTCAGCCAGAGCCTAGTCTGCTCCTTGCTGTCCTGAGTCCAATAAACTACTGTCATCAAGTTTCAGGCTTTCTTTGGCTTGCATAATTTTGAGAGGCCCCTTGCTTCTCACAGGCTGGCGTTTAAGGATGGCAGGAAGCTCAAGGTGCTCCAAAGCTCTTAAACCCTTAACACAGCTCACAAAAGAGAGCTAGTGGTGTGGATGGGCTTGTATAAAGCAGGCTGAATCTCCGAAACACAGGGCTTTAGGCCAAGTTTCCAGCTAGTTTTGTCATTTTCAGTATCTTTTGCCCTTCGCCACTGTAAAGCAATGCAAGTCAAAGGGGGCTGGTCATACTGCTTTCTTTTATCTTGCCCAGCTCAGGCAGTCTCAACGAAGATCTAGGTTACAAGGTGGATTGTGAAGATTAAATTCTGATGATGGAGCACTGTCGTGTGGAGCAGTTTATGCATCACTTGCATCTAGTCCAGCTTCTGGATTCCCCTTCAGACCTTCTTTAAGGAAAGCAGGTCTGGTCAGATGAGCTGGGTGAGGGACAGGATCTGGAATTAGAGGCTGAGACTATGCATAACAGTTTCTGAAAGACTTTTGTTGGGGGGTGGCTGCAGCTGGAGCCACGTGGTGCCAGGTGTCACCCATTTAGGGTGACAGAGCTTGCATGTAGCGTGCAGAGCTGGCCTGTGCCTTAAAGCCATTCACTTCACTTCAGGTGTTAGCATCATTACGAGGTGGATGAATGTAGACAAGAAGGATGTTGCCTTTTGACTTCTCCCTTTTTCCCATTCAAGTAGCAGGACCATCGCTCAGAGCAGTATTTTCTTGAGTATACTCTCCCCGGGTCACTTCAGTACCCCATGTACCTATTTTTATTTCAGCCAGGCAGGAAAGCAGTTAATGCGGAGGTGACGTCTCGGATAGGATCAGTCCATTGTCTGACAGCTGTTCAGAGTCAGAAATTGTGGTGAGGATATAAAGTGCCTGTGAAATGATCTGTCAGTGTTTCCTCCTCTGTTGATCTAGGTCCATGGTTTGGTAGGAAGGGATGGTCTTGGGCAGCGGGCAGGGCCATCTTTGGCACACCAGGAACAGAAGACTCCCTTCGTATGGACTTGAATTTGCTGATCTGAATTTGCACTGACAGAAGCTGAGGGAAGCTTGTCACTTACGTAGATTTATATTCACAAACACACATTCAGTTCTACGTACTAATAATACTTCCCCCCCCCCCCCTTTTCTTTCTGTTAGGTTTGCTTTCTCCATGTGAATTCTGATTTACAATGATTCTCTTTCTGGTTATTAAGACTCCTTTCCTCTACACCCTTCCTCTTGCCTCTTTCACAGCCTAAGCCAAAAATATTTGTCTACCACAAGCTATCAATGCCAGATTTGTTGTGTGGGCAGGACTAACAGTGAGTAAGGGATAACAAAACAGAGAAAATTGATGCTTCACTAAAAATAGACCCGCTACAGAAGGTGGAAACTGATTCCTCATGTCGAAGCTAAAGGGTAATTAATTGAGCAATTGGTATGAATTTGGAAAATGATTCTTGGTGAACCACATCCTTCCTGTACTCAGTGAGGAGGCAGAGGACGATACGGTTTTGAAGCAAGCACAGCAGTGGTGAGAGGGGCCATGTTTGCAGCCGCTGGTGACTAAAGCTGCCTGTCGTTTGGCTTTGCTGTAAGAGGTTAGAGCATTATTGCCCAGGGTGCCTGCTGGCAATTTTTGAGATCTTCCTTTCTGAATGGGTAGGAATCCATGTGGAGCTCAGTCTTAAGCAGAGCAGGCAAACTCTGCAGAGAGAGGGGACACGGCAAGGTTGCTTGCTTGCCTGTTTTCCCCCTGTGCTTTGCTGGCCATGCGCACAGTTTGGGCGACTTTCGCTTGCCATGGCCTCAGGCAGTGTCAAATACTGATTTTAGTGAGGGCATCCGTACTCTAAGATGGCAAATGTTACTGGTCTGGTCCAGTGCTGCTGAAGGTAATTTAGACTTAATTCAGTTTTGCGCTCTGGATCAAGCCCTGAAACTTAACCCAGCTGTGTTATTGCACCTACTGAAGATCATTCCAGAATTTAATCTGTTGTCTTATAAACCATGGTCTCTGCACCATCTGACTCAAAAGATGTTTTAATCGTTTTACTACAATAGATTATAGCAGCTGATTCCCAAGGCAGCACCTGCTGTTTAATTATAGCTAATAGATCGTTAGCTACAAAGCACCATGGTTGCCAACATGAGGAAGAAACCTGTGCCGGAAATGAGCCGTTCCTGATGCTGGGGAACTGGAGGCTGCTGGAGGACAAGGGGAATTCCTGGCTGAGTTCGGCGCGCTCTTCTTTGAAGGCGATTTGCAGTGAGAGCAAGGGGAGAGGGGACCTAACGTGTCCTGGGATAGGGTTAAAAATGTGTACACCATTGCTAGTCAGGATTTCAGTATGTGACCACTTGCGTTTATTATATCTTTGTTGGTCATAATGGAAGGTCCTCTATTTTGAAATGTAGGTGCATCTAATCGTTCCATTCAGCAGGCTACAGGAAAGACGTGTCCCGCTGAAACCAGTAGGTGAACCCGTCGCTACTTGAATCATCTGTTTCCTATGATGATTCCTATGATGCCTGTGATGTACACTGATGATGAATTAGGCAGGGGGCTTGCCATCAAAATAGTAGTTAAGTGCCTATAAATTCAATGAAACCCCGGGGCAGAACAGATGAGCACAGATTGGTGCCCTAACTGGGGAAGAGACCAGCAGAACTCAGCTGTGATGATGTCCCAGTATCCAATTTGCCAAACCAGCACGATGTGGGCTGGCCAGCTAGCACATGTGCTGGGCACCTGGTCAGCCTACACATAGCACTTGACTAGCAGCAAAGCATTAGTTTTCGCCTGGTGGGCATGAACAGGGGAGCTGCAGGGTTTTTAACTGTGGACATGAGACATACACTGCTGGAAAGAGAGTTGTATCGATTCTGCTTTTTCTAGAGCAACTTATTGCCATCACATGCAGCTTTCCCTCCTCTCTTGTTGCTGAGTCTTTCTAAAATGGGCTATGACAATTGTTTTGAATATTCTCACAAGGCTTTAGAAATACCGACTTGGTCAAATTTATCATTTTTTAGGGGCACTGACTCCCCTTGTCTATTGCCTGGTCTGCACTTCGCATTCTTTAGTCTTCACTAATTTTGTTCTTGGCATCTTGAATCCGTGGGAGTCCTAGACATGCAGGCTGGAAAAGACTCGATGAAATCATGCAATTCTTCCTACAAACAGAGGTAGCATCAAGCATACCTAGACTATCCTATAGACCATAGCTAAGCGTCTTGACAATGATTTGTCTATACCTGTGCCTGAAGATCCTACATGAAAAGAGGATTCTACAATCTCAGTTCTCTATTATAATGCTGAACTAACTTCATAATTATGAAGTTTTATTGCAGTAATTAACTGCAATCTTGCTTATTATAAATTTAGCCTTTTATATTCTTTTCCAGGCAGAAAACACTTTGAACAATGTTCTGTAGTTTAAAAAGTTTATGTATTTAAGGTTTTGACATATATTCACTTTTTTTCCTGTGAGGCAAAACAAGTGTGTTCTTTCTAACTTTTTTTCTTGATCATAATTCCTAAGCTATCAATATTATTCATTTTCCTTTAACTAGATCACATTTTGAGTGAAAGAGAATTGGAGAAAGTTAAAACTCTGCTAAGGCAGAGATCTGTAATTGTAGAAAAACACTTCAATACCAACTCATACAAAACAGCTCAGCCCAGTGTCAGGTGTCTCATATGGTCAGTAATGAATAGGGGAAATATAAAAATCGGGGTATGCTTACTCCATAAGGCGCTCTCAGCTTTCAGTAATCAGTGGTTTAAAAACTTCCTGAACTGGAGGTTACATCTATATATCATCACATTTAATACACTCTGATGGACTAATTTAATTGGCTGAAAAAGAGCTTAGACAAATTTTATGGTTAATCTTCAAAGCATCTGGTGACACTGAGTTCCTCAATTTACATGCTATCCACACAAAAAAACATATTTCCCACAGCTTGTCTCGTATGTGTTTGCCTGGCAATTTAACCACTGCTCCCACCCCCTTTATCCCCCATTAACTCTTGCGTTGTGAGAAATAGCAAGTGTTCTCCATATCATTCATGTTTGCACAGACCAGTGGCAGCATGTTTGGGTTTTTTCCTAGTACCAAATGTGTATCACTCCTAAAGTCCTAGAATAAGATTGACCTTCTCTAGCCAAATTATGGCAATTGGCCTGCACTCCTGGCTCTTGTTTAGTTTGTGGTTTAGTCCAAGTCCTGACCCTTTTCCTCAGTGCCTTTCTGAATAGGTGTGCTTGATTTATTATTTTCGCTCTCCCTCTTTAGGGTAGCCCCTCACACTTTTCTTCACTGAACTTTGCTTTTCACGATGCAGACATTTGTCTTGCAGGTGGAGACCACTGGAAGCCGTACTGTTCCTCTTCATCAAGGGCAGAGCCCTGTGCCCCGGCAGCAAGACTCCACGTCTCACAAGATTTGTATAACCGACAGTTTGCTTTGGAGTTGTCTGCTTCTAAAACAACAACTTTGTTTGCAGGAACAGAAGGAGAAGCCTGTCTTCAGGAAGAATCTAAACGGAATCATTTTGTCTGTGCTAGAGAATAAGAGCACGCTTATGGACAGTTACTGCAGGTTAGGTGTCACACGGGCTGTGAACTCTGAGAATTCAGGATTACTGGCTCTACTAGACAAGACCAAGAACATTCATCCACTTTGATTGCTGGTTCCACAAGAGAAAGTAAATATTAAATGCTGGGCCCTGGCCAAATTAGTCTGCCAATTCTTGCATCGGATGTGGTATTTCACCTAAACAGTTCCGTCCAGCTAAACAAATAAGATGATCGCTTAAGGATCAAAGCTTTCATCTGAAAGTTTAAGGGTGAGTAGATATGCTGGGACGTGTGACCCCTAACAACAATTAAAAAAAAAATTCAATGGAAATTCTTGATTTCTTGAAAGCTTAGGGAGGAGGTAATGCAGAAAGTTGACTTGAGTAAATTGCATGTAAATGACTTAAATCCTTGTTTGCAAGGACTTGCTATCAGGAGCCAGTGACTGCCACCTCGGCACGTGAGCTGTTGGGTTCCTGCAGCTGGCTGTGAAGTTTGGACAGTTTGATGACAATCTGCCTCCTGGTACCAACCTCAGCCTTGGTGTCCCCCTGCTACACTGTGCCGCAGGAGGAAGATGGAGGGCAGACTTCTGAGTGGACCTGGTTCAAGTTCTCCAGCTTCTCTGCAAGCTTTCTGAGGCACTGCTGTATGTTGAGGACTGCCCCTGTGTGCTGCCCCAAGGACGGACAGGTTCTGCTGCAGGTATTGCATGTCTGTGCGCGCCTGTACATGTTAAGTTACAAAACTAGATGACCTAAAACTATTACAGCTGCAAAAGATCCCCAACACAGGTTATCATGATCTCTTGCCTCTCTTCCAAACGTGACCTGATTTAATGGCATTGGTTGTGACCAAATAACCTCTAGCACGTTGTAGAAGGGAGTTCTTGCAGCTGAACAAAGCAGTGTAGCAGTCATTCAGACTCTTCCTCTTACTACTTTTTCTACATAGCTGATCTCAGGAAAGTTACCAGGAATCTTCCAGAGAGCACAGCTGGGTGCTGGAGATGATACGTGCGGGGAGACGTAAAAACCATAGAGTGGGCCCGCCTCTATATTAAAGGGTAATATAGCTGTGGGTAACACAGGAAATCACAGGCCAAATATTGACCACCACATCCTATGTAGATTTTGCTGAGACTGGCTTTGATTGCCAAGTGGTGGCCAGAAACTCTCTCTGACTCAGTCGTTCCCCAGGGCCACCCAGCTGGTGGCTCGGAGGCACTAGAGTAGGCAGATTGCTTGTGGCTGCAGCAAGGCTCTAGCCAGAGGTCAAGCGAGTATAATGGGCTGTCCTGATCCTGTCTCACTGGTAGATTTGTATTGGGTAAGCTCCATGTGCTGTGGTACTAAAACGTTACATATATTTATACACCTCCTTCTACTGGTAGAGTGCAAGTATCGGGGTTTGACAGTAGTCTGTGAAAACCTGTTGGGAGGGCAGGCAGAAGGCAGTATTTCCAAACCATCCCCCTGGGGACCTCTGCTAACAGACTCATCAACTCGCTGCAGTCAATTGGCCGAGAACCCTGGTGGGAGGTGATCTTTGAGTTGCTTGTAGATGGGGCTGGGATTGCCTTACTTAAGAAAAATGTAGCTGCAGGTACAAGCTCTAGGGAGTCCCATGAAGGCTGGTGTTTGCTACGTATGGCAAACTCTAGGTACTCTGGTGAGACCGACCTTCCTGGGGTATGTGTGATTCGCTGATTGTCTGGAGTAGGGAGGATGTGGCAGGGGAACGATTGCTCCATGGCGCATGATCTAGCGTGCTGCCTGCATAGCAAAGCTGCTGGGCTGAGAAGGAGAACCAGGTAGTGGGTAAAAGGCAGGAAAGCTTGTTCTTTGGCTGTCAGGCTGACAGGCTGACTTGCCTTTCTAAGCCTCAAGAACGCCACTGTTATGGAAATTAGTGCCTGAAGATAGCTTGCAGGAGAGCAACCCTTGAGGTAGTCTTGATACATCCTGGCTGTTCAAGAAGTAGTGTCCTCAGTAGAGGTCTTGTGGGAGAAGCAGCTGCTTTTTGAACCTTCCTGTGCTTGGCTTTGCTTTCAGACTCTCCCTCACTTGTTTGTATAACATTGGAACAAACTTTGATAACTTAAATTGCTGGCCTGGAGCTCAATCAACTGGTGAAAAATGGTCAGGAAAGAGAGCACAGTGCTACTGCTTTCCCCTGGCTGGTGACCACTCCTTCTCCCCATTGCTGAGGCTGTTGGTAGCTCAGGTTGCCCTTGTTCTTGTAACAAAGATTGCTGGATAGGTGGAGAATTGAGCAGCAAAAAGGCAGACAAGACCTCAGCTTCACAGGAGCACGTTTTAAGGCTCGGTCTAGACTAAGGGGTAAGCACAGCCTGCGCAGGAAACTTTCTGTGCAAGAAGCTGCACAGATCTTGCCAGATACACAGCCCTGTGCTCCCCTCACCATTTCCAGACTGCAGTCTGTGGCTGGTGGTGTTGAATCCTGCTCATGGGAGGCTTCTGCTGAGCTCCATCACCTACCTCGTCCTCGGCAGTGACTGAGAAGAGCCTTACACCTCTGCTGGTGCCTGTTGCTGCTGGGGGCGAGGAAGAGGAGCAGCATGGTAGTGGTGGGTGTCGGTTATCAGCCAGAAGAGGGGAGGTGCAAAGCACCCCGTTGGGTACCCTAAAACCTATCTGAAGCCACTGTGTGGCAGCTGGGGGCTGTGTGGGACTCAAGCTAGGTCATTCAGAGATCACTCTAGTGCTTAGAAGTCACCACATTACAACAGGATACATTGACATGTACTGCTGGGGCCTGAACTCATCCTGTATGTCTTGGCTATGTCAATGGCTTGCATATGGTTATTTTTCACTCCAGCAGCAAAAATTACAGATAATAACTCACTGGGGTTCATGGAGTGCTTCAGATCAATGCACATCGTCCCCAGGTTTCTCAGGGTGCAATCTACAAAAATCAATTTAATTGCTTTTGTGCCAGCACAGGTCCAGTTCAAGACTTGCCTTTCACAGCCAAATGGAAGGGGTAAAATGCTCATTGGTCTTCTGTTCACAGTAGGCACCTACCACTTTTCTTTGTACTGAAACCTAAACTGAATCACCCAGACTTCTTCAGTTTGCAGAACCGGACCTGAAATATCCCAAGCCCAGGCTTTCGCTCTGAATTTTGCCACAGTAGTTTCTGGGCAAAACTGCCAGAAAGTAGGATGCAAAGTAAAACACAAGTGTGAGAGGAGAGGTGTTCACCACCTGCCTGGTTTTAAACAGGGGTCCACCTGGTGAGAAGGTCTAGTACAGTTCGGATGGATTCTTGTTGTGCCACAGTGATTTTCCTATCTCTACTTCAAACCACCCTCTGCGGTCTTTTTCAGAGAAGGAAGAATGTGCTACTCTGCTCCACAGAAGCTACTTATAGCAATGTTCATGGTGCTGGAGGGCTGTCAGCTTTGCTAAGTGGTGGGGCAGGGGGGACGCAGGGACTCGAGATAAGAATAGTACATGAAATCTTATATTTGATGGGCCTGTCAGGGAGGAAATTACAGCTTGGAGGAGGAAAAGTGGTTGTGTTTTGAATTTTCTGTAGTAAATATAAAGTCTGGGGGTTTTGGCAGTGAAGAGGCAGTTCCACCAGGAATGTGTAAGGCTTTGTTTGGGACATGCCTGCCACAGCTGTTTTTCATTACAAGAGAGCAAGAGGAGGACTTGGTGACAAGGAACCCTTGTATACTATGGTAGAGCTGGTGTAAAAGATGCAGGAAGGCAGGCGGGGGCGGGGAGAGGGGATAGAGCCTGGAGGACACTGGAAATCACTTAAACAGAACAGCCCAGGTGGTACCTGAATGAATTTGGCATAGGGTTGCCCTTTCCTCCACATCTCTGCTGAAACAAGAAATTGCTGACCTCACCTGGCAGTAACTGCAGTGCAGTTCCCAGCCGTGCCAGCTGCTGGGCACTTGTCTCCTTATGGTCTGTGTTTAAGAATATGTTGCTTGCTTTTTAAATTATATTTTAAATTCTGCACTCAGGCCAGCTTGAACTTGTACTGTGGAAGAAATGCTAGTATTTATGGCTGCTCTGCTGAGTTTCTGCAAAGATTTCTGCCAGAGGGAGTGGAGGGTAGAAGGGGAGGTGAGGGACGTGCAGGAGAGCTCTGCGGGTCCAATCTAGAAATGTGCCGGCACGCAGGCATGCACCATCACTGCTGTTCCCAGAAGGCAGGAAAGTAAAATAACGTGTCCAGGGCCACACAACAGGCTGCTGTCAAAGCACAAGGAGTGCAGCCGTGTCTCAGCCCTTCCTCTCGGACTCTGCACTTCTCTGGCGAAGCTGTCCTAGCCTTCCCCTGGTCCTCTGTGTGGAGCAGAGCATCAGCTTTTTTTTCTGCAGGATGTGTCTGTGTAAACTGAATGCAATTTGGAATGAAAATAGCGGAGAGAGACACCTCCATCCTTTTCTTCCCATCCAGGCTACTGAGAAGTTTGGTGCTGTACCGGTAATACCACCAGTGATGTGTTTGGCAAAGGGAGGATCTGGGGCACTGGAAATGGCAGTACTGCAGTCAAAGGGTGTTCTGGTCTCACCTTCGAGGCAAGCTCTCAGTGCGTCGTCCTGGTGTTGGAACAAAGTTGCCCAGCGGGGCTGACACTGAGACACTCAGTAACGGTGTGCTGTGCTGTGCGGTGTCCCCTGGATGGGACCCTCTTTGCCAGCTCCTGTGCAGCTGCTTCACTGGAGGTCGGTCTGTGACCTGTCTGTGAGCCATCCTCACCTCAGCAGGCTTGGGCGGGCTTCGGCTGTTGGAAGGACCTTCCCCAAGGGAAAACGGGACATTTCCAGACAGTTGGTGCAGTGGGGCCAGCTATCTCAGTGCTATGAATACCCAGCAGCTGGGCTTGTGTTTCTCAAGTATGACCCCCAGGACCAGTCTGTCCATACTCACCACACTGAGATGTTTAAGAAATCCAGCCCTTTACTTTGATGCTTATCTGACTGCCAGTCTAATTTAAATACCTGGTCTCAAGAAGTGAATGCTGAAGCACTTTTGAAAGTTGCTCTTTCAGCAAGTCAGTCTTGGATCGCTGTTTTAGTGTGGCTGTCAGACTGTGGTTTATAAGAGATCTAGCTCATAGTTGCCTGGGCAGAGGTGAGAACGAAGCTGTTCTCCTATCTGATCTTTTACAAGTAGACTCTTCAGTGCCTAATAAGAAAGTAGCTCTGTTTTGAAAAATTACCTAGACATGGGGACTCCTGTAATGAGTCTTGACCTGTACAGATTCTCTGGCATCTAAGAGTTCAGGTCCTGCCTCTCCCTTCCTTTTTATGGAAATACTAGTAAGTATTCTTTCCTCAACTAGCCATCTATTTCTATGAAACTTGTGCAAATGTGGTATCTTTGAGCCCTCTTTTCTTCTGTCAAGACTGACAAACAGATTTAAAAGATTTCAGGAGGAAAGAGAAAATGATGGCTAGCAGACAGGCACAGGTAGAGCATTGTCACATAAACTAAAAATATAGTTCTGTTTCTGACCACTCGTGGCCTTTTAAGAGGGCCATGATGCTCCTCGGATTGTCTGTCTAAGATATCAGGATGTTTCACTTTACTCTTCCCAATTGCCCACCTGTTTTAAGGGAGAGTGTGAACGATTTTTGCTCCTTCTCTCAGTAAGACTCTTCGTTAGCACTGATAATATCCCACCATACAGGAATACCAAGTTACCGATGAGCTTCGTCTTTGAATTCAAAGCTGTTTGTTCCCACCTCTTCCAGAGTGGATTGTGCCCACAATTTGTAAACTCTTTCAAAGTCTTTTTGGGTGCTTTCTTACAGTTACAGAGCAAATGAAGGAGAGTTCCTAGTGCAGACAGCAGGGAAATAAGAAGGTTAGAGCCAAAAGCCAGCCTGCCCCTCTGGGCACATCGGCGTGCTAATGAGGAGCAGGGTAGCTGATGACTAACCCAGGGCCGTGCCAGCAAGGCAGCCTGACGACCATCGCTCCTACCAGGGGTCTGGTGTTGGCTTCTTATGGTGATATCACAGTGCCAAGAGCCTGGGCCAGGGGCAGTCACGGAGCAAAATATTTCAGCAAAGGCTGATGAGCACAGACTACCTCTAACATCACGGGTTTCTCGGAAATTTGAGCGCTAAGGACTTGAGCTTTTTTCATTTCTGCCATAACAACAAAGTCAAGTGCTCAGATGACCTCCTTCTTCCCTCCCTCTTTTCCCCTGTCCTTTGTCTTCCAACTTTTTTTTTCCTACATCCCAAATCACCGTCATTAATCACTTACAAGAGCTAAAAATAAAGGGGAGAGATGAGAACAAGTATTCTGCTTCTCACATCCAGATAGTTTGGGCTGGAGCACAAGGTAAGCAGTGGGCTTCATGTCCTTGCTCCTGGCAAAGACGGTGCAGAGAGGATGTGCCAGTCGCGTTGCCAAAGGAGAGGGTGGTGATAAGGCAGTGCTTTATTTCAGGAGGATAGCTTGAGAGCCTGGCTGTTGTTTCTCTAGGTCTCTCTTCTTTTTGGCTCCCCAGACAGGTTGCAATACCTGAGAACACAAGCAGGTCTGGCTCCTGCTTCCCAGTCAGCTGAAATGCCACAGGATATGCCTTCTCTGTTTTTTCCTCTCTAGTCCTCTGGGGACAAGACCGTCGTATTCCAAATACAGCTACTTCAGAGAGGAGGCACGGGCAGATTTTCCCACACCCGCCTCTCTGAGCCGAGTGACTTGCGTGGTCTCCCTTTGACCAAGCAGCAGTACACTAAGTCCTTTCTACAGTTTCCTGCTAAAGTTAACTGCCATAGATTTAGCTATCACTTGCCTTCTTTTAATTTCAAATTATTCACAGACTAAGACATACCTTTTAGTTCAAAACCAAGGCGTCCTGGTATATTATATTAAGTGGACTCATGGTTATATTTCAGCCTGCAGTTTTTAGAGGCTTGGAAATATCTGGTTTTTCTCCAAGCCAAGCTGCTCAATAACCTGTTACAGCCTACATGTACTAATGTTCTCAGACACAGAGCTGTTACCCCTTCAGAGACGTTTTTTTGACCTGGCATGCCTTCTTGAGGTTGTTTTTTTCAGTCTTGGCAGATAAAGTGCAAGCTCTTTGTAAGCAGCCACTTTAAACTTTCCACTTTGGCTTGTTATTGCCCAATTGCTAAGAATCCTTCATTCCTATTGTGTTTTCCCTTTATTTTCCATTTGGTTTTGGGTAGTGCCTGAGTTATGGTGTCTTCTCACAATAATAACAGATGTCAGCACGGCTTCTCTCATGTCATAGGCTGTACAAAGCAAACCAGTATTGCCCACTGTGCCCATTCACGTGAACTGGCAGTGCATCCTAAAAGTCCCTCAGCACATAAAAGAAGGTAAACATAGACTGTGATTTTAATGTAAGGAAGCTTTTGCCTGCCTTGCTGATGAACTGATGGAACTAGTGTGTAGCTGTTATGTAGTGTGCTTTACTGGTGGACTTGAAAGCATTTCGGAGGAAAGCAAGTTTAATTCCCACCCTTTTATAGGTGGGAAAACCAAAGCACATGGAAAAGTTATTCAGCAGATCAGCTGCAAACCTGGGAATACAACCAGGATACAAGTCTCCAGCCTCTCAGACCATGCCCTACTCATTAAGCAGTGCTGCCTCTATTTTCATTCCCTTTCTATCCAAACCTGCCTGCTGGTGTCAGGTCTCCCATTACACAAACGTTATGTGGGCCAGCAGGACCTCCCTGGCATTTCCCAGAACAGCCCTCCCGCAAGGCGCACTGGGAGCTCTCACTGGTTTAGGCATTGGCCCAAACTTGCCTCCTGCCTAAGCTGGGTACAAATCCACCATGAGACATGTGTGTGATTCCAGGGCAGCATTGGAGACTGTCCTGCTGAGGCCATGCAGCTGGCTGGATCGGGTTGAAGAGCGGCTGTGGAGGAAAGGGGAGAAGACCTAACGTACAGACAGTGAACAGCTTTGGGAGATGGGAGGCCCAAAATCACAGGGGAAGAGAGTGTGCCATGCCTGGATGGGCATCCTCTCACCTCATGAACACGTAGAGCAACACAAGCACTTTGGTGCGTGACAGAGTCCTTCCTTAACCCTGTGGCTTCTCCCTCCCCTGTGTGGACAGGGTTTATGCACAAGAACGATTAAAAATGCCAGAAAGCTGGACCTTATCTAGGTTATTGCCTTCATGGCAGCCAATGTTGACATCTGCTGTTGTTTTTCAATGCTTACACAGCAAATGGGGAGAAAAATCCAAAACTATGGAAAGGGTTGGAATGTGTTTGCAAAGTTATAGTGGTGATGATGGATCAGGGCGACATGGTAATGTAAGTAGAAATCTTTTTGAGAGGGAAAGAAGGCTTAAGAACTGCTCAGATGGGGGAGCATGATGAATCGTTCAAGAGGTTGCATGAAAAGGCATGGGATTACTTGCAGGGGTAGAAGACCCGCCGTAGAAAAAGAAGCTGGGGAGATCTGTGGGGCATGGGGAATCCGAGGTCAGGCACTGCAGATCTCGCTCTCTTGCAGAGTCCCAGACCCATCAGGTGAGAGGAGTCTCGAGAGCTGGAGGGGGAAAAAGCAGCCCCAGGTCACTTCTGGCAAGTGCTAGGTCACTTGGGAGAGGAGAAGGGAGGCTCACTGGTCGTGGGCTGGGTACCTGTGTGTGGCCGTTCTGCAGCCCTTAAAAGAAAGAAAGATGTGTTGGACTTCCAGATCATTCACAGAAATGGAGGAAAGAAATTACGGGAAGGTAAGGTTGGGGAGTCTTGTTTTTCTCACCCCTCCCCTTCCTCCCTTGAATCTCCACTGTACTCTAAATGAAAAAGAGAGTTTCTGAAATCACTGAAAACTCTTTTTCTTACAGGACTTTTTTTAACAGATTGTATTAGTTGTTGATATTGCCCTCTTTAAAAATGTTTGGTTTTTCTAAGTGATGTCTGATACTACAGAAGTCAAACAGTTCAACAGCCTTATCTACTTCTTTTATATAATTTTTTTTTCCTTGTGAATATTTGATTATTTTCAGCTTGGGCAAAAGAGAGAGAAGCTGGTCAATTTGTACTTCTGTTCATTAGCACTGGTTTACCTCTGTACTACTGGACATCCTAGAAAACTAATGTAATTCTTTTGTAAAGAAGTGTTAAGACTAAGGTAAACAAGGGAGGAAAGAGGTCAGCTGCCCCATGCCCCAGCCCCAGGACAGAACTCACTGTGTACAATAAATCTGAGAGGCGTTTGTCTTACCTGACCTCCAAAAACCTCTGGCAGGGCTGATTCCTCAATCTCCTTAAGTATCTGTTCCAGCTATGCGTATCACTGTAATGTTTTTCCTCATATCTAACCTGGACTCCTCTCTTGCTGTGATTTGATCTCTGTACTTCTTGTGCTGTTTACCAAGGGCATGGAAGGCAGGTTATTCCTTTTCTCTTTACAGGAGCTAATACTGCTCTCAACTCTTCTTTCAGTTGTCCTTCCTTTAGACAGCCAATCCTAATGAATATTGCAGCTACTGATGCAGTTTTACAGCGAATATCACAGTTACTCCGTTGTATTTTCATCCAGAGCATATTTTTTCCTGGTTTGTTTTTGTCAAGGTCATGTGAAACAGTGTTAAAGCCCTCAGCAGAGTCAGCGTATGTGGTACCTTGTGCTTGCCTTGTCTCTGTACCAGGTCTTTGTCATAAAAAGAATTTTAAACGTGCTTCATTGGATCTGTTTGTGACAGATACGGGTTGGATGTTGCCTGCCTCCCGATTACCTGGTAGGTGCTCCCAAATGGTTTGGTAGTTTTGTTTTTTCTTGGAATTGAAGTTAAATGAAGCAAATCATAATTCTGACTCCTTCCTTTCCCCTTTTCAAAGACACACACTGTCTTTACAACTCTTCTGGAAACATGCTGGTCCTGCACAAGCTGTCAGATACCACTGCTGATGGCTCTGAGGGTCCTTCTAAATTTCCCTGGATTAATTTCCTCCAACCAAAAACTACATAGCTTATCTATTCTGTTCTTTCTGAATTCTAGCCTGAGGTTATCCCTGATATTGCTGATGTTAATTCTGTTGACTGCCTGATCCGTAGTGACTTTTTAACAGACACTGAAGCAAAAAATTCATTAAACACTGCCTACTTGGTGATCTCTAATAAGAGCTTTCACTGCCTCTCAGTAGATCTGTTCCTCACTTGTTTTCCTTTTACTAACATTGTACCAATGCAAGCTTTATCATCTTTTTTTCTCTATGCTAGTTGTATTTTACCTTCTGCCATGGCCTCTCGGATTTTTATCTCTATAAGTCTGTACTACAGTCGCTTGTAATTTTTCTCTCTTTTCCCACAATCTACATGCGTCTTCTCTATGGGGGAGGCTGCTGAAGAGCCTCATGATTTAGTCTTTCTCCCTGCCACTTCTACATTAGGACAGTTTGCGTCTTAGGTATGCTTTGTTTAAGGACTGGAGACTCCTACGAACTTCTTTCCCATGGGATCTGAATTCTGTTCATTTAATTCCATGTTCTTTACAACAGCTTATTTTGCTGTTCTCACTCTTTCCTCTCCTAAGACTCAGAGACTTTATCGTTTGCTCCTTCTCAACCAGCTTCCTTTCCTGCTTTGCTGTTCCAACGCGTTTCAATGCTGTCAGCATCAAATAAGGAGGACTTTGCTTCTCTGTGTGATTTCTCAGAATTTTGCATCTGCAGCATTTCTCCTCGCATACAGCTGAACAACCTGCGGAGCAGCCTGTGCTCAGTGGCATTCCTGTCTCTGCAGTCCCTTACTTCCCCCGGGCAATTACAGGTAACAGTTGCCACGTTTCGGTTTGGCTGAAGTTCCGTAATTTGGTTTCTAAACTGTTTTCTTATGGCCTGAATTTACCCCAGCCATCTCTGCACTCTCTGTCAGATCTTATTCCAACTTACCAGCCACACTGAGGAGTTTAAATGCTTGTTTTACCAAATTGCTCAGGGAAGACAGCAGTAAGGAAAACTCAGAAACACTGGATGTGTGTGTGGCAGAGGGTGGTGGAAATCAGTGTACCAAAGCCAACTTCAAGGCTGGACTGTTTCTGAAGTGAAGTCAGTAAATTGAAGATAGAGCTGATAGAAGTTTCTTGTAAGGACCCCATTTTCCTCTGGAGTGAAGAGGACTAAGACCTAAACTCAGGCGCGTCCTCCTCTTTGGCAGACCGCTCTGCTGCGTTGGCTGAAACAATTGTTCTGATCTCATAGAAGTCCCAAGAAGTAATGAAACCTTAAACATTCTGTTTCTTAAGCAGAACATCGTGTGTTCTCTATTTTAAATGGATTGATGCCATGCTGGGACTTCATAAGCACAACTATTAGCCTTACATAAATTCTTGTGCACAAGTTCTGAACTGAATGATGCTTCAGCATCGCATACCTGTGCCTTTGTGTGCCTGCTGTATCATTCTGTCAGAATTCATGCCTATTACATCTTTGTGCTGTGCAAATATTGTATGTTTGATGCAGACAGTATGGGAGAAAGATGGATGAAGGGAAACTGTAGAGTCCAAAATATGCCAAGTATCTGACCACAGAATCATAGAATTGTTGGGACTGGAAAGGACCATCAAAGTTCATCTAGTGCAACCCCCCTGCAATAAGCAGGGACATCTTCAACTAGACCAGGTTGCTCAGAGCCCCGTCCAGCCTGGCCTTTAATGGTTCCAGGGATGGGGCATCAACCACCTCTCTGGGCAACTTCTTCCAGTGTCTCACCACCCTCACTGTAAAAAATTTCTTCCTTATATCTAGCCTGAATCTACCCTTTTTCACTTTAAAACCATTACCCCTTTGTCCTGTTGCAACAGGCCCTATTAATAAGTCTGTCGAGGTTGCCCCAACCCAGGTGCAAGACCTTGCACTTGGCCTTGTTGAACCTCAAGAGGTTCATATGGTCCCACTTCTTGACCTTGTCCAGGTCCCTCCAGATGGCATCCCTCCCTCACGCGTGTCAGCCGCACCACTTGGCTTGGTGTCATCTGCAAACTTGCTGAGGGTGCACTA
>JAVKLA010000021.1:8988821-8999252 GCA_034782735.1 Sagittarius serpentarius | reverse complement strand
CCGCTTCCACTGCCTGTGCATGTCCTTCTTGCCCTTCAGTTTGACCAGCAGGTCTCAACTCAGCCATGCTGGTCTCTCAGCCTCCTTTCCTGACTTCTTACATGTGGGGATCGAGAGCTCTTGCCCTCTCTGGAAAGCGTCCTTAAAGATCTGCCGGCTCTGTTCTGCTCCCTTGTCCCTGAGGGCAGTTTCCCAGGCAGTCCTATTGACTAACTCCTGGAACAGCTGGAATTTTGCTTTCCTAAAATTCAGGGTCCTGACTTTACTCTTTGATTGACCCACATTCCTCAGGACTGCGAACTCCACCAGTGCATGACCACTGCAGCCCGGGCTGCCTCCAATCCCGACGTCATCGATTAGCTCACTTGCCTTGGTCACAGGTCCAGTATCGCATCCCCTCTGGGAGGGCTGTCTATTACCTGGCTTAAGAAGTTATCCCCCACGCACTCCAGGAGTCTCCTGGATTGCCTACAGCTCGCCGTACTACTTTCCTAGCAGAGGTTGGGGTGGTTGAAGTCCCCCAGCAGGACGGGAGCCCTGATCAAGACTTTCCGCTTCTCTTCTGGACACTAGAGGCTTGTAAGCTGCAAACTGTGTGAAGAACTGAACAGACGCTAGGAGCGGAAAATCCAGCCCAAAAAACAGTTTGTAAGAATTAATGGTTAGAGGGTGGAGAAGCTCACAGAAAGAGTGTTGTCATGTTTGCTTATCACTGTGGATACAGTCCAATCTGATCAGTTCCCCCATGCTGTTTGCAAAACAAATTCAACAGCCATCTGCTAGCACATGGGGGTTTGAAACTCAGATTGACTCTAAAGTGGAACAGGTTTTGTAGTTCTGTATGAGCAAAAGTTTGTTCATTTTATAGTTAGTCTTGGACTCCCTGCAAAAGAAAATGTGTGCTCTTTAAATAGTGTTGACAGACCAAGAGGAACTCGGGTATTGCATTCACTAGGCTCCTACCTTATTGTGAATTATGACTCTTCGAGGAATAGCAGCGATCCTTATTATAGCTAGATAGTGCCCCTTGCAGCGAGTCCCTTCTCACTGACCCGAGCTGCCACGAGCTGCTGAAATAGTTCTGGTTTTGTTCAGAGGGGTACTGCTGCCCGGCCAATGTGCTTTGTCCAACAGGGATGAGCGAGAAAATACTAATTATTTAAAAAGCACAAATCGTGAGAAGTAAATCAATGGTGAAAAAACCCGCTGTTTTCCACAATAAAAAGCACGACAAAAACTTGCTACGAAAGCGCAGGTGTTGGTTGGTTGGGCTACATGGAGCTGCGGTTTTCCCAGTGATGCTCACCAATGCAGCCGTCTGCAGGCTGCGGCTCCTCTGCGCCGCACCTTCAGGCACACTTCACGTTGTTGGACCACCGTGGAAGTAACTTCATTGGTCTCTACAGGCAGAGTTTCAGTCATCTGATCTGCCACATAGCAAACTCAGTATAGGCATATTTATATATTCTTATATATTACAAAGTGCTGACCAGATACTGTTAAAGAGATTGTTAAATGCAATAAATTTGCATGTGTATTGATGTCTGGTAATACATAAATCTTGTAGGAAACTTTATCAGGACTCTCCCCCGCACCGCTGCAGTTATGCCTGCCTGCAACTTTCCCCCACAGGTCACCTTCCTTTTTCCCTCCCTTAACTTCCTTCTACTGCCTTTGGCAGCCAAGAGGAGCACGCAGTGTAATCCCAGCAAGAACCACTCCCAGTCCTGTCAGCAGACAGATGGCAGGTAAGAGTTCACGTAGCAGATTGCATTCAGGATCGGTTTCGACATCCACCACTTTAATATCTAAATAGTCATGGCACTGAGCCCTATCACGGGGCCTTTCCCACTGCATACAACAAAGGTTCCCATCTTGCCGGGACAGAGCAAGTCTTGCCTGGCATCTTAACCACCCACAAAAATTAGTCAGACAGTAGCTAGTCGAGCATGGCTTCACCCCTGCTTACGACATGCTTTGTCTTGAGCAGCTTTCAAAGGTAAAAGAAACTTTTTTAATGTTGAAAATGTCAAAGAAATTACCTCAGTCTGTGACCATGTCTGTGATTTAGTTAAGGGAGCACCTTACCACCAGGTTGTTCTGATGCTAATTTCTACATCTTCCAGTCCTACAGTACTTGACTCGGTGATGCTTTTGATGGTGAAAGTGGGCTTTGTCATTTGAGGTATGAATTAATACAACAGGCATGTACTAGTGCTAACAGATCACAGTGTTTTGCAATGTTTCTTCTGTACACCCAAGTGCTCACTGAAAGGGTAGTCATACTACAAGGCTTGCACGCTCCACGGCATAACAAATTACTATTATTTCACATGTGCATATCAACCGCAGTTGGTTGGGGTGTAAAGTGAGGCAGGACTTGGCTGTCATATGAATAAACATTGTGTTTATTCTTCCCTCAAAAGAACCTTTTCTTGCTCTGCTTAGTACCCAGACACTTGTGCAGTGCAGAGACCCTTGGAGCAGTGCAGGGGCATGTAAAGGTGCTACCCTAAATCACATCATTTCTCCGTGACCCATTCAGCATCTGTTCTTGCTTCCTCACTATCTCAGGGACGGCTCTGTCTGATTAATACTGCATTTGGAGAAGGCTTCTCCTGTTACCCATTTTCCTGTGTCGCTTAGACCCCTGCAAGCTATGGAGAAAGGGGAGTGCCTTGCTTTACAAACAGGCCTGCTTTGTTAGTTAGGCAGATGCAGCTTAGGCTAGACAATGACCTCGCAGTCTGGGGAAAGGAGAAGGAGGAGGCAGAACATATTTTCTTGTTGTGTTCAACTTTTTATTTTTATTTCTCTGTAAGAAGAGTATTTCACAACATCTTTCTCTCTAAATTGGAGAGAGACGGATTTGATGGATGAACTGTTCAGTGGATAAGGAATTGGCTGGATGGTCGCATCCAGAGGGTAGTGGCTCAATGTCCAGATGGAGATCAGTGACAAGTGGTGTCCCTCAGGGGTCCGTACTGGGACCAGTACTGTTTAGTATCTTCATCAGTGACATGGACAGTGGGATTTAGTGCACCCTCAGCAAGTTTGCAGATGACACCAAGCCAAGTGGTGCGGCTGACACGCGTGAGGGAGGGATGCCATCCAGAGGGACCTGGACAAGGTCAAGAAGTGGGATCATGTGAACCTCTTGAGATTCAACAAGGCCAAGTGCAAGGTCCTGCACCTGGGTCAGGGCAACCCCCAATATCAATACAGGCTGGGGGATGAAGGGGTTGAGAGCAGCCCTGCGGAGAAGGACTTGGGGGGATGGTGGTGGATGAAAAGCTGGACATGAGCCGGCAATGTGCGCTCGCAGCCCAGAAAGCCAGTTGCATTCTGGGCTGCATCAAAAGAACTGTGGGCCGGCATGTTGAGGGAGGGGATTCTGCCCCTCTACTCTGCTCTGGTGGGGCCCCCCCTGCAGTGCTGCATCCAGCCCTGGGGTCCTCAGCACCCCAGGAAAGACATGGACCTGTTGGAGCACGTCCAGAGGAGGCCACAAAGATAATCAAAGGGCTGGAACGTGTCTCCTGTGAGGACAGGCTGAGAGAGTTGGGGTTGTTCAGCCTGGAGAAGGCTACGAGGAGACCTTATTGTGGCCTTTCAATACTTGAAAGGGGCTCATAAGAAAGACGGGGACAGACTTTTTAGTAGGGCCTGTAGCGATAGGACAAGGGGTAATGGTTTTAAAGTGAAAAAGAGTAGATTCAGGCTAGATATGAGAAAGACATTTTTTACAATGAAGGTGGTGAAACACTGGAAGAGGTTGCCCAGAGAGGTGGTAGAAGCCCCATCCCTGGAATCATTCAAGGCCAGGTTGGACGGGGCTCTGAGCAACCTGATCTAGCTGAAGATGTCCCTGCTTATTGCAGGGGGGTTGGACTAGATGGCCTTTAAAGGTCCCTTCCAACCCAAAGCAGTCTATGATTCCATGATTCACTTAGAGATTTTTTTAGTGTTACTTCAATACTTATCTCTGTGCTGACTTCTTTAATTTTTGCTAATGCTTTGGATTGCCACAGAAATACTGGTGGTGCTTGTAATAAAAGATGGTCCTTCACAAGCAATACAAGGCAAAGGAGCTCTGAGGAGAGGACTCCTACTTTTAAGACACTGGAGATGGTAATCTCTCTCATTTGCAACTGAATTTCCATGCCCCTTCAGAATATTTCCTCTCTTTGATACAGAACTTTGGTCACTAATAAGGAGACATAAGGTGCAGCTCCGGTGCCAAGAATAGTTCATTTTACAAGCAGCTTTGCAAAGGTAGCTGTCATGGAGGTTTTAAAGAGAATCTCTTGCTCATACAGTGCAGGGAAATGCGATGACTGCTGTTCTGGTAGCTGTAGCAGGGAGTGTAGTTGTAACCAGAAAAGCATTCAGAGTCCAAGAATCACCACCAAAAAAACCCACTGAACTATTTTTATGTTTTCAGAACTTTTTATGGTGACACGTTTCTCAAGCAGTGTCAGCCCCTCTGTTCCCGAGGTTGCTAGCCAGCAGGAGGCTTTGAGAACAGGCTCTTTACCCTCGCCGTCTCACTACAACAGAAAACCCTTAAATGTTGTTTCAAATGATAGCGCGACATTTTTCATACTCTTTTTAATATTAGTTTTCCTCTTGCAAACTTATGTGAGCTATCTCTCTCCTTAAACTCACTTCTGCCGGGAAGACTCTGTCCTGCAGCTCCCTGATCCCTTGGCTTGCAATGTCTCTAGATTTCCCTGTATTTGAGTTACTGGCATGTGTGTCCTGTTTGTCCCTGATGGAACAGAAGCTCTTGGCAGATGGGCCCTGGGTATTGCGGGAAATCTCAAGCACTGGCAAATGCTGCAAGATTGCCATTCTCTTTTTCTTTCTGTAGTCCCACCTAGATTACTTGCAGCACTTCTGTCCCCTAAAATATACCATAACTATTTGATGAAACTGTTTGGGTTTTTATTTTGTGAGCTCCCAGCCCTGTTTGTGACTGCCATAACCAGCCTCGCTGGGGTCGTGACACTGGAAATGGCTGCACTGGAAATGCTGGGGTTGCAATTCCAGGTGTGGCACTGGAGCCGTGTCTATGCAGGAAAGTTCTCCAGCTTCAATGCAATGCAATGAAACGCATTGCAATGCAATGCAATGCAATTCAATGCATAATGTTCTTCAGTTATATCTATAACGCACCTGTGCTCTTTCGCAAGGCGGCCCAGGCTCTGGAAGAGTAGCTTTCTTTGATGCTTAACCTTAACCTTTCCCTGAGCATCCTAAGCCTTTCAACCCTTTTCAACACTTTAAAGCTTTCCCAATAAGCACAGAGAGTCTTGTTTAGAAAACACAAATGCATCAGTTTGGCTTGCTTTTCCTTGTTACTTTTAGGAGCGTCTTAAAAGTAGCATAGAAACCACAGGCTGAAAGATCACTGGTTTTAATCTAAGCTGAAAAAGTCACTCCTTTTTGTGTCTGCATGGCAGATTGTGCTGGTTCAACTGTTCAGTTTGTGTTAGAGTTTATCTGGGGAAGGGGGAAAAAGAAGATGAAGAAAATGGCCATGTAGGCAAAGTTGGGTTCTGAGATATTTTGGGGAATAATTACTTTGAACAAAATCTGCCGTTATCCTTGTGCAATGCCAGGGAAACTGCATGATACAAACAAAGGTATTATTTGTCTTACTGTCGCCTCCTCTATGGATAAGGAGGTGGTGAGGGTAACACTCTCCCACAGTTTCAGGCAGCTTAACAAGTGGCAGTGCAGTGATTTAGTTTTAAACGTTAAGTATTATTTAGCACTTAAGAGGCCACCTTTTTCAAAGCAGTGCCTAAAAGCCCCATGCAGCCTCATGCCACTATTGGGCTAGCTTGCGCTGAAAAGGATGTTCTGAATGGGCAAGGCAGATAGAGGAAGAGTGACAATACCACCTGAATGGGACAAATATAAGCACCTGATGTTGGAGAAGAAACAAAGGGGTGTCTGTAGAGTCTGTGATGGATGGACCTGGAGACTAAACCCAGGTTTTCTGAAGCTTGTCCTGGTAAGTCCTTGACAAAACCCACCCCTTGCTAAGATTCCTTCAGACTTCTCCTCAGGAGGTGTAATCTTAACTATGGCTGTTGTATGTATATGTTTTCCTTAGTGTGCCTATCTTTTGGAGGAGATGATGGAACACGTGTCCAGATGATGCTTTCTTCTATAATTTCTGACTCATTCTAGATTACCTGTAAACGTCTTCTCCTGTGATACAGGGTAAGAAAGAACACGGGTCCCTACATGTATTTAGTTTGAGACTTCTTTCTAGCTGAAAGCTGGGAGCGGAAGTGTGAAGAAGTGTATTTGAGACACGGGGAAAGGAAAATGATTTTGTCCTATGGCCTTAGAAGTAGAGAAGGAAAATGTTTTGATGCTGCCTTTCTTTCTCATTGTTCACTTTACCTTCCCTTTGCAAAACACCAAAGAACATCCTCAGCCTATCTGGATCTAGTGACTTCATCTTGACTAAATAGTGCTGCCCCAGAGGAATAAAGATGCATGTCTTGGTACTGATATTCATCATAAAATAAACCTGGGTGTCATTTATAAGGCAGTAAATTCACTTCAGGGGCTTCTGCAGTTGTCATTAAATGTTAGCTCTACAGGAGCTCAGACAGCTCTGGCAGCTGGGAGAGAAGGATGCTGTAAACTGGGGTAGGAGGGAGAAATCCAGGAGGAGTAAACATGCAGAAAACGTTTGGAGCGTTTCAGTCAAGCCAAGTTTCCCAGCTGTGGTGGGATGGCTAGGTTATCCTGGAGGACCTCTCTAGGTGCTCAGATACAGCTGGGCTCTTTCTTTTCCCTCCTGTGTCTCTGCACGTCCCTCCGTTCTCTGTCGGCGATGGCAATGGCAGAGCGCAAGAACTGGCCTGCTTACAGCTTGGCGGGGGAGCGCTGGGCTCCCAGTCTGGATTCTTCCCTTTCCTGCTTCCTACAGCCAGGCCCCAAACTTACTGCGGCTTCCTTCACACTGTACACAAAAAGGATGAAAGTTAGGAAAATTATCCCCACTGCTCCTTTTATTGTAGGAGAAACTGAGGAAATGCTGGACTGTGACTTGCCCAGGGTTACACAAGAAATCTTGGGTGAAATGGGGTATTGGCTCTGTGTCTGCAGTCCTGCTTGGGCACTGTGAGTGTACAAGAGTACGGAAAGGGATCCCTCTTTCTTCCATTAAAAGGAAGGATAGGACCATGCTTTTGCTATCCTGATAAGTTTTTTTTTTTTTTTTTTTTTTTTAAATTTTAAATTATTGCATAAATGTATATATAAGAAGTTTAAGGAATGTAACAGCTTTGACTCCCCTGTTTTTGCTGGTGGAATTCTTGCAGGGTTAGAAAACAGGTCAAGGCAGCTTTCTCAGCACATGGGTGAGACTTCTTTTCAGAGTTGCCCAACTTTCATTTCCTCCAAATTCCCCTACAACATATTAACAGAGTTTAAGATGGCATCTTCTGGGTTGGAGGAATACTGCGTTCCCGGCTACTACTAGATTTGCCATCACTTTAGGTCATGATTAATGTCTTTTTAGCAGGGGTGTTATGGTCAAAGCCCCAAAGATGCATTCTGGTAAGACTCTCTTCCCTAGCTGCCTGCCTCCACGGCCTGGTCTCTCTCCTCATTTTGTTTTAGCTTTGCGTCTGTCACCCACTGATAACTGTGGTAGACCTAGTCAGGAAGGAAAGGGGCTACCAGGCAAGAATACTCTGCTCTGAAAATGAACTTTTATACCATATCTGTGCTATGGCAAAGAACAAGGCTGGCATCAGTCACCGGTGGATCTACCTGGTCTCAACATTTCTTATGGTGGGTACCTCCCTTTGAAAAATGTTCTAGTTTGAAATCTCTCAGTCCAAATCACTTTGTCAGTGTTGTCTTTATCTCTTTTAGCCTCTTGTATGAAATACTGCTGCTTTCTCCAGCGTGGCCGCTCACGTGCTGCTGTTTCTCCCTGTTGGTATAAAACGCTGCCGATCTTAAGTTGCCCGTGCACTTTGACAGGGTCAGGTAAGGCGATAAACAAGCAACATTTGGATGGAGCAGGGATGGCAGCAGCCATACTACATCCTAGTATGGGACTTGGGCCCCAAGCTACCAAGTGCTGGGAAAGAGAAGACGCTGCTCCCCTCCAGCAGCCTCCAGCAGCCCTCCAGGTCACCCACCCCACGTGGCTTGACTCTGGCTTTGGTGCTATGGGTAAGTCATCTCAGCAACCGGTCCCTGGTCCTGTTAGGGGGAGGATGGGACAGGGAACCCAATTGCCCCGGTGGCAAGAGGGACTCGGGTGGTGCCATCGATGCCATCACAGGACAGCCTGGCTCTCCGTGGAGGCACACAAACCAGTTGCACATATGGGTGCCGCTCTCCTCCCAAGCTGATGGGGGTGTGGGATGTTGGTGTCTGTGCCCCACTGCTCCCCACCGCCTGCTGCAAGCGCAACTGTTCTGTGTGCCCTTTCTCTGTCTCTTGGCTTTAATCGTCCCCAGTTACTGTGATGCCAGGACTACTGGGTTATTTCCATGATGCAGGAGGTCAGTCCCATCAAAAATAAAGCCCAATCGCCATCTTCAATAAAGAAATCTTTCTTCCAGTTATTTGTCTGGTGTTGGGCAGTTTTTTTAAACAGATCCAAAACAAAACCCTTATTCAGTTGGTGTTCACACAAAGTTTTGCCATTAATGATTTACAGCAGCCCAGATTTGGGCTCCAGTTTATTACAGACCTTCTATCAAGAAAGACCAACTTTTGGTTTCCATGTCTTCAAGAAAGTTGAGATTTTTTTTAGGTTTTAAATGCCACCTAAAATGAGCCTTCTTTAAAATACGTGTTCTTTATACATTAAACCAGCAGCAAGATAGAGAAGAAAACTTTATTTGCCTTTGCAGGTTGGCCTTAAGGTCAGCGCTATAAGCCTTTTGTAACTCCCTGAAATTTTAAATTCCTTTCTTAGCTAAGTTGAATGCCACTGACTAAAACCAAAACAAACTACTACACCTTTTCCTCTTCTGAGGAAAGGAAGTCTGAGGGGAGGGCTGCAATGGGGTAACGCACAGGACCTAAACCAATTCCTGAATACTCGATCCTGGTATGTGAGATGGACAGGGATCCACCCGGCACCAAGAAGAAATCTCAGCTGCGGCTGCAGCACCTACAGCAAGGCAGATGAAATAGTATATGGCAGCTGCAAAACCTGGAACTTGCTCATCTCCGAAATGAAGCAAAACTATTAAACGTAACGTCCACTTGTTAAGTACTTGCTTGTGATTTACAGCTTCTGCTCTAGGACTCGCAAGAACAGTTGACGGGGTCTGCCAGGCAGACCCCTGTTGTTTCCATCTCCGGACAAGGCCGCCCAGCCGCGTTTTTCCCTGTGGTAGAACTGGGGTCAGCACGAGGGGAAAACGCAGACTCAGACGGACGTTTGGGACTTGGGCCGTTTCTCTTTACCCCTGCGAGGGAGGCGAGGGCGGCACCGGGCGTGGCAGGCAGAGGGTGTTTGGGTGTGAGCGGGATGCTGCCCAGCCTGCTGCAGCCCCGCCCCAGCACCCCGCGGGGCAGCGCTCCTGCCCCTTTCCCTGGTGGCAACGTGTTTAGGAGAGCAGGTGGCATGTTTCACGGGGCGGGGGGCAACAAAAGGTTGCCGTTTGAACGCGCCTGGCTTCGAAAAGTCATGTTTTGTAGTAGAGCGGCTTTATAAAGCGTTTGTTCTGGTGGGAGGAGGAAGGCAAAAGCGAACCTCCGTCTGGAAAGAAAACCACCCCCCTCTCCCCGGGAGATAGAAAAAGGGGCGGGCGTCCCCACGCTGGACTTCCAAATCCACCACGGAAAGGTTGCCTTCTGAACAGGCAGCGACCCATCATCTTCTCCGACCTTCCCGGCTGGTTTTGGAGTAACTGCTCCAGCAGGAAGGAGAAGAAAAATAAAGAGGAACCCCCTGAAATCCCACCTCCTGCCCCCCCGGCCAGGTGTACCCACGCGTGGGGCAGGCTGCGGCGGGACGCTTCGCCCGCGCCTCCTCCCAGGGCTGCGGGCGGGAGCGGAGGATCCCAGCCCCCTCCCTGCCGCCGGCGGGAGCAGGAGCAGGAGGAGGAGGAGGAGGAGGGAGAGGGAGGAGGAGGAGAAGGAGGAGGAGGAGGGTCGGCTCCAGCGCCTCCCCCCTTCCCCGCCTCCCTCCTCGCCGAGCGCAGCGCCCCGAGCATGGAGCCTGCCTGAGACGCTCCGTGGGCTCCGGCAGCTGCTGCGGCGGCACAACATGGAGGCGGTGGCCCCGCCGCTCCCGCTGCTGCTGCTGCGGCTCCTTGCCGCCTCGGTGCTGCGCTGCGGGCCCGGCTCGGCCGGGGGTAAGCTCGCCGGGGCGCTGCGGGGCCCGGGGCGGCGGCGGGGGGGCGGGGGGGGGGCGCGCGCGGCTGTGGC
>JAVKLA010000021.1:8977633-8988103 GCA_034782735.1 Sagittarius serpentarius | reverse complement strand
GGGGCCCGGCCCGGCCCGGCCCGGCCCGCAGCCCGGTGCCGGCGGAGCGCTGGGGCCCCTCGCTAAGCCGCGCTGCGTCCCGGGCACCCCGCCTGCCCTTTGCTTTCCTTTTGCGATGCCGTTTTTAGGCGAACGTGCAGATCCTTTGAAAGCGCAGGCAAACGGAGGCAGTGCCCTGCTGTGCCCGGGGTCCGTTCCCCGTCCCGTCTGCCTGCGCGCTGCTTCGGTCCCGGCTCCGTTATCGCCGAAGTCGGGGAGTTCGGGCAGCCTGTGCAGGACGTCTGGTTTGTTCTTGCTGCTGCGTCTGGTCCGCTTGGATACCTCACCCCGGTGCTTCTGCAAGCTGAAGCCTACTCGCTGCCGTGTCCGAGGTAGCTTAGAAAAGTCGGCAGCGCGGCCGAGGCCGTCAGAACGTCACCTCGGGGCCTCTTTTATTAGGCCACCCGCCTTTTCAAACCGGCTGTAATTATTAGAACTGTCATTGAGAGCAGGAGAGCTGACCATTTTCTGCTGGCATCATTGTTCCGTATTTTCAGTTGGAGCTCTAGGTAGGTGTGTATTACGTATTGCTTATTCTGTCAGGATTATACGAAAGAGATGCCCCTTCGCGTCTCAGGATGCAGCTTCTCTATGCACATTGCCTCAGTCTTATAAAAATGTTTCAGAAAACCTGAAGTGTGGCTTTTTCCTTTCTGAACACTTATGTTTGTGTAAAGAAGTTCACGTTCCTACTTGACTGAATGAAGCTATGTAGCTTTGGGGGGGGGGGAAATCAACTTACAGGAGTCTTAAATGAAGAGAGAAGTGGCTGATAGTGTTGCTGGAGGGTTTCCTTACATTTACTTAACAGACTCCAAGAGAAAGGAGCGTTTTAGAAAAGGGATAACTTTGCGTTTGGAACTCTTAGGAAAATAAGAGCTCACAGTAAAACTAAGAAATAAGTTGTAACTTGGAGTTTGGTTTTGATTCACCTCATTTTAGAGACAGTGATTCTTTTAATATAGTGCATGTTCTGTATCCATAGTCATCTTCTGTAACATGCATGGAAAAAATCTTCTACAAATGTACTGGTTTTTAGTAATTAGCTAAAGAGTCTTGGTTATAAATCTTAATGACATTGCTTTTGTTCTGCCTCCTTAGTAGGAAGGTATGTGATTCTTTTGTTAGGTTGGTCTGGATGGTGCTTTTCAGGACAGCTCATCTGTCCCTTTAGAAGGAGCATGGGTGCACTGTGAGAGGCTCTCCGTGTTTTTAGTCCCGTTCCTGAGAACCCCCGCTCTGTAAGCAGACACCTGACTTTAAGGGACTTTTACCTCTTAAAAGTATTTTGATGTGCTTATCTTAGAAATATGTAAATACATCTCTGCAAGATTGGGAATGTGCTGGAACTTCTGCAGCATTAAAGCTTCTGCAAGGTTTGGCATGTTGTGATAGATCCTGAATACTTTGGCTGTGAAATAGTTTTGCTGTGGAGCTAAGTCCTTGCTCTATATGTGGTGGTGTCAGGAGTGGTTTTACTTGTGTGGCTTGAAATAATGATAAACCTGTTTCAGATATGGGTTATACTTGACTCCCCTTTCACTGCGATAAGACAAGGTGATTGTCACATTTGGGGCTTCCTCGAAAGGAGGACTCTCTTGCTTGTGCAGAGTATGCAGGAACAAGATGGTTATGACAACGGCGTGTTTTTGTCTGAAAATATTGTAAGTTCTGAATGTTTAATACTGCGCAGCGGGTGCTTTATGTGGGGCTCTTAAAACCTGGGAGTAGTTGAGCTAATTCTTGTTTAAGTTCTTGTTTAAGAATTATCTCAAGCAAGAATTATTTTTGCTTAAACTCACAAAAGCTTGATTAGCTGTTGCTTGTCGTGTACTAGGACATTTTCCAGAACTGTGAGACTGTATCTTAGTTTTCTTTAATGGAACGACTATTTGCCTGATACTAAGAAACACAAGATACAGAAGGGTGAACAGAGGAGTGTGACAGGATGGTTACAAAAGTTTGAAACTAGGGATGTAGCGTGAAATAAAAAATGCATTTGAGCACAACCCTAAAATGCCTTTTAATTAATACTGTTTTTCCTGAGATAACCTAAAGCTAATGCTACCTATCACTATGTTTAAATGTAGAACGTAGCAGGAAAGAATACTTGCTAATTTTACGATGGGGAAATGTGCTATGTAGGAGTCCTCAACTGCATTTCAGTGCCATTTCAGTCAGTCTGTCATTGATTTAGGGGGCTATTTTCCTAGTAACTACTACTAGCATGATGTGAGGGTCTGTCACAAATTATGGCCATAAATCCTCTTGAAATAGTAAGGAAATACTGAAACTCCAGACTGAAGCTTAAGCTGATACTGTCAAAGCACTGAATCTTCTCTCTCCGGACAAAGGATAATGGCTTTAACTGTCTTTTAGGTACAGTGTGTGAATTCATTTGTTACTATTTCTTTTTAAAATAAATTAATTTCAGAGATGCTTTAAAATTACTCATACTGTAGATGTGTCTGTAATACATAAGTCGGCGTGCCACAGAAAGTCAATACTTCAGAAGAGTGAATGCAATTCATCAATAGCCCAGTGTAAATTCCACCATTACCTCTTGCTATTTTGGAATATTTTTTTTTTTAATCTCAGCTGCTTTAACTTTCATCTTAAGAATTTTTTTTTGGTGTACTTGTTTATAATGTAGTTGTTAGTAAAATAGGCCACGGGTTTTGTTCCAGCTGTAAATTTTCTCAGTCCTGCATGCTTCTTGAATAAGGCAAGCCAAGGTAACTTTTTAGCAAACACAGAGATTGTTTCTGGGAGCTTGTTATCCTTTATTGTTACGGTAAGGTCTGGCAGCGTAACAACAATTAAAGGTTACAAAACCTCTCCTAGAATATAGGTGCACGTGACTTAACAAAGAGTGTGTAATGTAACTTTGCTTCTAGTGTAAATTTAGCCAGCAATGTAGAGTTGAAAGTAGTTGTCTCTCTTTTTGTCAAAGGAGAAATAAAAGAAATTTCACTGTTTGTCATGCTCAGAGATAGCTTTAATGACAAGGTTTAGTTTCATGTTAGATCAGTATTTTTTGGTGAACATACTATATAGTGTGAAAGCAACTTGCCATCCGGAGGTCGAGAACAATAACTGGGTTTAAATTCCTTGTTAGAAAGAAGTTATTGTGGGTAACTTTATTTCTCTTCATTCTAAGAAATCCTCTTAATTTTTCCTTGCATCCTTAATCCAAGAACTATTAAACATTCAAAATGCTTGGCTTTTGTAAGTTCAGAGCTTCTCCTGGGAGTTGGTATGGCTGAAGAAACCACAGCAATGAGAACACTGGAAGGAAATAGTTGTTACTTTCTGCTCAAGACCTTTGTGAAGAACTCAAACAGGTATCAACCTGACCCTCGAGGGAAGAACGACAGTAGAATAAGTATCCCCCCAGTTGATGGCACAGGCCAGCAACGATGGGAGTTCTGCTGTGCACAATGGAGTCGGCATTTTGTTGCGAGATTTTGAGGCATGTGGATTATTTTCCTTTTTCGCTATATTGCTTTCCAACAGGACATGTCCAACAACACTACAAGTTTGCTTAGGGCCGGAGCAAATAATTGGGATATTGGCTGGGGACGCTAGCTGGCCAAAGTCACATGCTGTTTGGATGCTTGGGACTTTCTGAAGAAGTCAAAGTGGTGCCATCTCCTGACAGCCCACAGTTGGGACTTCTGAACTGGAAAAAATACTTCTGGAGAGTCCTAACCCCATTAAGTTAGGCAATGGAAAATCTCGTGATGGAGTCAAAGGATATTTTGAGCAGTTCTTGAGATCTTGGGTGATTAAACAGTTGTGAGAGGAAGAGAAAATGGGAAGTATGTCCCACAAAGTGTTGAATACCATTGTTTGTTAGGAGCTTATGGGCCAACAATTCTTTTGGTTCCTTCTCTCTCGGAAAAATCAGAATGTGGAGCTCACCAGCATGTTTCATCTTTGTGGTTTCTGTTTACTGAAGATTGAAAGTATCTGTTAAGCCACAGAATTCTACTGGGAAACTCCAAAGAGTGTAAAGAATGGGTGATGGGTTGGTAAGGGTGTTGAGGGTCCATGTAATAAGCAGGATTTTTAATTTAGCTGTTGTTTCCTTTACTCTTGCTTGACTTGCGCTTTGCCTGCCAGCATAGGCAGATGTAAGGTGTCATTTTGTATTGATGTTATATCCATGGGCAACTTTGGCAAGAACACCAGTAAATTGACACATGCTTGGTTTAAATGGTTCGTTTGCTCTGAATGATAGCAGGGTTAAAGCAACTGAACCCGCTTTTAAACCAATAAATACTTTATATGAGTGTCTTGTGTTAGATTAGCTTAATGAGGACAGTGCTGGGAGAAGGAATTTCTTGACTGTGAAACAGCTACAGAATTGTCTTCATTTCACAGTACGAAGGTTTATTGCTATTGCAATAAACAGCACTGACAGCAGATGCAATAGTAAGCTTCTGGTGCGATTGTCAGTGGCCTGGGAACCTCAAATGCTGGCATACGGATTCAAAAATGTCGCTGCTTAATAATGTAGTAGTTGTTGAATACCATTTGGCACTTTGGCTTTCTGAAGTGCTGTACGAGTATTAGCTAATTCTGAATTTTCTGCTAACATAGCATCTATTGTTTATCTTTTATACATAAGGAAATTGAACTTCCACAGTTTAAGTTGACTGCCTTTAAACAGTAATAAAAGTTGTCTTTGTGGCAGGCAGAATTAAGGGTTTTGAACTCTGGTCTTCCTGTTGAGATTACAGAGGAAAAACAGGTAATTGTTCAGTAAAATTGAAGCGTGCTGTTCCTCAGCTACGGTGAAAAATGATGCAGCTGGAGAAATGAAGTTGCAGGTGTGTTAGGTTATAACTCTCCCCTCTACTATGAAAAATGGAAAGATGGAAATTATATTTCTGTCTTTGGTGTGGTTACACGAAGGGCTTGATTTCCAGTTTTTTGTCATGGATGTCTTGGTGAAAGTGCAGGGCTCTTGATTTGGTGGTTCTGTCCTTTTTATAGGACCGTTGTTGGCTTGAGTTTTGTCTGAGAGGGAGATGAATGGTAGAGTTACTTACCTTGACATCTCTTCATTTGGCTTAGGATTTGACATTTTGTGATGGTGATTCCAGAGGTTCTCTGTTGCCCTTTCTTTAGGTTGCCTTGAGTGTATATTGACTTTAATTTCAGCATGTTGTTGCATTGAATGAGATTCATTAAACATTTATTAATACTTCTTTTTGGAAGTGGGCTTGTTACACATGATAGTAAAGGTGATAAATTAGCCCTGGAGAGCTCTTGGTCCTCAGCCTGCAGGAATTTGGGAGTTGGGAGGTGGCCGTAAGTGAAGACAGAAGCTTGACTTCTTCTTTCTGCGATGTTTAGGAGTCAAAAAAAGCCAGAGTGTGAGCAAGTGTTGTCTGCTTCATGTTTCTAAGCCTCTTGGCGGATGAGGAGGAGCTGTGGATTGAGTGGACCTGCTTAGTGGATTTCTTGGTTTTGGGGTTTGGGAATCAAATAGTATTACTGTAGTGTGATTTTTGTAGATGTTCTTTTTCTTTTCTGCTATTCGGTGCTGGTTTTAACTAAATCAAAAGAAAAAGGAGTGGAGGATCTGGGAAAACGTGATGAAAGTGTACAGTGCTGCTATAATCTATGGGTTATTGATACATCATTGGAGAACTTCTGTGGAACACTGTATGCACTTCTGGCTTAAGCCATATACTCCAGGTTTTGAGTTAGGCACAGATTATGCTTAACAGCAGGAATGCACTTAAGTCCTTGTCGATAACTTCAGCATACCTTCTGTGGAAATTTCAGTTTTACTTGGATTCCACATTCATGGATGCTTTGTCCAACCCTTGTACTTTTTTTTCCCATTCATTTTGCATGAACGCATTCTTTTCTGTTCTTCCAAATTAGAACTGTCCTAGCTGGACTTCAGAAGGAAAAAAACCCAAAGAAGTGTTTAGAAGACAAGAAATGTAATTAAATGTTTTTCTTGGTTTTGGTTTGTGTTTTTTTTTTTTTTTTTTTTTTTTTTTAATGCAAAACTTCACACTGTAGAGTATGGCTGTCAGGAAGGTGAAGTTGCTTCCTTTTATACCTTTATAAACTGAGAGGGAGACGTATCCTTAAGCCTGCCCGGTGTACTTGTCTTTATATGAATTAAAAAAACAACAGCAGGGAATGGCCTAAGTGACATTGTATCTTGTGGATCAACCAAAACAAAATGCTTTCGTGAGACTTGGTGTTGCTTCGAAGTAGCCAGCGCGTAGGATGTCCTGACCTACAGCTGCTCTTTGTTATGCCACACTTCTGCCATTCTCTTTTCTCTAGATAATTCTTAAATAAAGATTTGGGTTTGGCCTTGCTATAAGAGATGAAACGCTTTTTTTGGTGGACTCACTATGACAGTGATGGTCACAAGTACCCCGTTTTCATGCTGTACATGCTCCTGAAGAAAAGAGCTGGGTTGTGCGTGCTGTAGGTAAGTGTTGTGCGGGTTTCCTGCTGTGACACATCTCCAGGAGCTTTCCAGAGCAGCTGGCTTATGCTACCTGAAGCTTTATTTTTCTTTGTAGTGTGGATTTTTTTTTTTTATTTTCTTGTTTCTCAGACTTCCTAAATAACGTACTGTTGACATCTGGCTCTTCAGGTAAGACTGAAGGGTATTTTTTGTGATGTTGAGTCTGCCAGCTGCTTCGTTGTTAACAAGGCTTTTGCTCTCTTGCAGCCCGTGGGGTGTTGGGGCACTTTGTCATGGCCTTTTCCATCAGCCAGCCCGTCGTTTTTAGGATGCTGCGTAAGCCGTGGCACATTGCTACGTAACCAGACTTTGTGTTAGGAGGCTGTTGAGGGTTGAAATCTCAGCGTGTTGAATTTTAGAAAGTCTTCTAAGCTGGTATCTCTGGTGTTAGTTTTAGAAGTGGTGCATACTTGCTATTTGAGGTGATGTGGAAGGCCGTATTTCTTCATTGTTCAAGGATTATTTCCAAACAACTGGTAAAGGACAGTTTCTACAAGTTTTTGTGGAGATATAAAAATAAGTTTTTTGGGTCAAAGAATGATTGCTTTAAACGGCCAATCACAAAGCCGTGACATTTGGAGTAACCTAGGAAATGTTGCTGCTGTATGTCTGTCTTCAAATACTGTTTTTTGCTCAATCACTTAGACCAGCATCTTGTTGATGCCACAAAAATACATTGTGAAATAGAACTATTATTTGTATCTGTTTTACATTTCATTATGGAGGAAGAGAAAAAGCAAGAGTTTGGCTCTTGGATAACAAGCTGTCTCTGCTGATGACAGTGAATAATTCAAGGAGGAGAAGGAATAAAAGGATATGAGATTTATTCTCTGGTGTGTAACTACAGGGGATGCCTGTGTAACATAGTGTTCTTTCTTAGCACTTGTAGCTTAATACAAAAGTCAGAATGCTATTTCTTGAACTTCTGAAAGCAGCAGAATTTAAAAACCAAAACCCTAGTCCTTTGTTTTGTAGAAGGTGTCACCTTTGACCAGTGAATCATAAATTACCCAGTGTTAGATATATATCAATCACTACTTACATTGTGCATATAGTTTAAGGGAGCTTTGGAGGCTTTAATTTGCATAACTAGTTATTTCAAATATACTGTGGCTTACTTATGAATTCTATCCCATTTAAGGTAGGTCAGTCATGGCCACCAAGTTTCCCATTTTCTCTGTCACACTTTGTTTCCATCTCAGTCATTGAAAATTTTCTGGTTCTAGAACAACTGAGAAGCTCAGAATAGAGTTGCCTGCCCTGCAGGAATGAATTTTGACATAAAATATGATATAAATTATATAAATACTTTTTCTTCAGATTTTTCTCTGACTGCTTTCCCTTCTTCAGAGTTGGCAGCTTGAAGTATGATGTGTTTAAACATTTTTAATTTTTTTTTTTTTCTTTCCGAGAGGAAAATGTTTTAGCCTCAGAAGTCTGTATTGGTGACTTACCTGGATGAGTCTTTCACAAAAGATACGAAAGCAAATTAAGCTACTGTGTTAGCGTTTTCCACTTAGAAGGACTGCCCAGCTGTGGATGATTTAAAAAAAAAAAAAAAAAGTCTATACATTATCTGTGTCTTCAGTAGCTGAGTAAAAGAAATCTGTAGTTAGGGAGAATTTTTGTCTGTCTGGATTTTAACACTGTGTTTTTTACAGTCTGGATAAAGTTGACTATTACTTGCCCGTATTCTAAAACTCCAGTTTGCAGGTGTTCGAATGCTAGCAAGTGCATGGTCAGATAGAGTTTACACATCTGGACTTACTTAGGCAAGCTACATAGTGAGAGTTAGGTAGGGTGTGGCTAATGCAGGCAAAAGTATAGTGAAGCCTCAATAAATTGGACTTCAGTCATTTGCAAGTCTGTCCCTTCTACCTGCCCCCAAAACCAGTATGAACCTGGATTTTCATCTCATCTCATCTTCCTTCAACACCCACCCCACCCTGAGCCGCAAACCCCCACTGCGCTTGATGGCAGCCGTGACGTTGGAATCTGCGCACAAGAGGAGAAGGTTTTCTCTGATGCCATTAAAAAGGTGCATTTTTCAGTTGCAAAAGTCAGATATGGCAAACACTGGAAGGAACCACGCACCCTGTAGAGAGCTGGGGAGTATTCCTGGAGCCTTTTTTTTGGGCAGAGTAAGTCAGCTCTTAAGGGAGCTCAAAACTTAGTTTCTGCGAAATTATAGTTAATGGTAAAACTGGGAGAGATGCACACACACTAGCAAAAATTTAAGCGAGCGTTGGATGGTATTTGCAGTAAACAAACCATTATCTGCTGGTGCTGTGTAAGAGTTGCAGACGAGTAACTGAAGTGAGCGCTGTAGCTTGCGTGCAGAACTAATCCATGCCATTTGAACTTTGAATGGTGTGCTTGACAGTAAGTATATTAACAGTCTGCTGCTAGATCTTATTTGCCTAATAAACTTTAACAAACAAGTTCTACGGATGGTTAACATTTTCAGAAGAATTGCTGTCTGTTCACAGCCAGTTTGTGGCTAAAAATGTGAGATAGGTTGTGATTAATTTTCTCTCTGAAATGTTTTCATGGCTGTGGTCATTCCACTCATCGTTACAGTCACATGTGACTGCAACTGAAAAATGAAATGCTCAGCCAGGAAGATTTTTAATTTAAATTTAAAGGGCAGAGAATTGGCCATGGAGTTATCCTGGCTACTTTTGAACTTCCCTTCCTCTATGAAAGCAACAGAAAACAACATGTTTGTCAGGATTGGGGGGTGGTAATCCTTCTACTTGCAGGAATCCTGCATGGTTGTGACAAAATCCCTGTGTTAGATGCCTGTTAATGCCAAGGTCATTCTGCTGCTTGCAAGTTTTAGTGTTTTAGAGACCCTTCAAGACATTTGTGGAAAGTGAATATATGAATTTTTGCATGAGCCAGAAATGGAAAATTCCTGGATTTTACTTAGTGGCTGGTAGTTACTTGGAGTTTTAAGTGTGCTACCAGACCACTGGGTTCCCCAGAGCAGAGATAGATTTGCTCGTAGTTCACCGAAGTGCTGCCTAGGCAGCAATCCTCTTGCAGGACCTCTTGCAAGGTCCTGGCTAGTTTATGCTGAAGCATGCACATGTGGAAGGGTGCGAGATACTTTTTTTTTTTTTGGGGGGGTGGGAGTGTGTATATAATATGTATGTATGTTCTTATGTGCTTAAACACTTGGTTAACCAGTTTCTCCTGTTCTGTTTTTTCCCTTTCATTCTAATGGTTGTGTTATTGAATAACCTTCCGTTTCTGAAAAAAAACCCACCCTCCTTTTTCTGTAGACTTTAACTGCTGATGTTAGATCTTGATACATAATTTTATGGAGAAAAGTTTCACACTTGCTGGGGTATGGGACTGGAATTCAGTATACCTGGATTTGGTGGTGTTACTGCAGCATGCCCTGAAGTCTGTGAACTCTAGCTTTTCATCTGAGAAAAGGTGGCAGTGATAAATCAGTGGTCTCTCTGAATGCATCTTGGAGTGTTTAACACAGGAAGCACCTCAGAGTAATCTTTTCCTATACATATGCTTTTTAAATAACCTTCTGGTAATAAACCTGCTTTGTTTGACTCCATTGTATTACTCTCTTGATGACTGGTGTTTCATTAGAGCGAAATGAAGCTGCAAACTAACAGAATGGTAGGTAAAGTATCCCTGAAGAGGTGGGGCAATGTGTATTTTATTAATCAAAATTGTATGCCTGATCAGTTTTGTGCACCTAAATCTTCGCTCTTGCATAACCACTTTCCATACCTTTTGCAGTCTGTATTTTGCGATTTCTGTGTGTTGTATCCTTCTCCTGTGTTGGTAGTATTTCTTCTCAGCTTGAAAGCTCTTCTGGGCAGGGATCTTGTATATTGGTTTTCCTTTTACTTGCTTGCTTTGTGTTGGTGTTGTGGGGGGGGGGGGGGGGGGGG
>JAVKLA010000021.1:8939595-8977533 GCA_034782735.1 Sagittarius serpentarius | reverse complement strand
TCTTCTCAGCTTTAAAGCTGTTGTGGGGTGGTTTGTTTTTTATTTGTTTTCGTTTTTCTTGCTTTCTTTTTTTTGGGTTTGTTACCCCCCCCCCCCCCCCCGAAGAACCAAGTTGCTAAAGGCTGGAATGTCTGTAGGCGGGTAATTAAAAATAGGGGTCAAGAGAGCTCTTGGAAACTCGTTGGGTTACTTCTCTAAGTGGGATGATGAGGCAGCATCATTGAATGGAAGTGAAAAAAAACCAATCCAAACCAAACAACCCGAAACCCCCAAACCGCCCTCCTGTTTCTGGCAGCTTGAAGAGGCTGCCTGCTGTCCCCTTAGCATGTGCCCCCACTAACGCTCTCTGCCCATGACAGAATTGGTAAAACTGGAGGAGCTGCAACTTAGCCTGTGTTTTGAGGATTGCTGCTTGGCGTTCAGCCTCGCGCACAGCGGAGAGAAGGTGAGCAGCTAGAAGTACTTTACACTTGTGACTTCTGTTCCATATTATCTTTCAACCTCCATGGTCCAAATTAAGGTCTTCGTTGTTATCTGCAAAAGATTTAAGTGATCCAGGATTAGTTTACCCTTGAGGATTACCACCTTGACACATCCAGCCCTTCTCCATCTTGCTGCAGTAATTACAGCTCATGGAAAGTAACTGAGGTTGCTGATGCCCGGGGTGTGGAACTGCTGGTATCTGGAGATAGAGCACATCTGGTGCTGCTCCTCAGAGGCAGAATTCAGCCAGCCCAAAGCTTATTGCATGTGGGGAATGATGCAAGTGACTTGTTTTCTCTGAACAATGGCTATGGGATCTTTGTAAGCATTGGCCTCTGGCCTGGTTATTCTGAGTTGGGTTTTGTTTTTTGTGTTGTGTGTTTTGTTTTGTTTTTTTTTTTTCCTGAGGAAGTCTGTGTGCAGTGAGGGAGGATGTGGAGTACTGCAAGTTCTTGATACAGCTGACTCAGTCCTCCAAGCCATACTTGCTCCTTGGCACTGGTACTCTTACATACGCAAAATGCATGTGTAAAAGCCATTGTGCCCATCCAGAAGGCACTGGGTAGATACAGGTAATGATTCTGGCATGCTTTTTTTTTTGTGCTTTTCTGATTCCTAGGATTCTGTGGAGTCAGTGTTGCAGGGACACAGAAGAAAGTTTTCTTTTTAAAGGAGATGTGCTGCAGTGCCCAACTTTGAGGAATGTTCCTGGGAGCTATTAGTACCCTTCCTTGTACAGATTATAAGGCTTTTGTAGGGTAACAAAACTTGATTTGTTTGAGAGAGGTTTTGAATCCAAAAACCGAACAGCTATTCCACAATTACCTCCCCAGGGGTGCTTGTATTTTGGAGTGGTTTCCCCATGAAGATCTGTTCTGGAGTACTTTGTTGTAGTCCTTTCTGAGGCTTAGCCTTGGAGCTCCTTTCGTACTGTAGGGATTGGGACGGCATAACAGGCTGGTGTTACTGAATCTGAGCATCTGCTGGTCCCGTCTTGGTATAAACAGATTCATTACCATGGTTGTTTATAACATGACACCTGTCCGTGTGCTTGTGGACAGCCTGTTAGGACCTTCTTGGGCACAAACGCTAGCTCCTGAGGGAGGATGCCTTCTTTTAGGTGTTGCTTCTCTTAACATGTTGCTGAGAGCCTGTGAGGACGTTTCAGGTCATGTGGCGAGAGTGTCTTCCAGACAGGCTTTCGGCCCTTGGTTGGCTGTGAGCCTGGGGTGGGCAGGAGGACTTGTCGGAACGGACAACAGCAAAAGTAATGATTTGCTTGGGAGCTCACACTGCAGGACAGGTACGCTCAAACCAGTGTGCTAGTATGGGGTAGGAACTTGTTCTTTTACTTGTGAATTCTGCTGCTCTTTTTTTAATTGCTGCAGAATTCTCCAGCTGTTCAGTTCCCTGGCCATTAATTGGGAGGAAGCTGCTTTACACATTCTTTCCTATGCTCACTTTGAGACTTCAGCAGCAGTTCTTTTCTTTGGGGTTTTTGTTTCTTTGTTTTCTTTTTATAAATAAAATCTTGGTCTGTGTTGGAAACTAAAATGACTTCAGGTCTTTCTTCCCTGCTGCGTGAGTGTCATTGCTGTTGCAAACCACTGTGTTGACAGGAACTCATCACTGGTTCAGTAAAGCTTCATAGCGATTGAGAGACTGTGTACCAGTGCTAATGAAAAGCCTTTGCGTGGTTTCTGGAGGCTTGGGCATCACCAGGCACGTGGAGAGGTTGCAGGGATAAAAATACAACTTGTCGGCTGCTGTGCTCTGAATTACAGCTGCATGCAGTGCTTTCTCCTGTATAACTTGTCCCCCCCTTTATTGTGAGGCAGAAGGAGGATACAAAATCCTACAAAAACCATCCCTGTTTTCTCCAAGTTTTTTTTTTTTTTTTTTAAACTGAAGTGTTTGTAGGCCAGAATAGAGCAGTCAAGCACAGTGGGAGATGGGTAAGCATTATGCGCACACACTTAGGACGGCAAAAAGAAACTTTAGCACCAGTTTGTTGTTATAAAGTCTGAACTAATATTGGCTGTTTATAAAAAGGAATGGCCTTTGCAGGGTTATTTTCCTATTTAAACAGCAGCAGGACACTGGGAACAGATTACTGTGAGTATTTGAGTAAGTTGTATTTGCTTAGTGTGCTTGGCGACATTTCTTTCTATGAAAGTTTAACTTTTAAGCTATCCAAGTTCATTTTCAAAACTTCAGCCTTCATCAGGGAAGGTAAGATAGCTGGGGGAAAAAAAAATCGGTGGGTTTTTTTGCAGTTATTGATGTGTATGATGTCAGTTGTCAGATCACTGTTGTATATGTGGCCAGAAATGAATTGTATTTTATTATCTTTATTTAGGAATACTTTGAAACATGGAATGGTAATTTATTCAAAGTCCTGTCATATATTGCTTATTCCTCAGAGGATAATTTTTGCTGGGATGATCCCAGAACATTAACAAATAGATCTGTCTACAGCAGACAGCATTCTGTGCCTGTCTTTTCTCCTGTGTTTTGTTGAGCATGTGCTAAATGTACGATCAGACTCTTTTCGCTGGATACTACAGATATTCCAACTTCAGCTCCACCTGTTGCACTGGCTTCAGTGATGGCACTGGCAAAGCAGGAATTATTTCAAAATTATTCCCAGTGTCTGAAATGGCATGAAACTTTCTAGTTCTGACAGATGTAAATTCATGTTAAAAAGCAAGAATTCCTGAAACTTGTCTATTAGCAACCTCAAAGCACATCTTTTTATACTGTTGTGAAATTCGCACTAACAAAAAAGGCTTTATTTGAATAGTACACAAAAGTTTATGTGCAAACCCCAAATAGCCCTGAATTTGGTTATCTGCAGCTTACTGTTTAGATTTGAATTAATTTTTTTTTCTTCCCCGGAGGCTGATTGGATACTTAAATTGAACTCAGAAGTGTTTCTCCTGTTGCTTCCTAAATCCTGGACAAGTTGTTTTTGTTGTTTTTTTTTCTTCTTTTGTTGTTGTCTTTGTTTTGGTTTAGTTTTTTTTAAACAATTTAAACAACATTTAGGCACAGGTCACTGTAAATGGGGTTGCAACAGTGTCATGCCATTCCGTAGATTTATTAATTTTAAATGTCCTTGAGTCTACTGGGAACTTTTTTGTAGCTAATGGTGTTGCTTGAAGCCTGAATGAAAAGGAATTTGTTTGCAACACCTGGCGCAGATTAGGAAGAGACTGTTTCAAAGACAGGGTTTTGTCCTGTGGTTTCAGTTTTAGCAGCATCCAGCTTCCATACCGTGCCCCATCCAGTGACAGCACAATGTGTGGCCGGGACTGGGCTGAAAGTAACCTCCTTAGTTACCTTTTGTTTTGTGGGATGTCGTTTCCTTGCTCAATTTTTTAAATTATTGTTTTATTTTTTTCTCTTCTCTCTCCTTCTCTCCCCCTGCCCCCATCAAATTTGTTTATTAATAAACACCTGCATAAGAGAGGAGAAAGAGAGAGGCTGCTTTATGATATAGGGTAAAATAGGATTTAAATACATTTTTCTCTAGTCTAATAAAACGGTGATACTGCAAGATCAAGGATTTGATGGGTCTAACATGTTCAGCTTTGAAGGAAGGATAATGCCACGTTTCCATGCAATTCAGATGTTATACAGCCTATGATGTTTTGTTCTCTGTGTTCTTTTTTGTTTTGTTTTTAATAAATAAAATCTAAACTCAATGTGTTATTTTTGCAAGTCTAATTGTTTCTGCTGCACCTCATTAGTGACAAGAATAGCATCTTGGAGAATCTTCTGAGCAACACAAAAATGGAGCATGTGTTCGCATTTATGGTGTGATGTGATAGAGGGTTAATTGTATGGATTAACTGTTCTGCAGGAGTAGATTGATGTTTTCTTCTTTGATGTTGTGCTGTTCTGTGGTGTCCTTGGACAATTACTGCATGAGATGAAGTTTTTAGTTCGAAAGCTTCAACTTAAGTAGCCTTTAGGAATGTTTGGTGTCATTCGATGTCAAGTCTTGCTACCTTATTAAGTGTGTGTATATATATATGTGTGTGTGTATATATAAACATGCTCTGCATTCAAGGGTTTTACAAAGGAAACAACATAATGCTGTACTCAGTGGAGCACATTCTTGAAAGGTTTTAGATGCCCTAACTTCCTCCAAGTAAAACATAAGAAAGTTGATGTTTTTCACATGTTGATAACATAGAGGAAATAAAGCGCATCTTCTCGCTTCAGAGCTTCATGGTGTGATTATCGAGAAGAAGTAGTGGATGGATGATAATGGCTTCTAGTGATTGGCTCCTCGGTGACTTTTATAAAATGAGTTGGTGGTTTTGAACCTCATTCCTGCCGAATCGATAAGGCGTATCGCACAGCGCTGCTCTACACTCCAAGTACTAGTCACAGGAAAGGAGACAACAATACCTGAGGTGACCTCAAAAGTGAATTACTTTGTCACCCAAGTGAGGTCTGTTGATGGCAAGGTTGACCCGTATTGCACACAGTAATTACTAGAAGACTGACATGAGCAGGGGGTTCTGGATTTTAGGTCCTCTTTTTAAAGGAGAAAGAAATCTTCATTTGTATTGGCATCTTTTTCAGTTAATTTCTACACTAGATGAGCTTGATAAAGGAGCTACCTGTTTCCGCTTTGTACTACTTTTATTGTAACATTACGGTGCTTTCTTTAAGTAGAAAGTGAAGGTTGCCTTAACTCTGAGCAAATGTTTAGAATGAGGTGCCTAAGTTTAGTATAGAAGTGAAGGGCTTCTGTCAACTGTGCTTCAAGTTAATGCTTGTTTGGTGTGGGTTCGGTTGTTGGGTTTGGTGTGTTGTTTTTTTTTTTTTGTTTGGTTGGCACTTTGTTGTTGTTTTTGAGGAGGAGGCTGTTTTTCATAAAAAGCAAGTGCTTTTGTGGTCTAGTTTACATCTAGTTTTTAGAGAAGGTAGGTTTTTCCTGTAATTTCACAATACCTGGGTTGTTCAGCCTTCTCTTTCAGGCAGCGCTTCGAAGGTTAGGTGGGTGCAGGCACCATGTTCCATTTTCTTGCAGTTCACTAATGAAATTTAAGGTGTCTTTGTTTTTTAAATTATTCACATAAGGCTTACATTTGGGACATAATACAATTTCTCAAGCAAGCCTTCCATCTCCAGTATGTAGGAAAAACAGCCCTTCTCCTTTGCATGTAAGTATGTGGGTTAAATTAGGTTCATAAGCCCCTGTTGTATTTTAAGAGGGTAGATGTCTGCTTCTGTATTTAGTCATTATCGTTCATACCTGGAGGGAGTTACTTAAATGCACGTGGTCATTTCTTGCATGTATTTCATGTTTATTAACAATCCGCTGCAGGGTCTTGTTTATAAAAAGTTAAAATGTGGTTGTTAATTAATTGCTGATGGTATGCTAGTGTCTGGCGTGTTGAATGTGGCATGTTTGTCACGTTTCTGGATTGGAAATGTGATTTTAGGCTGTGGTTCGTAGCTTTCCATATTAACATTTGTATTTTGCAGTGTTTTTAATAACTAAGAAGATAGGCGTATGTATAATAGGGAGGGCAGAATCCAGGGCATTTAAACTCCAAACCAGTCGGCAACAACTGTCAATAGAAGAGGTGTAAAAACTGGTTGTAATAAGCTTACTGTGCTTAAAAGGTATTCGCCAGAGAAGGGACATATGGCACTAATGCTTAGTCCGTCTATGAGTGCGTTAAATGCTAGGCAGTGCGTTGCAGTGGTCAATGTATTAAGTGTATACTGCCTTAGTCAGACTCCCAGTCTGGCTTCTGAAGGGCGGCAGTATTTATTTCTTTTTCTCAACTATAGCAGAGGGTTGGAATAGTTGTTTGGAATATCATTTCATCTGAAATGCCCTGGATGTTTTCCAGACACAAAGGGAGAAGGCTTCCTGCTCTGAAAGTCCTGGGTCATGTCTTCACTGCTGAAACAGGTGTAATTATTACACTGATACTGCAATCTTGACGTAAAAATCCTGATAGAGTCAGTGCAACTCCATGCAGCTGATAAAATCTTAGGAGCGAAGTAACGACACTGGCTTTTTACTTGACGTAAAAGTTTGCATTTCTCTGCTGGCATTTTTACATGGAAATAGTTGTCTCAATGTAATAATTGCATCTTTCTCTTCAGCAATGAGGACACAGCCAAATAGTGCAAATGAAGGGTGGAGGAAAGGGATACGGTGCACAAACCAGGATAATCAGATCAGTGACAGCCAGACATTGCTTGAGTTAGTTTTGTTTTAGTATAAACAAATGCACTTTGCTCTGCCCTCATGATACTGCTTCCTTGTGTAATGCTAATAGGCTTGTACCCTTCCTTCTGCAGAAGTAAGGAGAAGGGTTTGGACTAAATTAAATAAATAAACCCCCCTATGGATATATTTTGTCACCTGTGTGCTACAAGCAGTTTTAGAATTTGTATATTTTAATTTATATGTGGGGAAAAATGTCTGCATTCCTCTTTTTCTGTCTACCCTTCCAGCAGTGTGCTGCTTATATTTGTGGCCCTCTGATTTTAGAGACAAGCTATGTGTTTTTTGACTCCCAAAAATGGCAGCTAGGATTTTCTTTGAACTGGCACTGTGCATTTTTTTAGATTTTTTTTTTCTTTCTTTTTTTCTTCTGTATCTGAACCATTTGCACTGTAGCATAGCCCCGGAGTTATTTCTTTTGGCACTTAAAGTCGCTGAAATTGGAGCGTAGAGAAGATGGAAAAACATTTAGTCACACTTCTCAAGATGTGTATCAGGAATCCAGTTTCTTACTTGCAGTACACCTTGTCTAGGCTGCCAAAGGGATGGGGGGTTGGGGTGGCTGAGATCGTTCCTAAACCATTTGCCGTAGTAAAATGTATGCCTCTTTTTAATCTATTAAAATTTGTTTGTAAGGTATAAAAAGGTTGTAAGGTTACTCTGGAAAGAAGCACTGTTTATGGTTCTGCTTAGCACATTGGGTTATTGTCTTGGCTACGCCATGGACCGCGTCTTGCTCATGGGCAAGACCGTTAATCCTGGTCTTCTGTGGGCTTCCTTTCATTCTTTGGCTTGTGTATCTAGACAGCAAGTTCTTCAGGTGCGACAATCCTTCACCATGTGTCCACGTTGTGTCTTTCCGGGTGCCAATCTCAATTTCGGCTTCTGGGTGTTGCCATAATATGAATGATGACAGTTCATGTTGTGTAAAGCTTGTGTTGTTTCGTTTTTGGTTTTTTTTCACCCCCATGTAGTTCCTTTGTAGGGCACAGATTGACTTCCTTCTGATTTTGGACCCCTTTTATGATGAACTGAAAGCTTTTTAGACATTCGTTTCCTTTCTTGTTTGGGAAAGGCAAATAATGTGTTGGGCTAAAAGAATAATTAGGCTTGGCTGTTTATACAGGTGGGGAAACCACAGGTAGAAGAAAACTGAAGAATTAAGTCTCAATGAACTGGGAAGAAAAGAATAATACGGGGTTTTTTTGCCTCAACCTGCTGCTGAAGTTGAGGTGCACTGTGTGTTTCTAGTACCTCTCCTACTTCGTGTTTCTGCGATGCGAGAGTATTTGATAACATTGTGGCAGCTTCTCTTGCGTACGTGTTGCAGGCGGTTAATTTCTGACACCGGTAGGATGTGATTGAGACTCGCCTGAAAATTTCAAGAGGTAAATAAGCCTAGCTTGAAAAATGAAAGATGACTAATAATTTGCTGTAGCTCTACGTGAAAATATTTTGAAATCTTAAGTTTGTGAGTTTGTGGATGGCTGGGTCTATGCTTAAAGCACATGAGTAAAGCAAACCTGTGCTTGCCACTGTATTATTTTTTTCTAAGCACAGAACCACCTATATAAAGTTTCTTCCCCTGAGCACAGCATGTACAAGGCACAGCAACACAGAGAGAGTGCTCGGCAAGTCTGCGACCAGACAATATTCTGGCTGCAGCTAAGCTGGACAAAGAAGTTGCCTTAGTACTTTTTTTTTTAATCTACTTGTATTTTTAAACCAAGATCCTTTTGACAGGATGTGTTCAAGGAAAGCAGCTATGTGTGCAGTCACGCTGGCAGATTTCAGGGCACCAAAACATACGTGGGGTAGTAGGAGACTGGGGGATGGGGAGGAACGGAGCGGGGTGGTGGGGAAATTGAAAAATTCAACCAGGCTCAGCTTCAGGCAGAACAACACACATCTGACCCAGCCCAATGCAAAGGGCATATTTAAATTGAGATCCCTCCTAACACAACGTAGCTGGAGCTCGATTTGCACAGAGTTTATGGTTTGGCCTGCAATACTGCGTTTGTCAGGGGAGTACATACTACACGCTGTGCTGCCCTGGGAGTCTGGGGAACCCTTCCAGCTGCTCTGCCTTTTGCAGTTTAACAGCCTTCCCTCAGTGCAGAGTGTCACCGCTTCTTTAATATTGTTTTTAGTCTCCTTTTTGGGACCTTTATCCTTGATCACTTATCAATCACACAATTCTGCAAACACCAGAATTCAACAGATGCTGAGGAGAGTGACCAGTTAATAACCGTGAGGTTGTGCAGAGCAGTAGCTGGCTGCAAAAACAACAGAACCAAAAATGTTAAACAGCTCCTGTGTAACTCGTCTTTTAAGGCCCCAAACTTCCACTGTCACAGATTTTCTTCAGTTTTAAATAATTATCTGGACTCAAAACCTTTTCCAGGAAAGCAAATGAGGCATTCTGGGGCTGAGTTCCAGAATGCGTTTCCCTCCGTGCACACACAAACTGCCAGCCTATAAAAATAGGTACAAGGAGACTGATACAGTCTGTTTTCTTTTGAATATTACCGACACAGGTCCAAATGTGGAGAGCCTCCTTTATTCTGGAGGTTTGGAAAAGACAACTGTTTTTTCTGGAGATGTCCTTAAATTCCACATTTTGGAGGGACAAATAGCACAGACTATTATTTTATGTTTCTTCAGCTAGGCTAGCATTTGTACTTTATTGCTTTCTGTTGGGGTCCCTTTGCACACTTAGATAAAGGAAGGAACAATTTTTGCCAGCTTATGATCTTCACTAATTTGCGATACAGCAGAACTATGAGTGAGCCACAAGCACCTCCAATTTAAAGGGAAAATAATTTCATAGGGAAAACATCACTCAAGCTCTTTTGTCCAACAGTGACTTACTACCAAATCTTAGTTTGGTACTAAGAGTCCTTGGGACTCAGTGTTGAAGTAAATACAGTCACTGGTGGAGACCTTACCAAAAATTTTTGGACCCAGGGATAAAAATGTATCACAGTTGCAGATGATGGCTGCCAGGTAAATAATAATGGAACGTGATCTAGCCTCTAAAGCAAGAACATCATCAATTGATGAGCAGTATTCACTTACCTGCCTTACTCATATCAATTTGAGCTAACCACGTCCTTTGCAAGTATGTGAACTGCAGCACCGTTGGAAGATAATGCTGGCGTTAGTTTGCATTAACAGCGGAGTCCAGGCATGCCCCACAGAGCATAGGATCCTATTCCGTTATGTCCATAAAAGTCATACACTGATCACCGAAGACACATGGAATGAATTTATCAAAACAGCTGTATTCAGTGGCATTGTGACACCTCTTTAATGAACACTTCCCTTCAGACCTTGGAATAGTTGAATCTTGAACTCAATATGTAATATACTATGATCATTTTAACCCCAAAATAAAGCAAGTCGGATTCCCCCCCCCCCCCGACCCTTGGCTGACTTCTGACAAAAAAAATGGAAGAAAAGTTAGTGAAATCCTGAATGTGCTCTCTCTTCCAGCAAATCCACTATTTTTGAGCAGATGTTTGAAAAAAAGCTAAATTGCCAGAAGCGCCATATCTTTGCCATCACAATACTGAAAACCAGTTAGATACATAGAATAAGAATAATAATAAAGAAGAGAGCAGAAAATTTTCCTTTGTGGTGTTCCGACAGGACAAAAGCTCCAGATAACTTGCAGGACAAACAGTGCCCTTAGAGAGGCAAAAGGAGCCATAAGGAATGAATTTAGTTTAATCAACGTTCTTGGCTACAGCAGAATCATCTCCAGCAAGGAGTGATTTACAAAGCTTAGAGCAGATTACTATATTTATTTGCTATGTTAGAGGAGGCGAATTAAGTATTATCAGTGCTATAAATACAAGCTCAATATTACAGGTTTCATTGTCTTAAATAATCCCTTTCACCTCATCGTCTTTTTGCTCTCCTTCCTGATAAGCTCTCACAAAAACAAAATCTTTGGAAGAGTCATGAGACTTGCACAAGAATCAGAAGTCCTGTCTACAACTTGGCACTAAAAACTTCTCTCGACTTCGCACCCTCTGAAACCCAGTATAATGTGGCAGGTTCCCTTTAACAAGATGGTTTTATTTGAGAAGATTCTTAACTGTTAGAAGAAAACCGTGTCAGATTGTGGAACCTACATTTGAGTCTTCTACATTTGACTTGAGTACACTTTTGTTCCAAAGAAAAACATTTGCCAGCTGCTGAATCCAGCGCATGCTATTTATGAGTTGTTTTCTGCATTTTAGAAATATATTACATTTTCAAGGGTACCTGTTGTATGTTTGGTGGAGATAGAAGTAAAATGTCTTCCAGCTTTCTTAAGATTTGCGTCTTTTGGAGTTAACGCAACATCTGGAACTAGAAATTGGAAACAATTCCGATCAGAAACAAGCGTACCTTTGTCAAGCCTGTATTTGTTCAAGTCCTGGAGAAAATTTGCAAGCCAGATTTTCCAAATGATGTAGAACCACTATTTTATCCATTAAAAGTTTGGAACCATCATCACTGCATAATCCACTGTATTATTGGCCAGACAGCTGTCTGCCAAACCAAGGAGGAATAAAACGAACTGCAAAAAAAAAACCAACCCACCAGAAAAGAACCTTGCTCCCATTGGCATCCAGAATCTAAAAAGGGGATGCTGCGGAGTTTTTTTCCACTCGTGGATTGACCTGAACCGTTATCACAACGGAAGTCACGTTTAGATGTTTAGGGAAGTCACCCCTTTGCCTGCATTCTTCTAAACTAGTTTATGCAGAAGTAGGACAAATCTTCAGTTTCCTTTGCAGTTTGAAAACTCTACTAAGCGTAACATGGGGCTGGGGGGGAAAGCCATGCCTACTGCATTTAAAGGAACAACAGCAAAATCATTGCCGTGTACTCTGTATCAGAGAATGTGAAACACCCAAGTACGGGGTTTTTCCTGCCACATCCCCCATCCCTATTTTTAAGCACTGCTTTTGGACTTACCCATTTTTGCAAAGCCCAACGGCGGTACCACGTAAGGAGACTACTTCAATGCCACTTCTGGTTATTCTAAAATCAGAAAATACCAGAAATCTCAATGGACAGGCTCTTTCCAATGTTTGTGGGTACAAGCAGAGTGCCATATTAATTCTCACAAAGAAAACCATCATGAGTCAGCTGACAGATAGCTCCAGTGTGGTTTGAATGTGGTAAACACTGTTATGGAATTGAAGCTAGTGTCCTGTGGTATTAGACGAAGTACAGGTTTGTACTTTAAAGAATCCTTAATCAAAACGCAGAACCTCACTGACAAGGCGATGAAGTAGTTGGTGTTACAGAATCAGTGCAAAGAGGAGCAATATTTGAACAGGGTGGTTTGCTAGAATGGAAATCAAATCCTCATTTGCCAAGTTCCCCCCCAGTACCGCCACCCCATGAACATCCCTTCCTAACTCAGCTCTCTGGGTCCAACGGGGAAATACAGTCCAGTAAGGAATTCATGCACAATCCACCACCTTGCAAAGAGAGGGTAAGGGGGTGGGCTTTGCTAGCACCGTGCATGCGAACACCACTGCTCATATCAAGTTGAAGCCATTCATTTCTGAAGTTCCACATCAGAATAGGTCGATGCCTGCTCGGACAGCACGTTTGTAATAAACATATTTGTGTTTCAGTTAACCAGCCAAGATGTGTAACAGGCTGAGGAGAGAGGTAAAGTACTTGTTCTTTAGTATCTGAACAGCTATGGGTAACACAGGTCTGAGTTTTTATTTAGCAAACGCTTTGACTAATGCTGCAGTAGTGATGCCAGTGGATTCTTGTGAAAGGGCCACAGACCTGCCCTTGACGTGAACGTGCCTGCTATAAGCAATGGTATTTTTATGATGATATCTTCTCGGTGACTTACTCGGTGACTTGCTTGAGAACATGGTCCTCAGAGACTTCTGAACTGAGGTTCTAGCTGAGGTGGGGTCACTGCAGGCTCCTGCATGAGACACACTATAGAGCAATACTCCTCTTCCTTCAGTGCAAGTCATTAAACATTGCCCGTACAGTTAGGTTTTTTGACACAGGATAACAAATTTTAAGTGCTTCCAGCATCTTCCACGTATGGCTGGAGGAGGTGAGCGTCCAGTGCGGTAGTCTGTGACGGAGCTGGAGAACTTTGTTCGTTACGTCCTGAGGCAGCAGCTGGTGTGTGAGGCCTGTGACAGCATTCCTTGTATCACACTGTTCTTAATTTAACGTAGAGGAGGCTTGGAGGCTGGCTGTGGTGTGGGTCAGTAGATCGCCCATGCGTATGTGACGTGTCTCCCGCTGCTATCCGATTCCTCCTTTTGGATGCAATGTCAGACTCGAAACATCCCAGCACAGACCTGTGAGGTACCACTGCCTAGTTCTTAAAAGTGGGAAAGTTTTCACCTTCCTTGTGGGGTTTACTGTCTACATTTAGACTGGGATTTTCAGTGGACCTTGGGAGCTTTGGCCGCCATCACTGAAGTTTGATGGAAGTTGTCAGTTTAACCTCCCTTGGAGTTCAGTGCAGGTTCTCATCTCCAACCAGCACCAAACTCAAAAGTTGACTTTTAAGACTGAAGGATGCTCAGCTTAACAGCTGTTTTCAAAGTGCTAGTTTTCAAAGCTTCTTCTTGTTGTTGTCGTCATGTCTGGAGCCTAAATGCCCTAATCCCCAATAGACGGTATATTTGCAGTTAAGCTGTTGTTTGCATTGTGGTTCTCGAGTAGCAAATTGCAGCAGAATCCTCAGAAGAATGAGCAAATCGTTGTGAACAGTATACTTCTGCTTTTGTGAAAATCCCACGTATATTTTAACCTCTGTGAAATGGTCCGGTGAGAACCTGAGGTCAGGAGGAGGTGGGGGTTCAGACTGCAGAGGTACTCTCTGTTTAGCGTTAGCTAGTCAGAATTGCATGAGGCTGCAAGTCCTCACAACTGTTTGGCTGAACACCAGTTGTGCATTGCACAGGGAGAGATTGCCAAGAGCCGGTTTTGCAATAATGTTTAGAAATTTCCTCTAACAAAACAGACCAGATGAAAATTGCTTCATGCTCTAGTGAATCTGTGTTCTCCTCTAAATAAAACGGTTAAAGTGCTTGCGAGTCTTATCTAACGAGTATCTCAGCAGCTTGATGCAAGTGTCCCCAAATCACGACGGATACTCTGGTTTTTGTTTAGTTTTTCAGTGGATCTCTAAATATGTTCTGTATGCTGCATGGTGGTCTGTGTAGTGTTGGCTGCTCGCATAGACTTGGCTCTCCTCCTTTCCAGCTGCTGAACTGTCTTAAAAGAAGATGAAATATGCTGTTCCATGTAACCAATTTCAGTATTTGCTACAGGGGTATTAAGGACAGTCTGAGAGCGCCGTTGCCTTGTGCACCGGGAGGGGAGTTCATGTGGCGTGCTTAATGGGTGGTCTGTGGGAAAAGACAGAGGAGTTTGAGGAACCCTCCTTTAAAATAATGCGTCCATAGAAAAGTGATCTTGAACACACAGAGCTTGCTTCCAGCCTCTGCAGAGATGGAAGTCCACTAAATTAAGCACGCTGAATCCAATCATTTGGCTTTTCTGGTATGTGAAGATTTTTACTTGAAGTAGGTAATCTAACTAGAAACTGGACAGAACAATAATGAAAAAGTTCAGAGTGTGCTGTTGGAGAGTTTTAAAACATTTTATTGCCGTCCCAGATAATCTGAAGAAATCCTAAGTTTCGTAATTTGTAGAAAGCACCTTTGCTGGACTTCTTCAGAGCGTGCTCTTCAGAGGAATCCCTTGGCATCTCTTCACCACGGGACATGAACTAATTCAGGTCAATGGAGATGAAATGGTATAGAATCAGTGCTAGATTTTGTTGTTACTGCTAACATTGTTATTTAAAAACTGTAGGCTGCCAAACAAAACCAGCAGTCTGAAGTAAGTCTCTTGTCTTCCTAAAACCCTGTCATTATTGGAGGGGAACCCTACACAATCCAGAAAATATAACAAGATCTTCGGAAAACTTACTGCTTGTTTATTTAGAAAAAATAAAATAAAAGGTAGCTAGCAGTTTATCTAAGAATATTTTAATGTTACTTTTGGTGAAGCTACTAAATTCATCTGCTTCAGGAGCGCAACAGAAACAGTGATGTGAGTATTATGTTACTGGGAGAGTTTTTAAAACTGGTTTGTGTAAACTCAAGCATAAATACAAGCAACCCCACACCCTTGTAATGAACATTTTCAGTGATATGGTAGGGGGAGTTCAGTCCACTGAGCTCTTAGGTTTTTTTTTTCTTGTCTTCGATTTCAAGATGCACAGATGAAACTCCTTCAGAAACTCCTTCGCTGAGGCAGGAATTAATTGTACAAAAGCCATACCTAGGGAATGGCTGTCCAACTGCTGTTGAAAAATCACCTGTTACAGGCAATTCTGCAGCTTCTGTAGTGCTCTCCAGTATCTACTGAGCACATTTCTCTCTGCGTCATTTCTACCTTCCCTTACCCATCAATGAAAACCCCAAAGCCTAACCTGATCTGATTTCTTTAGTGTGTCCTTTCTCCAGTGGCTAAGAATAAATGATCTTCAGCCTCTCATAAAAGTGTCTGCCGGTTGGAATGTTGTTTTACTCTTCTTTATCTCTCTGCCTTCCCAGCTCCTCTCCTAGAAGAGAAGAACAAACTTTGTATGTTTTCTAAAGCCACTTAAAACTTTTTTTTATACTTTTCTGTGGACCCTTTCTGGCTTGCTGCTGCTAAAGCAGCTGTCCTTTAAACTTACAAAATTTATTTACATACCCACCCCCCCACCCCCCGCCCCATATTTGTGGCTAAAGCCATGTCACTTCTTGCAGGTACATGGATGGATGAACAGCCTCCCTTTTACTGTACCATGCTGGCAAATAGATCACTGAGGTCCTGGCTGTCTTCTAGTCTTCAGCAGTGATACTCAAGATGATACTTAGGACATATGAATAAAACTGACGCCAAATATATTTCATAATATGGGGTACTAGTGCAGATTGGATTACTTTGCAGTGGTTTATGCCTGGTGTGACCCTGTAAACAATTTAAAATACAGGCTGGTAAAGACTAAAATTTACAAAAATTGCCTGACACTGGACTGCACATGATGTGTATAAATGTGGGATATTCTTAGTGGTTTAAAATAACACTCTTGTCTCCCTCTGAATTTCAGACCTTGATTCTACCTAAAATCAGATAAAATGGAAACGAATCCTCCTTACTCGATAACCAGAACACTATGTTTCATGGTTTGGAGAGGGAAATTACTATCAAATGGATTGAGCTGGAGGCTTGGAGGAATGGGATGGAATTTGGGGCAGGAGTATACTTTCCTCTTAAAGTAGTACTGTAGACCAGCTGTCACTGAATAGCCGTTCCTTTACAGCTCACTACCCATGCTCACTCCCCGATGCACAGAGAGGAGAAGTCTTAGCCGTGTCAGGAGTGAAAAGCTGAGTGCGTCATGGAGCCTTCTGCTGGAAGATCTTCAAGTGCCTTGCTCAAGCATGAGTAGGCTTCACGGCAGCCCTTTGAGATCATTAGCAGCAGAAGGAAGGGTACGTTTGTAGCAGGTGGAATGATTTTTACAAATTGTTGGGCTGAAGCACCTGCTCAGGTTCACTAAGGGGGTATATGTGGGAGTGAAACCAAGGAGCCCTGATTTTTTTAGTCCTGCCCTCTACAAACTGCTACCACCTACTGTGGCAAGAATATTCTATGATTTAGTAATTACAGTGGGAATTCACCTTATCTACAATAATGTGTTTTGAGGATGAAAGCAATAGCCCTCTATTCGTTGCAGGACTGTACCTGGCAAGTTTAAACTTGGGTTGAGTGTGTGCAGTTAGTACAGGAAAACCAACGTTTAATCTGTCTTTTGAAGTTGGTGATTTCAGGTTCTCTGCAGCAGCAGCAGCTGCCAGTAAAAAGGACCGGGGTCCAGAACGCAGAGCTTAGAGTATTTGAGGAAGAAACTTCCCCCCCGCCCCTGCTAAATATATAACAGTTGCGTTAAAAGAGTAAAATAAACTTGTGTGTATCTGCGGGAGTTGTACACGCCATATTCCCTTCTTGCCTAGCAAGGTGTCAGACTGGGTTTTTCAGTTGTGCTTGATTTTAGGAGACAGGTTTGACTAAACTCTTGATTACCTTTCTTTCTCTTCCACGCGTGTATCTCTCTCCTTTCTACCTTCTTTCCTGCATCTTTATGGCTCCAGTAGCATCTGTGTGTCCTGGCATGTCACCTTCCTGCTGCTGTCTCTCTTCCCCCTGAGCCAAGCGATGAAAAATGGGGACAACCCCCAAAAGGGTGACAGCGTGTGGAATAACTTCCTTCCTGGAATATTTGGAAGGAGGCTTATGCTACACATCAAAGATCTAAGCCTGCTTATGTTCCAGCAGAGTTAGAGCTGGACAGGAGCACTTTGTGCTGTAGAACCAGTTTCTCAGATTTATTTATGGCTGCTAGGACCCTACCTCCATGGTCTTGTTTCTGCATAACAGCTATTTTTAAGTATAGAAAGCTGATGCATGCTTACTCCATATCCTGTCTTAGAGTTTCCATAAGACTGTACACCCTTGGGTGCAAAAGTTTTGACACGTTTGTTTTTTACCATCTTGTGTGCCTGCGGCGGGGGGTGGGGTGTTGTTTTTGTTGCTTGGTAATGAATGTTTTTGTGGTTTGGGACACTGACTGATGCAAGAATTATATGCTATTCTCTCTGTCCAGCAGTACAGATGGCTTAACCGCAGAGGTCCCCTATGCATTTGTCTTGTTAAGAATTGAAATAATATTTAAAATATAAGTTGTTGCACATACTGTAATTTTGGATGGCTATTTTAGCTTGTATGCTTATTAAAATGCGATCTTCATTTTATGTTGTGTACCAGGCTCCCAAGATCCTCGGTCACTTTTCTTAAAAGCACGGTTAAACCTTTCCATGACCTTTAGCCTAGTTAATTGGTTTAAGAATTGTTAAGTAAGGCTTTTCTCCTGTGCTATACATAGGATTTGTGTGTGTTCTGCACTTCTGGTGCTTTCAAGAGCAGGAATCATGCACGTGCCTCAGTATTCTTGTGTCCTTCTATTTCGGCTTTAAGGGGAAGGAGGCAAAATGTAGGCATGTCAACAAGTATGAAGCAGTAGTGTAAATATAACTTTTTAAAATTCTCTTCCTCAGCTTGCCTTAAAACTGTTGCAGCTTTGCAGCTAACCAGCAACTGATGACAAATGCTCTGTTCATTATAATTGATGATCATCTTGGTGTTAATAAGTAAATGAGTTGAGCCCTGTCAAACTGGTTTTCAGAACTATTTATGAAACTAATAGCAAAGATCATATAGTGCGATATTTGGTTGTTTGTCCCATGTCAATTTGCTGGGGCTAACGGGTGCCCCTGAAGCACTATATAAAATTTAAGTGCTGTAGATGGGATTGGTACAGTTAAAACAAAAAATGAAAGTTAATGGCTGAATTCAGAAGCAACTCCCTGGCCTGTTCTGTTGGAAGGTAGTTACAGCTGGGCAGATGGCATTAGACTTGCCATACTTCATAGGGCTTATGTTCTTAACAGAGATGGATGGAAGGCAGAGAGGAAGAACGATTATTACTGCCTTTTTATGTATGGTGAAGTGCAGAGTCTAAGCCTCAGTGCATTTAAAAAAAAAGCTTTTTTGTATCACTTGTGTACGGGATAGAGATGGTGGTAAGGGAACTATGGGAGATGTGCTAAAACTGATACTGTTTATAGTGGTCAACCAAATGAATTAGACATAAAGTGTAAAAATCCTCCAGTCTAACATTATGTCTGCACAGGGCAGCTTTCCCCATGCATATTCAGTAATTAAACACAGGCAAGGAACAGAAGATTTGCCCGACAGCATTCAGGAGGTCAAGAGCAAAGCTGGAAATTGAACCCATGTTTGATTCCTAACCAGCTGGATCAGGAGTGTTTCCTTTTCTCCAGTTAACAGAGTGATGAGAAGCTCTATTTTCACACTGTTGTGCAGTAAGCCTTTGTGTAGATAACTCCATTATCAAGTCAAGGGTGTGTTTTCCAGTTAGCAGAAAACCACTGGAAAATTGGTGGGTTCTTTAATAGAAATAGTATGTCTTTCTAGAATGCTGTATTGTTGATCAAGTACTTCATGATCCAAATGAGATTGTAGAATTGCTGCAAGAAGTCTAACTTTCTACAGTTCAGGCTGTTATCTGTTTAGAGTTCATTTGATAATTTGTGGGATTTCAGGTTTTCTTTTTGCTTTGTCAAAGGATTGTGAACTTCAGCTATGTGCAGAGTTTTTAAATACTGCCTATTATGGAAAAATATGAACTGTTCTAATTTTAATTAAAAAGAATAGAGCTTTTTTTTTTTTTTTTTTTTTGTAACCGTTAAAATGTTGTCCTTTCAATTGGGTGTAATAGACTGGATACAAACAGTTTGTCCTCCACATTCATCATTCATCCTGTTACTGTTTATTCTTTTCAAAGTAGAAGCTGGTGTTACCCTTTTCAAGCAATTTGCAGTTGTCGGGAGCATTGCTGATCAAAATAGAGCATAACACTAAGTGTTCCTTTGAGTCTCCTAACTTTCTAACCGTGGATTAACTTCTAAAGCAAGCGATATTGCCTCTTGTTGTGTAACAGATAAGCTCATTTGAAGGTCAACGGTAATCAAAATTGTTGCTAGTTGTTTTTTTTAGGTCTCCTCCATCCCTCTCCTCAGAAACTGCTGTTAGAGGGCCTTCCAGTTTGTCTTGTCAAGAGTTGTGCTGTAAAGAACTAAATGCACCAAGGATAAGTGTTCTCTGGACCTTCAAGTCCAGTTCAGGATTGAGAAGACAGCATGATTTGAAAGGAGATTGGTCTGCACGTTCTTGGAAATGAACCTTGGATTCTGTATACGTGTGGGATTCAAAATAAACAAACTTGCACCATGTATCGGTGGGATGATCTTGAATCTCTAGAATGGTTTGTTGATGGCACAGCAAATCAAGTTTTTGGTCAATGCCGTTTGTTTTGCTGCTTTTTGAGCTTCCTTTGTTTCTCATTCTAATGCCTTAAAAAACCTGTTGGTTATAATCACATAGAGCTTGAATGTGTCTTTTGAATTGCTACTGACTTTCACATTATTTTTAAAGTTGGGAGAGCCTGTGTTTCTTCAGTGGCATTCCAGGCAAGAATCAGTGTTGAGAAGGAGTTACTTGTTTTGATCACTGGTTTTTGTTTTTTTTGGTTTCGTTTCTTTTTTTTTTTTTCATACCAGTAATTCTCTAAAAGGGCTCTGCAACCATTTTTTATAAAATTTGGACTGAATAAAATAGGCTGGTGGGGAGGAGCAGAGAAGTGAATATGGTTTTCAAAATCAGAGTTCTGCCTTACGTCTTTTATTTTTTCCAAAGGAAACTGAATACTCCTTTGTTCTTAAAAGGGATAAACGCTTGCTGTTTTCAGTAGTCAATCAATTTACATCAGTGTATAAGCACAGTAAAATTTTAACACGGTTGCAAGCAGGGCAATGTGGTTTCCCCGCTGGGTGTTCATAGCCAACACAATGCAGCTGCACTTCCATCAGGACGACTCTGAAGCACAGAACTGACAGAGAACGCAGTGGTTAATGTGTTATCTGTATGCTGTTGCCCTACTGTGTGCATCAGTGGGGAAAAAATCGCGTGAAAGGGATGGGGAGCTGGGATAATATTGATACTGATTGGATTAGACATTGTTCATGTCTCATCTTTAGTTAAGAAGCTGTAGAGTTCCTCTGCTGTTGATGGGACTTGATATTTCAGGTTCCTTTTTCCTTTGTAGTAGCATTAATAATGGCTTCAGCATGGAAATGTCTAGATGAAGATCTGCCTCTTCATATTCCTCAAAACACATTTTTGGGACAACATTTTTTTAAAATTTGTACATGGACTTTTTACAGCTTTGATCTTTGGCTGGATGTGGGGCTGGTTTTTTGAGGCAGTATGAATAACTTGAAAAGTCCTCTGCCCCAAAGAACTTGTAACTTAAACAGAGCTTGCTAACATCAGCTTTCCAAGTCTTCAAATGCTTTGGTACAGTGCCACTTAAAATAGACGTGGTTATGGGGAACCAATGAGTTGCAGAGAAGAAAACAAGCACTTTGCGTTCTAGACATTTTTTCTTCTGTTTTCAATAACTAACCTGTTGGGCTTTCATGATGCTATTCCTAGTGTTTTTTAAGGATGACAGAGAGGAGGACTTGGCAAGTTAGGAAATGAGATAGGAGTGATACTGAGACTTCATTCCTTAAGAAATAATTTTCCTCAAGCTGTATAAACATTCTTGAGTTAAATATTGTAGAAAACAAAGATACTACATTTTCAGTGAAACGTTCATGGTAAGTTGTCTGTGTCTGTGCTGTCCAAGATCCTCACTAAAACCACCAGCTGATTTAAATTTTCCTTATTGTTTTCATCAGCATAGACTTTCTCCAAAAAGAAAAATAAAGCCATTTTCCTGACTTGGGCAAAAAAAACCCCATGCAGCATAATAATTAAAAGGCTGAATTTTTGTGTATGTTTTTCAGCTTATCTGAAGCTGAGCTGTAGGTTCTAACCTTGGCCTGCACATCAGTCCGTAAGCTGTTGTCAGAGACGTGCTTCACTTTGGCCCGTGCAGCAGCACACACTCTCCAGTGAGCACGTAGCTGGAGCCAGAGTTCACGAAAAAGAGGCGACAGCGCGTGGCAGGGCTGCCAGCCTAGCAGACCTGCGGCTCAGACGTCCTGTAAACTGTCTTCTTTTAAAAGTACAGGAGGAATTGAATCTGAAAGACAGTGTCAAGAGCTAACTCTCACATATATTCAGTAACATGAATTTGAAACTAAAGGTATTTATATCACAAGCTTGAACCTGTAGGAGATGAGATAACATACCTGTTGTTGCTGCTCAGTTCTGTGTGTTGTTCCTTGAGCTGGGTGGGTGCTGGGTGCGTGCTGGAAGCAGCAGCATCAGTGCAACGGAGCCAGGAGCCCTCAGCTGCCCAGTGGAGAGCTGCCCCTTGAGTTAGAAGCATTGCGGGGAGGAGTGGGAAGGGTACTGGGCTTCGAGGTGACAAACAGTAGTGGCAGATGAAAATAGCTCTTTGTTTGGTGGCGTAAGATCCCTACCAGACTTGGGCAATCAGAGGAGAAGCTGAGGGAGCTCCGTTACTTCCAGCATCTAGTGGCCTTTCCTGAAATACTGGCACTCTCCTTAGCTGCCAGTGGGGTTCACAGCTGTGGCCGGTCTGGTGGCATCATTGTACTTGGCTGCTGCCTTCTCAGCCATATCTGCAGATAACCGTTTTTCTTGTTCACTGCTGGATGAAGAAGCGAGCTTGCACTTCTAGGAGAGAAATTAAGTGGTTTACTTGGCCATTGGTCTGGCTGGTATGGTTGGGAAGGAATGTTCTGCAGTATGTCTACTTAATGTCCTCTTCTGGAAGAAGCAGTTGGGCCAAATCATGCCTTTGTCTCTGTCTGTTTGAATCGTGCCTCCTCCCCCCATAGTGGGTCCTTCAGAGGATCTTTAGAATCTCCTCTGCTAGAGTTTTGTAGTATTCTGCGTGGGGAGCGGAGGAGGAGTTGTAGACCTACCTGTAGTCAGACTTTCACACCTTTCTCTCCCTCTCAGTGTCTGGAGGGACAGCCTCAACTGCAAGCACAGATTTATCTCTCTCTTTGTATAATGGCAGATGAGATCTGGTATGACAGAAAAGTCATCTTGTCTGTGCTAAAATCTCTACCAGTGTTGCTGCTGCTTCTGTGTGTCCTACTGTTGGATCCAACTCAGCGAGGTTAACGTCCTTGCCTTTCATGAGTCTCTCTCCCCACCTCCTTCCTTTCTGTCTGTGAATGCCAGCGTCATCCATCGAGGTAGTGTCACTGTCCAGCTGAACCTTGCACACAGGAGATCTAGAACTTGTGCAGGTACTGCTGGGATATCTCTACGGCTGTCATTTTGGCAAGTCCTTAAGCTTCCCATCCCTTTTGCATCATTCATAAGTTAGCTCCCCTTTTAAAGCCTGTTCCCTGTCATTCAGTACTAGGACTCCAGCTTCCACCACCCACTTAGAGCTTCAGACAGCAAGAACCTTTGTCCTTTTGCTCTGGCTGCCTCTTCCAGCTAACAGCGGACCCCACAAACTTCCACAACGCACATCATCGTCTTCCTTCAAACTCTTCCTTGAATTTCTCTCTCGTTGTGGTGCAGGGGAGAAGACAGTAGTTCTGAACCTTTGTCACAGGCTTTGCCATCTAGGAGGGCACTTGGTAGGAGCATTTTGGGGTGTTGTGTCTAGTACTGTTAGCTTTCAGCCTGCTAATAAAAGGCATCAGAACTTGGCTTCTGTGTGTTGTTACTACTTAACTGGGTGAACCGAGCTTTGAAACCATGAAGACTTAATTTGTTCTAAACCTGGGTTTATGGATTGACAGGAAGGTATTGTTGAAGGGCTTCAGTTTGAACTCTTAACTATGTGGAAGATGCTGTCCATATCCCGTAAATACAGAACTGGGCCTGCTCTTCCCTCTGTCTTCCACTCCTTTATCTGACATGTGGAAACAAGAGGTTTTTGGGTAGTGTGCATTTTTCTCTCGTGTGAAACTTCCACCTTCCTTCGCTGTACTGTCTGCCCCGCTGATCTGGGAAAATAAATCCTCCTCTGCCATATTCATACTCAGTGCTTTTAACATTTGTAGATGCCAGTAATACTGACATGTTTTCGTTTTTTTCTTCTGTAGCATCTCCCTTTCTGCTTTTTGCCAACCGGCGGGACGTTCGACTTGTGGATGCTGGAGGCACGAAGCTGGAGTCCACTGTGGTGGTCAGTGGTTTAGAGGATGCTGCTGCGGTTGACTTCCAGTATTCACAAGGCATCGTTTTCTGGACAGATGTGAGTGAAGAAGCCATCAAGCAAACTTACATTAACCAAACCGGGAATGTGGTGCAGAATGTCATCATTTCTGGTCTGGTTTCCCCGGATGGCCTGGCATGTGATTGGATTGGGAAAAAACTTTACTGGACGGATTCAGAAACCAATAGGATAGAAGTAGCTAATCTCAATGGAACATCTAGAAAAGTCCTCTTCTGGCAAGACCTTGATCAGCCCAGGGCAATAGCTTTGGATCCTGCTCATGGGTAAATATTAATTTGACTTAAATGCTTAAATGGATACAGTGGTGATTTATGTTGAGTTTTTAGTTCCGAATAAGAAACACAGCCTTTTGTTTCAGTTTACATTTTCCCAAGGTATTTTTCTCAAGATCTGTAGTTGAACATATGTTTGAGCTTAAATATTTTGTGGCAAGAAATGATAGGCCAGACATAGAGCCAAAAAGAAAAATACAGCTGTTCTTAGGTGCCAAGCCAAATGCTCAACCAGTATGATGGCCTAATTTACTTGAAAAGTAATTAATTTTCCAGTCCTTTTTTATTGTTATTTTCTCAGTTGTTTTGTCTGGTAAGTTAATTTTCATTTGATACGTGATGTCTATTTAATGTATCTAGACAGCAAGGTGTGCAAATCTGCATGAGCTGAAACAGGAATTCTTACTTGCTATGCTCTGGTAAACAAAATCAGGATAGTTTTAAGTGGTGATGTTGAATAATCATGTTTGTGCTGGCAAGTAAAAGAATCCGGGTGAAACCGGGGACTCTCAATGCTGTAGGGGGACCAAGTTAGGAAGTAATAAGAGAGCAGGCTGGATACGTCACTTCTAGTCCTCTTGAAAATACTCATATCTCTGTGTGGTTCCTCCCTCCCTCTTCAGTACTCCCCACTGTTTGACATGTGCTATTTGCTGTCCCTGTGCACAGATGTTGTGCAGTTTGGGCCCTGTATTCGTTGCAGTGATGGCTGAAGATCTGCTGTGCTAGATGGACCCCCAGGATAAGGGGAAAAGAGAAGAAGTGAGGTGCACTTCTCTTGTGTGCACAAATCCATACAAGTGAGGTGGTTTGCCGCTAATCTGCTGCTGTTGTCACAACTCTTTCTCAGGGATCACTTTATCTTCCTCTTCTGTATGGTATGCGTAGGTAGGTTTCTCATCTGTAAGAAAATCTGGTGCCAGCTGACATTTTCACTGAGTCTGGCCTCATTGCAAAGGGATGCTGAGTTAATGCAAGAGCTTAGGATGAACCACAAATTTGAAGTAGTTTGTGGTTTATCCCGCACCGGGAGATGGACAGTCTCTTGAGAAACCACCCTCTTCAGGTGTGTAAGAAGTGAAAATTGAAACCAAGCGATAGAAGGCAACTTAAGATTGCCGTGTCAGCAACTGGCACGCTACAGCCTGGGACTTCGTCAGGTTGTTTTTGAAGTGGTTGCTACATAAGGCTTCCCAGATGAACGTGAGGAGTTGTGGGTACATTTATGATTAATATGTAAAGGATGTACAAGTACTAAATAAAACTGTGCGTGCCCAAAGAAACAAAATCCTTAGTTGTTGACACGACAAATGCTGGAGCTGCCTGTATCCTTCAGATAACTGGTGGAAAGGTACAGCCATAATCAGTAAAAGGGAAGGTGGGGTGACTTTGTTGGGTCAAAGGAATTTTCCAGAGGGAACCTTGTCCTCTTACTCCTGGTGTCACTACGGATGCCTTTAGGTGAAAGGAATACTTCCTTTAGCAAATTGCTGTATGGAAGTATTTTAAATAAATTAGCAGGAATCCTGTGTGTATCCTGACAGTAAGTAATCCATGCAGAACTAATTAATGCTGAAGACTAACTTTAGATCTAGAGTTCAATAGTATAATTTAAAGAGGGAGTATGATGTTAAATTCAGTATTTTATAATGAGGTAGATCAGAGAGAGTGGAATGGCACTTTCCATGAAATACAAATACCAGGTTGACATCTTGTAAATGGATGCAGTTCCTTGCCTTTTGACTGTTTTCTTTAAGGTAGCTTAAATATTGGTCGTGGCCGTACATTTCATGCCATGTTAGGTGCTTTTTAACTTTCCTGTTTTGAAAAACTGAAGGGATTAACTGGGGATTTCTGGCAGTATATTGCTTCTATGGTACAGGAAATGTGAAATTATTGTTCTTAATGAAAACTGGATTAGAACAACTGGGAGAGAAAGTATTGCTGGTACAGCTCAGAAGGAGAGCTTTCTTAAAATCATCAGGGATGATGGTGAAGTTACAGTGCTTCTGCAAATCTAATCCTTGTTTGTGTTTGGAAGAAGGAGGGATGCAGGCATGGTTCATTCTGCATGACTTTGAAAGGCAGTTCTTTGCAGCAGTACTCTGTGCAGAACAGATGTGCAGCATTTCTTAAACATACACAGAATCCAGTAACAACAGAAAACACCGTTCTGGTGTATGTTAGGTATCTTACCTTGGTTTTGCTTTTCCGTAGGTCTGTAGTAGCCTATTCTTCATGGAGGACTTCTCTGCTTCTAAGTATCTCACACTTACTCCTCCAGGGAAGGTGTGCAGGTATGACCAGTTACTGTGGAATGGGCTAATACAAGGAACAAGATTCATTTGCCAAGAACGTAGATGTCTGCATGTGAGCTGGTCACCTTGAGATGCTCTAGTGTTGATCAGTAAAAGTGCTTGAGATGAGGAGAGAATGGCAGTTCTTCTGTCTTCTGCTCGGATCAATTCCTTGGGTTGCCAGTGCTGCTGTCCTGAACATCAGTTCAGTCTGCAAGTTGTTCTTTTTTTTTTTTTTTCCATTGGGAGCGGCAGCTTGATATGAAACACCTCTGTTGGTTTTAACTTGTGGCAGACATTTCTAATTGTTAGCCTTGTTTGATTTGTGTATTAATCCAATGCAACAAAGCAACATAAATAAATGGTCTGTGAAAATGCATTGTGGAGATACATGTATCCTTTATAATTAACCGATTCATCCCCACTATGGTCTGTTAAAATCAGCCTCCGTAGAGCTGCTCTTCTGGGTAAAAGTGACAAAATCCAGTATTGCACAAGGGTCCTATTGAATTAAATGCACGTTTGCCCAAATAACTATCTAATATAGTAAATTTAATAAACCAAAAAAATCATACTTTGTGTATATTTGTGGAATAAAACATTCAAGTTTAATTTGCTTTTACAATCACTTCATTTCACATGATAGTTCTGAAATATTTCATAGGTGCATCTGTGAAGTAGTGATCATTACATTTGATTTAGGCACGGCAGGCTCCGGGTTTGAGCTCCTCTAGAACCAGTTCTTCCTTGCTTAGTGTTATTTTCTCGGGAAGGAAAGTGGATAACAGTAGGAAAAAAGAACCATTTAGTACCTTTTCATTTGTCTTTTTGTTAAGTTTTTTGTGATCAGGTGGTTAATGCAGTTATTACAACTGACAGAAGAGTAAGAATTTGTATTGAAATTAGGTTAGATTAGAGCACTAGGGTAAGTTTGTGGGGGGTTTTTCTGGGTCATAAAATCTGATGAAATTTAGACTAGGATTCTTAAAACTGGTTGATGCAGTCTTAAAATTGCTAGACATTTGCTTTCGGTCTGGAGTAATTTCCACAGATGTGATTTTGGCCTTTTAGCAGTTTCTTCTAGAGAAGTGAGGGGAAGCTTAGAAAATGAGGAAGAAAACTTCATTAGGTATAGGCCAGTCAACTTCAGTTTCCAGAAGAAAAATGGGACAAGTAAGCAGTTTGTAAATGCTTAGCCAATACTAGTAGTACCCAGGCATGGGTTTCTTAAGAATGCTGTGTGTCAAACAAATCTAATTTCCTTTTGTTGACAAAATAACATGTCCTTGTGCAGATTGGTGACACCTTCTCTTCTCTTTTAGCTTTAGTAAGGCTGTTCTGCAGAGGTGGATGGAGGACTCCATTTCACGTTGTGGTGGTCACAGTGGGATGTTGTGCCCAGGGTGGTGTTTGCCTAATATTCCGTTTTGAGTGCAATTCTTCAAGACACAGACTGTTTTGAGAGAATAGAGGAGAACATACTGAATATACAGTGATCATCTCTCAGGAATGTTACAGGTGTAATGACCAAGCCTTAGGGCATGGGAGATGAACTAGCTGTCTTCTAGAGATTCCTTTCAAAGCCTCTTTTTCTGTGATTTCCGGCTGACATTAAGAAGTATGATTTTTTGGATGTTTTGAGGGGCTTGCTAAATACTAAGTTGGATGTTTTTGGCGTAATGACATTTTTAGAGCGCTTCATCTTTACCACACTCAACCTACCTTCCTCCTTTAATGGCAATGCTTATCCGAAGGTTATAACTCGAAAGAGAGATGCCCTTGTCATCTTCCCTAACAATCATTCAGATAATTTCTAAAATTTTTTTCTTTTAAGGCAGGCTGTGAGAGACTATTGCAGAACATCTATGGGTCTCTACTCTTCCCAGCTAGTGCAAATCATTAATTGTACAGGATTTTCTGATTCTCTGAGACAGTATCATAATTAACAGGCAGCTGCTTAATATGTAACGTGGCATTCTTTCCCATACACCTTAAAGTTTTCTTGCTGGATCCAGTATATATTCTAGGAATCAAAGGAGGCAGAATATGTGATAAACCAATTATTCTGCTTCCCTGAAATTAAGGATGAACTGAGCAGACAGAGGAGAGTACAAAACATTTTTTCTGCAAATTCACTGACATTTTTTTCTGTACATCCAGATCCCAGACCTGGTGTAGGTTACGTGAAGCAGAGTTTATTTAATGGAAGATGTTAGGCTAAAATTCTTGGCACTGTTTTGGAGAACATTAGCATTTTTATATATATATTCTTGCTAGGTGGCCCGCTGATGTGGGATCCAGTAGTGCTGGTGTTTTATCAAGTTTGAGTTCACAGCTTTGCATAAGTATTTCTGTGTTTTCAGGACAGCAACTGCTGAAAAAACTTACGTTAGTGTATGTAAAGATTTTACTCGAGCCCAACTAAAAAGATAGCTCAAGTTCTGTGCAACGCAGTGAAAAGAACCTAAATATCATGAACATTGTGTGAAGAAGCAGGAATGCATTTCAGAAGCAAACTTCAGTTTCCTGAAAAGAAATTTTCAAAAGAACGCGTGAATGCATAGCCAAAGCAAATGAGTTAATTCTCAGTCCTCTATGCAAGATCTTAGATCTGAACAGCCTAGAATGTGTGTTGACAAGGGTCATTAAACCTAGGACCTCTAAATCTAAGGCTTGTTACCCTCAGCCTGTAACATGAGGCTCTGATTCTGAGAAGCTGTAGCATATCTGTAATCCTCGTATCTGATTTTCTCTGCTAAGTGCTTAATGAAGTAGTTAGTTCACGTTATTAAAGCCTACAGTGTATTAGGAACATCTGCTTTGGTTAATACAGATCTTGAATTTGTTCCTAGTTTTGTGATGGCTGCTGCAGTATCTTCTGGATCAAGCGTACTGTTCAAGTTCGGGCTGTATTTTCTGTCGTTTGGCTTAGGCAGCAGACAGTACTGCTTGAGAAGTTTCTGGCCCCTCTGTTTGCTGAAGGACAAAGACCTGAAAGATCTGACATCTGTGAAACAGTTGTTTTAAAGAAAAATAAAACCTGATTGCCTCCAGAAAAACCATGCTGTCCTGTGGGTTTTTTTTGTGTGTGTGTAACAGCAGTCTTAGTGTAGTCACTGGGGTTGTTGAATTGGCCATACCTGAGCTGGCATGCCAACTCTGGTGGGGTTAGTAGAAATGATGTTCGTGGAGGAGGAGAGCAAGGACTCTTGAATTGATTTGACTGGCTGCAGGAAAGCTGCAAACCTCTTTCTACATTTCCTCCCTCATTTTAGTTCTTAAAATGTCTTTCATGACGTGCTGTGGCTCTGTTGGGCAGTGGCAGTGCCAGCGGACTAGTGCAGAAGCCGACTTCATTTATGGAGCAGTCTTCCCCTTTTGGAACAGCAGAGGCTTTAGGGGAAGCAAATAAGATGCAAATTAGAAAACAGCAATAAAAACAATTATTGAGTACAAAGGATAAAGCTATTAAACATCAGTTTTGGCATTCTGCAGAATGGCCATTAGTTTAGAGGTTTTAGAGGTTAAAACAAGTCTAATCAGGTTCTGAACAGCATTAGGGAAGTGTGTACCATAGCCCAGCCTAACCATTGCTTCAGGTTGCTTATGGCAAATTAGCCAAAATCCGCAAGCAATGGCTGTCACTGGCAGATTAGCCAAAATCTACAAGCAGTGACTGTCATTGACCTAAAGTATATTTGGCACCGAAGGAAGGAAATGATTGGATGACTAAATAAGACAAGTGGGATATTCAGAAATGGATTTAGAAGGGACAGCTATCAGGATTAGAAAGCTCGCAGTTCAGAGTCTAAAGTTAAAAGCCTCAGACGTGCCTAGCTGTTAATCCAGCGTTTCTCCTGTGTCACAGCAAAACCGTGAACCAGACCTATAGCTGTTCTCACATAACTCACAACTGTGTTTATAGCAGCACTTAAATAAAACTGCGGTGGTGTTTACTGCTGATTCACCAGGACCTTGGTCCCACACAGCAGTATGTGGTGTGCTTAAGCATGTTGGCTTTCTGTGTTGAAATCATTGGGATCTGTATGCCGAAGCCTGGTCTGTAACGAGCCGCAGTAGACTGAGGCTTTGAGTATTTTGATTTAAATGACTGTGAATGGTGAAATGTTTTCAGCAGCGTATCGTCTGATCTTACCTCCTTTGAAATAGTTGAGAGGAGAGGGAATACTGAAGAAAAATTTGTGATTGGTGCAAATGCTGGAGAAGAAAAACATCAAACATGGTATTGGTAAAGGTTATGCTTTTTAGCACCTCTTACTTTCACTTATAGCTACTCAGTTAAAATGCAGAAGATGCCCTGTTTTTGAGTGCTGCCTTGAAAGCTGGAGATTAGTGTATATCCTGTGTGTCTCTATTTAGTAATTAATTTCAAGTATAAGATTATTTTGAAGCTTTTGGTTAATTATTTGAAACACTGTAATGAGGATGAATATGGGAGTAGCGCAGTTGTTTTGTTAGAATGTAAGAAAAGTACTCAACTGTAAAATTGGTTACGAGTCATATCCAGTGTGTTGGTACGGCTGTTATTTCTGGGAGTTGGAAAGCTTTTGATACGTTGTGTGGCCAAATAGCTGCATACAGTTTCATGCATGAGAAACTTGGAAGTTCTTGTGGGAAGTGTTATGTACTCTAATTTTCAGGTGGATGCCCTTGATGGTGACAGCCTTTCCATAAATGTTTCATTGGTGTCTTTCCCTGCTCATGGATATGACTAAAGGGCATAAATTGTTCAAAGACCATTTGCTTCATCTGAGAGCAGAGCTGCCTGTTCAGAGATGGCAGAAAAAAGTGATTTAGTTTTCCCCCCTTCCCCCAGCTGGAACAGCATGGGGAAGAGGTGGAAATGTGTAGACATCCTTAATAACCCCATTGAATTCACTCGTGTTAGCACTCTTTTTTTGCTACAAGTTCTGTGATTTCTCATATCCTGAGTCCTGGAGACTGAGGCTTCTTTGCCCTGCACACATTTAGTCTTCTTAAGTAGTTTGGGAATCATGGTATTCTCATCTTTTTAATTTCTGTAGTATTTCTTAAAGGAACAGAAGGAGCAACAGGATGGCTTTGTTTGTCTCAGTGCCGGTGTGTGTTGCGTTGGCTTCTCAGGTGAAGTCAGGAATGTAGCTTTGGTCTTGTAGCTTTGGCTCTGGGACCAAAGAGATGGTGGAAGCTGGGATTCTCTTTGATGGGAGAAATTGGTGGGTGCAGTTCATAGCTGCACAGAGGCAGTGTGGAAATCATGGCATATACGACATGTTGGTCTGGCTGGACCGGCACCATTCTGTTTGACATGAATGGGTGGCTTTGTTTTAACTCGGAGCATGTTTCTAATTTTTCCATGTAAAATTAAGCAATAGTATAAGCTGAAGTAAGAATTTTTCCACATAAGCTGTTGAATGTGTAGTTAAACAGGGTTTTGTGTGTTAAATTGTGTTTAAAATTATAAGAGTGCAAATGAACGTGCTTACATTGCATGCCTTGACAAATTATTGGCTGTTGAGTGTACTGTTTTCCCAAACATTGAGTTAAGCTGCATCAGCGCACTGAAATCGATAAAATGCATTGGCCCGAGCTAAATGTTTAAGGGCAGTTGTGAGATCTGTGGGTAAGAGAGCAACCAACACCTTACTTAATTTAATTACTGTTGTTCAATATGTGTGCTGGACCCCTGTCCTCCATTAAGTCAGTACAGTGTGTAGAAATAATTTCTTGGACTGTCCTGACACGCTTTGATCCAGTGTTCCTTATGGAGAGAGGAAGAAATCTAGGCTTAACTTTAGGTAGAGGTAGTTAAGTCAGAGGTTAAGTCATGATTTGGTCTACCTGTAAATAGCAGAGGGTGGGAGGTATCTCACAAGCTGATGGAGAGAGAGTTCAACAATTCTTTCTGCACCAAAAGGTGAGTTGCTGCAGTGTGTCTTAAATGGGTTGAATGTAGTGACATTTGGCCTATTTTTCCCTTTCCTAAAATAAATCATACTTTTTGAAAGAGGAGGAGGACCTGGGGTCAATGAACTGAGTATAAGCCAGCGATATGCCCTTGCTGCACAGAAAGCCAGTGCATCCTGGGCTTTATTAGAAGGAGTGTTGCCAGCACATCAAGGGAGGTGAGCCTTCCCTTCTACTCAGTGCTGGTGAGGCCACCCCTGGAGTACTGGGTTCCTCAGCACAAGAGAGATGTGGACATGCTGGTGTGAGTCTAACAAAGGGCCACAAAGATGATTAAAGGATTGGAGCATCCACCACAGAAGGTGGGGCTGAGTTGGAGTTGTTTACCCTGGAAAAGAGAAGGCTCAGGGGATCTTATCAGTGTGTATAAATATGTGATGTGAAGGAGTAAAGACAATGGAGCCAGACTCTTCTCAGTGGTATCCAGTGAAAGGACTACCGGTAATAGGCACAAACTGAAGAAGAGGAAGTTCCACTTAAAGAAAATACTTCTCTACTGAAAGGGTGATGAACCACTGGAACAGGTTGCCCAGAGAGGTTGTGGAGTCTCCAACCTTAGAGATACTCAGAACCTGACTGGACGAGGTCCTGGGTAACCTGCTGAGGTTGTCCCTGCTTTGAGTGGTGGGCTTGCAGTAGACAATCTCCAGAGGTCCTTTCCAACCTCAGGAATTCAATGATTATGTGAAAAAGCAGCCTTTTTGCTGCAGGGCTTGTGAGCTCATGAGGTCCTTTCCCTACCTTGTTTTCTGTGACTTCCCTGACCACCCTAGAGTGGTGGTGTAATGCCGAGTTGCTTGTGAAGTGCTTTAGATATGAAATAATTTCCTTATATATAATATTTCTTCATCTTTCCTCAGAAATACCTGGGAAGAAAAGGTTATATTGGGTTGTCTCTTGTACCTTATCTAGTGACCATGAGGAGCAGTTATGAGGGCTTATTTTATCTTCTTCTAGTTGTTTCTCTGTTTTCTGTGGAGTTTTTGAATATGAATGTGCTGGACATTCTTTTAGAGGGGAAAGTGCGTAACACACAAAGCACGTGCAACTCTTTTTTTTCCCCCAGGAAATCCTGCCAGTGCAGTTTCTTTTTCTCGACGCATCAGAAATATTTGCAGTAATACTGCATTCCAAGTTGAAAATTCTATTCCTAACCCTCCTGAGTAGTATTGCAAGTATCTCATTACTGCTGCCCTCCTTCTCTAATTTAATGTGTTTGGAAATCTTCTTGAGTCCCTCTCTCCGAGGATTCTTCAGCTTCACGGTGTCATGTAACCTGACTTCTTAACAGGCTATTGAAGCTGTATTGACTGTGTGCTTGTTTACCTTTGAGAAATCACTAGGGTGTCTTACTCCCTTCCATATGGGTGAGCAGGGAAAGATGTGGTTTTTCCTTGCAAGCACTTCATTCCAGCAATATTTGAGCATCCATCAGTTGACAGGCAATTATGTTTTTCCTGTTCTCAGTTGCCAAATGCATACTATATATATGTAATGTATATATTTTAAAAGAATAAACTTGTCAGAATAAAAGACATTGGGGGAAAACTGTAGTGGAGAAGGGTGGTTCTTGGGGGTTTTGTTTGCTTTGCTTTAAATACATGTTTTTGAATACAGTGTGATGAGTTGTGACGGTTACCTGCTGTGGCACATTTTTGGGTTTGATGTAATGTTTTTTGTCAAGAACATCCAGGTGTCAATGTTCAGTGCTTGAAAAAAAAAAAAGAGGTAATTTGAGTAAGTAATTTGCAGCTTAACGCTATACAAGATAGCCATTCTTTTCCCTTCCGAAAACAATTGGTGCTATTTAATTTCACAGTTGATTTTTTGTAACTTTAAAGGTGGGATGAGGGAAGTAAGTTCTAAATGTGCAGGAATATAAACTTCATAGCAATTTCCTGTAAACTCCTGTTTTGTGCCCTGGGCTTGTATAAGTTCGAGAACATTGTTGAAATTGGAGAAGTTTGTGCTGATTTACATCATCTGAACAACTGGCCCCTTTTGTATAAGCAGGTTATGTAAGATTTGGCAACTGTACTGCATTTCAGGAGGTGGAAAAAGTGTTTGGGCAGTGTTGGCCGCTTTTTATTATGTCTGTGATACCTTCCAGCTCCGATGGCTGATCGGCTGCTCTTTGAGGGCATGGCCGTGATTTCTAATCTTTGCAAAAATGATGACAAGAGAGGTGAAGCGCCAGGAAATAAGAAATGACCTGCAGCTTTAAAACTGAGGGGAAATATGGTCTTCATCCTGTTTTTGCTCCTGCACCTGGAATTTTAAAATGAGTTAAGCGGGGAAGGGAAGACCACTGGAGTGCATTTTACCAACTTTAAAACCTGTTTATTTTTGCAAGGTGGCTTTCAGTCCCATTTGTCTGATAGTACTGAAGCACTATTTAAACCCTGATTCGATGTGGTAATTAAGTATGTGCCAAAACCCAGTGACTTGCTGGCTGCAGTTGAACTGCATTTGTTTAATTGCCTTCTGACTAGAAAGCTTGGTAGTGAAGCTTGCAGCTACTGTGCTTACTAATAGAGCAGTAACTGAATTTTACGAACTCCCTTGAGTTGGTACTTCTGGCTTCTCAGTGATGGACTAGATGAACTGTTAGTGGTTGTGTGTTCAGAAGTATAAATTTACATCTTCTCCCTGATGAAGCTTTGGCTTCTGCTCTGCTTTGTTCCTGCTGGTTTCTTTGGTGTAACAAAGTGCAATTCAGTTTAGGGACAGAATTGGTGCAATTGATGTGAAATTATTATTAGATGTTAATCTCTTCTCCCCCTGCTCCCCCTTCCTTTTAACCTTGAAAGTCCGGAGTTAAATGTTAAAACCCAGTAAGGGAGAAGACACTTAAGCATATCTGAAGAACTGAATAAAGTAACCCAAGAGTTTGTCCCAGGGCAGCTTTTTGTTCAGTGTTTCTCTAGTGCTGTTTGGTTGGGGTTTTTTAAGAGTACTGATTTGTGATAGCTGCTTAGCGGTGAATTTTGCTCACAATGGCCTTTTTTTTTTTTTTTTTTTAAATTAGCCCTAGCTGACTGTAGAGTTGAAGGCCCTAATTTGTGAGTGACTTATCTAAGGGGGAGTTGGAGAGTCATGTCTCTTTCTCTGGGGAAGTTTCATAGGTGGCTTCAGCTGTGTGGCTGCTGCCTTCATTTGTTCCTTCTGTGTAAGCACCACTGCTGTGGGACCAGTGGTCAGACTGATCATTTGCTAAAGTAACTGGAAGTTTTTTGTTTTCTTTTCTTGTAGGGTGCTAACGTTGGCACCAGGGGTAGGAACCAGGGAAGGAACTGCTCCATTTGGCAACAGCATGGTTTTAAATAGGCATATGTAGACCAAAGACTCCCACTCCTGCTGCAGGAACAGCTGATCTCTTCTTACAGCAAAACCCAAACTCCCAGGTCACAGTCTCGATGTGTTAAGAGATCCCCAAACCAGAGCTGATTTCCTATAGTTGATGGCAATTCAGCACCTGCTGCCTGCCAAAAGGGTAGAAACCTGTTGCAAAAGGGGAGGAGGTTAAATGGAGACAAGAATTACTTTTGCCATTCTGTTACTTGGCATGCTTTCCCGTGATGGACCACGGGGGTGCTTTGTAGCATGTGGGGGTGTCCTGGTTTCAGCTGGGATGGAGTTAATTGTCTTCCTAGTAGCTGGTACAGTGCTGTGTTTTAGGTTTAGTAGGAGAAGAATGTTGATAACACCCTGATGTTCTCAGTTGTTGCTGAGTTGTGTTTAGACTCAGTCAGTGACTTTTCAGCTTCTCCTGCCCAGCCAGCAAGAAGACTGGAGGGGCACAGGAAGGGTGGGAGAGGACACAGCCGGGAGAGCTGACCCAAACTGGCCAAAGGGGTATTCCATACTGTGGGACGTCATGCCCAGCTTGGTCGGGGGGAGGAGCGCTGCTCGGGCATCGGTCAGTGAGCAGTGAGCAGTTGCCTTGTGCATCACTTGTCTGGTGTATTCCAGTCCTTTTATTATTAGTGTCACTTTCTTGTTGTTATTAGTTTCGTTATTAGTTTCTTCCTTTCTGTTCTATTAAACTGTTCTTATCTCAACCCGTGAGCTTGACTTTATTTTCTGATTCTCTCCCCCATCCCAGTGGGTCGGGGGGGAAGTGAGTGAGCAGCTGCGTGGGGCTGAGTTGCTGGCTGGGGTTAAATCATGATGGGGGGAACAAAGCCATTACTTCAGTAGAGAAGGCTGAAGACAGTAGGAGACTCGATATATTCTGAAAAGTTCACCAGGAAGATCAGCTTTATGATGCTTACAGGATTGCAGAGACACCCTACAATCAGGACGGGGTGCTGACAGGGTAATAATAATCTTTTATATGTTGCGTTAAGAAAGTCCAACTGGGAGAGAAATGCTGCCTGCGTTCAGATTGTTCTACATGTTGTCTAAATGCATCTTCATCCTGCTAGCTTTCCTTTGTGGTACAGTTCCTTTGCTAATACTGTGTAGTTTTAGACCTTTGAATGACACAGACATTGATGAGGATTGAACGTGGTACCTGTTAATGAATTAAAACCTAGGGATGTCATTTTCCTGTGGCAAATTAGTGTGTGAAGTTGAAAGTACTATTTTTGTCCAACAGTACCTGTGTGGCCAAGGATAAACACACATAACCTATGAAAACAGGCAACAGTTTTTTTGGGGGGAGAGGCTCTTGAGCTGGAGCTCCTTTAATACCATAGAAAAGCCATGAGGGCCCTTTGGCTTACAGACTTGTTTTTTCCTTCATCTGAATGTATTGAGCTTCAGGGCAGGCTGCAATTTTAATGGGATGCTTGAGGAGAGGAATTTTGCTCAAGGGCAATTTTGGGAATGTTTTTTCATGCTTTTTATTTTAACCTACTTTTAAGGTTTAATTGGACTTAACTAGTTTTGTCTCCTTTGTTTTTTCTTTTAAGTAACTGTCATGGGATTTTTGATTTTGCTGTAAGCTCCTTTTTAGTCTGCATTTATACATTTCAATATATTAATAACTGTGGGACTGTCATAACTATATGATATGACCCAAAGCCACCTTTAATAGCCAGGTTTTTCTTAATTCAACAGTCCACCTTTTGTCCATCTTCATTCCTGTAGAGGTGGCTCAAGGTGTCCTTTTGTTGTGGGTTAAGCCCAGCCGGCAACAAAGAACCAGGAGGCCGCTCACACACTCCTCTGCCCCCGCCCCCCCAGGGGATGGGGAGGAGAAAATATAATGAAAAGCTCGTGGGTGGAGACAAGGACAGGGAGGGATCACTCACGAATTCTGGTGGCAGAGTTGGGCAAAAAACAGCCTCAACTTTGGGAAAAAAAAACAACAACCAAAAAACAATTTAATTTCTTACTAATCAGATCAAAACAAGGAAAATCAGAAGTAAAACCAAATCTTAAAACACCTTCTCCCCAACCCTTCCCTCCTTCCCAGGCTTAACTTTACTCCTGTTTTTCTCCACCTCCTCCTCCGCAGCAGCACAGGGGACGGGGAATGGGGGTCGGGGTCAGTCCCTCACACCATGTCTCTGCTGCTCCTTCCTCCTCAGGGGCAGGACTCCTCACACTGCCCCTGCTCCCGCCTGGGGTCCCTCCCGCGGGAGACAGTTCTCCATGAACTGTTCCAGCATGGGTCCTTCCCACAGGCTTCAGCCCTTCAGGCACAAACTGCTCCAGCACAGGCTTCCCCACGGAGTCACGGCCATCTTGGGGGGCACCCGCCTGCTCCTGCCTGGGGTCCTCCCTGGGCTGCAGGTGGGCATCTGCTCCCCCGCTCCCCTCCATGGCTGCAGGGGG
>JAVKLA010000021.1:8920781-8933324 GCA_034782735.1 Sagittarius serpentarius | reverse complement strand
CCAAACTGGCCAAAGGGGTATTCCATACCATGGGACGTCATGCCCAGTATATAAACTGGGGGGAGTTGGCCAGGGGGTGCAGATCACTGCTTGGGATAACTGGGCATTGGTCAGTGAGTGGTGAGCAATTGCATTGTGCATCACCTGTTTTGTGTATTCCAACTCTTTTATTGTTATTGTTGTTATTATTAATTGTCATTTTATTATTATTATAATCATTCTTGTTTTATTCCTTTCTTTCTTATTAAACTGTCTCTATCTCAGCCCATGAGTTTTACTTTTTTCTGATTCTCTCCTCTCTCTCCTCCATCCCACTGAGTGGGGGCAGTGAGTGAGCGGCTGCGTGGTGCCGAGCTGCTGGCTGGGGTCAAACCACAACAGTTGGAAATGTCATGTGTTTCGTGGCTTTCAGTTCAGCTAATAACCAATGTGAAAATATATGCATCCCCAGAAGAGGTGTGGCTGAATGAGGTTATTGAAAAGCATCTGAAATGTTTCTGATTTATATTAATTATAAATATTTAGTCTTAAAAATTATAACTGATCTTGCTCTACATTTAAAAAGATAACCTGAAAAATATTTGTTTCTGCTGCTGACCAAGTTAAGAGGGGTAATTCAAAGAGACTCACGGTCATTTCTTCTTTTTCCTGCTACAAGAAAGGACTGAGTGCAACTGAAGTCCTGGACAAAGATGTCATATATTACATAGAGGGACAACAAGGGTGGTGCTTTGATTGGAGGAGCACTCTTTGGACCTGCGTTTCCTCCAAAAGGTTGTTGTGTTTGGGTATTTGCGCAACCCTGTTAAGGAGCTTTGGTGTGGCCTTTCAGAGGTCAGTGTGGAGCTGAATCGGATACCGTGTCGCTATGAAACCCAGTATATTTGTGTACTTATTGCTATGAAGGGGCAAAGTCTTGTTTTATGTTCTTCAGTCTGATTATCACTTTTATCACCGAGGGAATCTCTCGGTCCAGTGAATTCATTAAAGGAAGATGATTCCTATATGAGTTTTTACAAAGCCAGATTTTTTTCTGCATGGTAACAGGCGGAAGCAATGCATTTTTAATCCTTGCTCTTTCTTTTATCTAGGCAAAAGGTTGTTGAAGGTAGTCTTACTCATCCCTTTGCACTGACGTTGTCTGGGGACACTTTGTATTGGACGGACTGGCAAACGCGCTCCATTCATGCCTGTAACAAAAGGACGGGAGAGAAAAGGAGAGAAATATTGTCTGCCCTATATTCGCCGATGGACATCCAGGTCTTAAGTCCAGACCGGCAGCCATACTGTATGTTTTACTTTTCCCTGAAACTTTTTGCATGACTGTTACTTACCTATCAGGAAGAACGTTAATCATAAAAATGGTATAGCGTGAAGTTGTAAGGTTTTGAACGCTTGTCAGGAGATTGGTTGCTAAAGGTGTAAGTACCCGAATCCTGTACCTTTCTTTGAATATTCCAGCCTGAATTGGTATGAGCTCACTTATCATTCCAGCTGGTAACAAAATCCAAAATCCAGTGCAGTACTTCAGTGACATCTTTTGATTTGGAATGTCCGAATGAGGATGATAAAGACTCACCTGGCATGTGTTTAACACCATTATTTTAAAGATGACTGAAAACAATGGTTATCATTACTTTTTTTTTTTTAGTAAGTAGAATTACCACAAAATATGTAATGTTCATGTTGTACTTACAAGCCTGGTTTTTGCAGTCCAGACTTGATCATGTTTATCTTCAACATGTAACAAACAGTTTATGAAGGTTTTGGTATGGAAGGGATTTAGTTCTGAGCTTTTATAATGAAACATACACGTGCCTCTGTGTTTTCTGTATGTATGATGCTACTTCAAAGGAAGGCAGGTACAGAGAATTCAGACTTGAATGAGGCTGTATGTATTTTGTATATGCATGTGATTCCATGTGACGGTTCATCTAGGTTTTTTTTAGGATTGTGGGAATGGGGCTTAAAAGCAATGGTGTGGAAATGTATATAATTGAGTAGCTATAGGAAGAATCATCTCTTGCCTAGGGGAGATACTCTTGCCATTTGGATTCGCTTCTTTGTTTATGCCAACTGTAAAGTTCGCTTCCCTAAAGATAATGTTTGTTATTCCAGTAAAGTTTATAGGATGTCAGTAAACAGACTAGGAGGTAAGCAAAAGGAGTTTGGAGATCATCTTTGTGATGGAACATGTGCACTTTTTCATTGAGGCTGTCGGGTATGCTCAGCACCCTGGTTTATCTCACAGCTCCAGATAAGAGTTTGTCTGTGCTGAATTCTTGTCATTGCTTTTAGCTCAGGGGATGTCCCAGCCTTGGGTCATAGTATTTCTGGGTCAGTCACAAAGAAAATACGGTGCATAGGGAAATAGTATGCACTGAAAATAACTCGGATGCCATTGACTTCATTAAGATGAGGCTTGGATTCCTTCCTCTCCCTTTTTTACCTCTTTTTGACTGTCAGTGGAAGTAGTACAAGCCAAATTTTGTGGCTTTATATTAAAGCAGTTCAGATGCTTATTCAAACTGTGATTGATTTTGGAGAGATCTTGTGCAAATTGCAAATTTTTTTTTTTAATAGCTGGCAATATTCTCCGTAATTATTTATGGTTACAGTTTCATCTCTTGCTGCCGTTTTTTTTCCCATGTAAGTGAGATAGGTGTGTTTGTCCCCATCCTGTCGTTGTTGTCGTCCCCTCAGGGTTTTGGTTTGGTTTTGGTTTTTTTTTTTTCCTTTCTTTCTTTGTTTTCAAAATTGCTCACTTTATACATGTTGCTCCTCTGGGTTGCCTGGTGATTCAGGTATATGTCTTGCTGTGAAAGCTTTGCAGTAGGAAAAGATATTTCCAACATGCAACAGTACTGTAATGTAGGAATTGTACAAACCGTTATGTTTTCCTTTCTTTCATAGAACTGGTCACCCACCCACCGTCGCCATCCTCCAAGCCCTGTTTTCCATTTTCATGATGTTTAGCAGATCTGGTGTCCACAAAGTAACTGATGTCCAAAGCTCTTAGCTGTGTTCAGCTTTAGAAACATTGAAAGAACTGTATAGTGAGAATGTGCTGAGCTGCCAGCTCCTTCAAAATCAGCATTTGCGCGCATCTCAGTTTAGGTGCCCCTAGAAGTAAGATGCTGGGGAGGGGGGAGTCGAACACTTTATTTTGTGGTTCTTCTGTCTTTTAGCACGAAAGCTTGTGCCAGTCATTTGGGATGTGTAATTTCTTCCTCATGGAGAAAAGAGGGCTTTAGGGGTTCTAGAAAAATGAAAATAAATCTGTTTGGTTTCTTGAAGTTCACACTCCATGTGAAGAAAACAACGGTGGTTGCTCCCATCTGTGCCTGCTGTCTCCAAGAGACCCCTTCTACAGCTGTGCCTGTCCCACTGGTGTGCAGCTAGAAGACGATGGCAGGACATGCAAATCAGGTAGGAGCTTGGCTTTTCTACAGTGACAGTGTTGACTTCGTTTGGGATTGCTGCTTAAAAGTTAAGCCTTGAAAAAGTGAGTTGAGAGGAACTGCCTGACACACTGAAATGTCGCTCACGTCCTGATGAAGGTGGCAGAAATTTTGCACCCAAATCTCCCGCCAAGCTACCAAAGATGGTGATTTTTATGAACTAAAGTAATCCCTTGCATCAGAAATCAGAGAATTTTGACTGTAATTTATTTTGTGTCTATTGACTGTATTTTGTCTTGCCAGTTTTCTGTAGGAATGAAGTAGTATGTGGAGCCCATTGCAGAAGAATTTTATTACAAGTAAGCTAGTGTAGGACATCTTTCTGTTTAGACAATGGACCATGGAGAGACTTTGCTCCCTCCCATTCACTGTCCAGTAGTGGTCAATGATGCAGTAGTGGTGGCCGAGTTGTTGCCTTCCAGTTGCATCTCAAAGTTAGCGATATGCTTGAGACATGTTCTGCACACACATGTGCCAAAAATTTGTCCACGTGCCCATGTAGTATTTTAGAGATAACCCAGTGAGTTGCCCCTGTTTCAGTTAGTTTTATAATGAAATAATCTGTACAGAAAAATTCAAAATTAAGATTTAAACTGAAAATACATTTTTTCTGTTTCTGAAGATTAATCATCCTTCTGTTTCCCTTTGGGCTTCTCTGTGGGAAGGATTTATGAGAAAATTTCACTGGGAATTTTTTTCTTCCTGGGTCTAGTTTGTGTTTTTTTGGACATTAGTTTTAAAAAGTGAGGCAAGGCTTTATGTGAAGAGGCTTACAAAGTTTGCTGCTTGAGATGATTGAGCTAGAGAAAATAATGTTCGAGGTGGCTGTTCCGTGTCACTGAGAAGTAGGGAGGAGAGGCTAGTGTATTACCAGTAGAAAGCTGTTCAAGGAATAACAGCTGGAGTATATGCTTTAGTTGAAAAGTGTAACTAGATGCATGTTTTGTATCCATAAGTTGAATGAGTCTAGTGGTACACTTTGAAAGCTTGGTTTTATCATTGATCAGGAAGCCTGTTTTAAAAATGCATCTTACAAAAGCTGGCAATTAACACTGATACGGCGGTAGGACACTAGGAGGCAAAGTTTTGGAGAATGTTCTGCCAACAGACTAAAAGACACTCTGCTGCCTGTCTCCGATGGGTTTTCAACGAGTCTAGTCAAAGAGTGTAGTCATTTTCTGATGTGGCTTGATTCCTCTGAGTACCAAAGCACGCATAATAGATTCCTTTCATTTGTGAACTTGAAGCAGAATTTGAACACTGAACCTCCAGGGTTTAAGGGCTGGCTTTATTAGCTCATCCTGCTGCAATTGAAAGGCTTATAAGGTAGTTCTTGCAGCTGCTGAAAGACCTTTCTCTTTCCTCCTTCCAGCTTTGGAAAGTTTCCCTTTCACAGCTTTTAAAAAAACATCGCTGAATGCTTAGGACAACGTTTTTAGACGTTCATATTGACCTCATGTTTCTGGCAGTGGGAGCGAAGGTCAGCCTGCTTTTGGCGTTTTGGCGGATAGCACAAGCAGGAGTGACTGCTTATACTGTGCTTTCACCTTTCCATTGTCAGGCCAGACAATCTGTCAAGGGTGTTCAGTCAAAGGAGGGGAAAAAAGTGGGATGGGAACAGGAAATCTGGTTTTGCATAAGAATGTGGCCTTTTGGTTCGGTTTTATGGATTATTTCTTTCCCAAGCTCTACATGTTTTGTTGTCCTGTCTGCCTTATGCCAACATCCATGTGCTTCTCTTTTCCCTCTTATTAATTAACTCCTTGGTTGCAGGGAACTGACTTTTTGTTCTCTGCACGAGTCCTTTGTGGTAAAGTTATATCAGGAACTACAGATGCAACAGTGTTGACCACCTCTCCATTTTGTTCCCTATTAGCTTGGGCAAAAGTAGAAAGTCACTTGGGCTTATCAGCTTCTTTGACATTAGGCTTTAAAGTGAATTACACAAATGCTACTGGGGATTTGTCTGCAAGAGGAAGAAGCATTCTGTTCTCAAAACCTGTGTCCACATGGGGAGTTTACTGGTGCAAATACAACTATGTAATGTTACTGTATAGCTCTGTCAGAAAGTATTCTGATGCAGAAAAGCCCTGAGGCTCTTTAGGCAATTTCAGCTCTCTTGGATATTGAAGAATACATATATTGGTAATGTTCAGGTATGAGCACTCTGTAGCTCTTTACAAAGAGTGTTCAGTGGTAATGGGCCTAGGTAATGAAGAAAACATGAATTCAAGGACAGACTGTGCCACCATTTGCTTTGCTGTGGGTTGTGTCTGTATGCATTGACACTATGGATTTTTACACTTTTTCTAAACATAAAACTGTTGATATGCTGAAGCCATAGGTATTGTGTCTGTGTTAAAAGACTAGTTCATTATTCTGTAGTTTTGGCTTTTGGTGTTGATTTCATTCTTGCTTACTCTCTGGTTCTAAACAGTTGCTCTGAATAAATAAAAAAAAATTAGCTCTACAGTAGATATCCGTCACTAATAAAGGATATTAAATATAAGGATAGATTGCAACTGGCATCAAGTGTAAGTTCCTCTCTGGGAACGTGTACTTGTTTTGTGCAGGTAGATGTTCTGTGTTGCTTTCCTCCAGACATGTGATATTAAGTCTCTTTTCCTCTGTTGGCCGTGAAAATGCTCTGAACTTGCTTGAAGTTCCCATATCAACAAGCAGAGGGGTCGTAAGCTTGCAAAGTAAATCAGCTGCACCTGACTATGCACTCTTATCAAAGTGAGCATTCAAGCTATGATCTTTGGAATTACTTAAGAAGTTGTGTTAGACCACTGCTGTCTTGGTGGATGTGTCCAAATACAAGATTTTAGATAGGTATCTGAACTCAATCTTGCCTGCGTAGAAGATAATGAAGTCACAGTTTGTAATGCCCATCGGAGCCTGATGGCTCTAGTCTGAAGTGCTTGTGGAGTGTGGCCTGGTCAGTAGTAACTCTTAGTACCTCGTCGCTTCCAGGAATGACTGACCTCTGAAATGTCATGTTTCGAAACAGAGCTTCAGTTCTTAGACCGCGTGGCTTTCTTGATTTGTGGGTTTGTGTAGTTTGTTTGTTTGTGTTTTTTTTAAATTCGCTTTTTTTTTTGTTTGAAAGTCTTCTGTAAGCCTGCTTGAGCAATGGCATGAATGTTTGAGAAAAGAGCAAAGGTTTGGTTGCAGTCATTTAAAAGGGATGTGTAATTCTGCTTAATTAGCTCTTTATTCATGCAGTCATAAAATTGTAAGCCTGCTTTAGTTAATCTTCATTTTCTTGCTTTAGATGCTTTGTGATGCAAACAATCAAAGTCTTAAGACCAAAGTAAAAATTACGTGTGTCATATTTTCAGGGAAGCAAAGTTTGATTTGATCAGCAATGGACAAGCAAATAGGCTGGTTTAGAAAGCACAGCAGAAGTGTAGATATTTTAAAAGCTTGGGGACCTTCTCTTGGTCATGTTGCTGACTTAGGGCTATCCTGAGGCATTTGTTTCTTTCTTTGTTTAAGGATCACATTTATATTTTTTTATGAACCGAATTATTTTGATTCACGAGTCTCTTGTTTGTCTGTGAGGGCTCCTTTCAGGAAGCTGTTCCTTCTCCTTCTGTCCTGAGGTTCCCTTCCTAGGATTTAGTGAGTGCTTTTGTTGGGCTAGTAGTAGTTTGAAGTGTTGTGAGAAAGACAGATGTATTATATAGCTAGTGTCATGTCTCCCAACAGTGAACCATTTGAACCTTTCTTACCTTGCGGGGCAGAGTCTTCAGGTGATAGCTGCCTGTCATCTCCTTTGAGCAACTTCAGCTTCCTCATGCTTCTCATTCTTGCTTTCCTTGGTGCACAGTCAGTGACATGAATGTGTCTGTTTCTGACTACAGCTCTGGTGCACCCTTGGTATAATTTGCACCACTTAATGTGAGTATTTCCTGGCAAAATGGAGCCGGGATCTTTCCATCCTGTTCTGCTTTCATGGGACAGGTTTGCTTTGCTCTGCTACATGGAGGTGCAGTCTCAAAACATTGGATGACTCCCCCTGCTTTTTCCTTCCCTCTTTGACTTGACCATGTGGTTCCGTTTAATCACATTCAAGCAAGTCTAGAAGTTTGTTGTAGATCTTGTCAGCTAATTGTGATTAAACCCTGATCCCAGGCTCTCGTACAACAGCTATCTGTATGCATCCTTCCAAGATAGAGCCGGTTTCTGTAAACAGTGTTCAGTAGCCTCTTATGTTTCTGGAAAAGATATAATTTATTTCTGCTCTATTCAGTATTGCTGGCATACAGCTATCGCTGCAGGCCACCTAAAAGAATGTCAAAAGCCTTATCTTTTTTCTTAGAAGTGGATATATTCCCTTGTAAGTGGTCACTCTGACTTCCTAAATTCCCTCTGCCTGTTAGTGTTGCATTCCAAAAGGATCTTACTCTCATTGCACATCATTTTCTGATATCATGGTACCAAGTCAGTCAATCGGATATGAACTGAAATTAATTTGACAGGATTTAAAAACTGATCATATGTGGCTGATACCACAAAACGTGTGAGTGAAAGCTCAAATATTCCTCACCTCACCCTCCCAAGTTTTTACTGGCCTGGTTCTATGGCTATGGAGATGTAATAAGTAGCATAAACTAGGACTTCAGCTAATGTTCTTTTTTATTGTATGTTTTTTAACTTCAGCGAGGGCACTCAGAGCTACACAATGTCAGAATTAATCCAGATCCATGCAACTTCTGGAAGCGTGTACCCCAAGGTTTAAAAAACTATTTTCCAGTTTTATTTTTGTTTCTCATTAAATGTGTGATACTTTGCTGCAGTATATTGTCCTAGTTTTGACTGGGGTAGAGTTAATTGCTTTCCCAGTAGCTGGCACAGCGCTGTGTTTTGGGTTTAGTAGGAGAAGAATGTCGATAACACCCTGATGTTCTCAGTTGTTGCTGAGTTGTGTTTAGACTCAGTCAGTGACTTTTCAGCTTCTCCGGCCCAGCCAGCAAGAAGGCTGGAGGGACACAAGAATTTGGGAGGGGACACAACCAGGACAGCTGCCCCAAACTGGCTACAGGGGTATTCCATACCATGGGACGTCATGCCCAGTATATAAACTGGGGGGACTTGGCTGGGATGGGGCTGGTTGCTGCTCGGGAACTGGTGGGGCATCGGTCGGCAAGTGCTGAGCAATTGCATTGTGTATCACTTGTATATTCTGATTATTTTTATTATTATCATTATTACCATCATCATTATTATTATTTATTAATATTATTTTCTTTCTTTCTGTCCTATTAAACTGTCTTTATCTCAACCCACAAGTTCTACTTTTATTCGATTCTCTCCCCCATCCTACTGCGTGGGGGGAGTGAGCGAGCAGCTGTGTGGTGCTTAGTTGCCGGCTGGGGTTAAACCATGACAATGTGGAGAAAATATTTCAGTAAAAGCTACAGAATTTTACTTTACTCATTATGCAACTTCATTGCAGCAGTTTCACTCGGCCTGGGCGTCGTTAGGTTTTGATCCATTTTACTAAAATTGCTGTACTGGTTTTGGCTGGGATGGAGTTAATTTTCTTCATAGCAGCTCGTATGGTGCTGTGTTTTGGATTTGTGACCAAAACAGTGTTGATAATGCAGGGATTTTTTAGCTAGTGCTGAACAGTGCTTGCACAGTGTCAAGGCTTCTCTGTTTCCCACCCCACCCCACCCCACCAGCGAGCAGGCTGGGTGGGTCACAAGAAGTCAGGAGGGGATACATCTGGGCTGCTGACCCCAACTGACCAAAGGGATATTCCAGACCGTACAGCGTCATGCTCAGCAATAAAAGCTGGGGTAAAGAAGGAGGAAGGGGGGGACATTTGGAGTTATGGCATTTGACTTCCCAAGTCACCGTTACGCATGATGGCACCCGGCTTCCCTGGAATCAGCCGCCCATGGGAACTGGTGAATGAATTCCTTAGGGTGCTTTCCTTGCGCATACAGCTTTTGACTTACCTATTAAACTGTCTTGATCTCAACCCACGAGTTTTCTCACTTTTGCTCTTCCCATTCTCTCCCCCATCCCACTGCGGGGAGCGAGTGGGTGGCTGAGTGGGGCTGAGCTGCCCACCGGGGTTAACCCGTAACAGTTGTGCAAACAGTAGCTCTGTCTTCTTTCTCTTCTCTGGAGTTTGGAGGGGAAGCTATTCATTTCTGTAAAGTCTTCCTGTTAATTTTGCATGAGGTATTTTACTCTCTAATATGATGGAAGTTCCCTGATGGTATTTTATCTGCTCATTCTGTGCTGGGTGATTTCTCTGTTTCCTGTGCAACCTGTGGCAGATGTACTTTTAATAAATAAAACATTCCGGAGTGTTATACACATTTGTTATATCTAAATTCCTCTCCAACCAAATTTAAGTCTCCCTTAAGAGGAATCTTTTTGTGCTTGCTTCTACAAGAAAACCCCGGTTCTTTCTGTGCCTTTCTGTAGGCACTGTTTACACTGAAATCTCTTGGAGATTTAATTTTACACTGATTTATTTTCTTTCCATTTACGTTGAAAAGATGACGAGTCTGTTCCTTTTGTTGTACTTGAGAGCAAGATGAGAGACCTCTTGGTAAGAAGGCATATGGGTGGTTGAGGTGTAGATGTATTTGCATGCCACACAAACAACGGATGACAAATGTGACATCAAGTGCAACTTAAGCAAGTATTTGGCAGGGGGAGGTATTTAGTGGCCAACTGTGTCATCAGTGTTTCATCATAGCTAGACTATTCCGATCTTCTAGCGCTAAATCCAGGCTCTGATCTTTAACACCAGTAAGAGCTTGATGTCCATCTCTATGAGAGATCCCTTCTCTGTCCATGACCTCCAAGTTTGCTGTACTCTCAGAGAAATGCTCTTGGTATTTTGAAGCTTGCACAAAGGAATGATGCCTGGAACTAAGGGCAGTGCCAACTGAAGTATGTTCCTTTAATACGCTGAGCACTGCTCAGTATAGATCTAAGTCAAGGAGCATCTGGATGATGCTCTTACTCACGTGGTTTAGTTTTAGGTAGCCCTGCAAGGAACAGGGAGTTGGACTCGATGATCCTTATGGGTCCCTTCCAACTCAAGATATTCTGTGATTCTAAGTAGACTGAGCACAACCATCTCCAGCGAGGGCTATAAAAATGTAAATGATTTTCTGCAGTAACTGAAGACAAGGAATTTGGCTGCAAAAGCAACAATATAGTATTGTACCTTAGCTTCTGCTTACCTCATTATTACTGAACTAGGAAAAAGTAAATGCCCATATACTGTAGGCAGCTTTGTGAGCTTGATGCTGTACTTAAAATGATCGATAATAGATTATTTCTATGGGGGGGTCTTTTCCTAAAGGCTGTGTAAAAAAAAAAATAAAATAAAATTCAGCTGGTTAGTATGTTAAGGATAAATGTCTGGGATTACATTTACTCCTACTAGTGACTTGCTTTAAGATTTGACAGAGGGGAAACTATAGAGCAGAAATAAAGGAAATTTGGATATTTGCCTCCCTCTAAAGAGCAGGACCTATTAGATACTGCAGCTGAATACCGATACAGAAAATCCTCTGGGACAGTGGTTAAGTGCCTGCTTGGTCCCCTACGTAGATAGATGATACTATTTAGGTTGTTAATACATCTTTTTTTCTTCTATGACTTTTGGTTCTTTCTGGTTTCCTCTTGTCAGGTGCTTTTATGTATATTTATACATAAACGTGAAATTTTTGAAAGAGCGTTTCAAGTTTAAGTTTGTCATTCTTAAGCTAGAGGTAATCTCGAGGCAAGTTGATAAGTTGAATAAAGTACACTGAAATATGACTTGTCCATTTCATGATGGTAGTGAAAACTGGCCCTACTGAGGTCCCAGGAAAGCTCCTGTGAGTTTCCCTGGGACCAGGAATTGCATTCAAGATCCTCTCTGGATATTTTTTGATGCCCTTTAATAACCCTAAAGTGTTTGTTGTTGTTATTTTGTATTTTAAATTCTTTACATCATCTTGAACAAAGGATGATTAGCTTTATTGTCTTGGGGTAAATTGGCTTACAAGTTAGGGTATGAATGTTTTTTAAAAAAACACATATATATATATATATATACATACACACACACACTTGGTGTGTGCTATAAATGCTCAAGTGCAGGAAGTTCTACTGTCTGTGTGTCACAGGTTACCTGTGAATGGCTTACTGACATAGCTGGCAGGTTTCACATTGAAACAGGTACCTGAATTACCAGTTACATTGGCAGCTTCTTTACCCCAGCAAACGTACACTTACAAAAGAGAGGATTTACGCTACTTGAAATGTGGAAATTAAACTCTTAATGTACATCATTGTGAATATTCCTTAAAGCCAGCGTAAGAGCCACTGCCATATCTTTAACTTTAAACATGAGTCAAACTAAAAAAGTTAACTCATTTTCAGAACAGCCTTCTTTTAGTTAATCAATGGCAGGAGGCAGGAGGGTCTTCCCTTTTCTGCTTCTCCCCCTCAAATGGGTGATGAGTACTTTCTAGAAATCTGGTTCCTTTAAGATATCTCAGTCTAGCTAGCTGCTTTTGCTGCAGTCTTGTCCCTGGTATGTCAGAATGTGGTCATTTGAGACATAACGGCATGTTGACCTCAACTCATCAGAGACACATTTCTCCAGTTGAAGGCAACTGTTACTTGCTTCAGCGTGGGAGAGCTTTGGCTGTTGAGTCCGACTCAGATGGTGGTAGGAGCTGCAGGTTTCTGCCGGGAAGGTATGACAGCTGTAGTTTCTCAAATGAACTAGGAAATTCTATTTTCTCAGGAGCTGAAGAGTCAGCTTCCCGTATTTATCCTTGATCCTGTTGGTGAGGCAGTTGATGAGGTTTGGGTAATATTCCCGGTGTCTTATTTCTCCTTGACATTCTTCACAATGCAAAACAGAAAACTGTTTTTGGAACCCTCTGGCTAATACTGCAGGCCTGATACTGGTTATCATGCAGGAGTGTCGTGGTTTAACCCCAGCCAGCACCTCAGCACCATGCAGCCGGTCACTCGCTCCCCCCCCCACCCAGTGGGATGGGGGAGAGAATCGGGAAAAAAAAGTAAAGCTCGTGGGTTGAGATAA
>JAVKLA010000021.1:8906864-8920681 GCA_034782735.1 Sagittarius serpentarius | reverse complement strand
TACCACACTGAAAACACAGCACTGTACCAGCTACTAGGAAGACAATTAACTCTATCCCAGCCGAAACCAGGACAAGGAGAAATAAAAGTAATGAAGGAAGAAATGTTAAGGCACTTCCTTCTCATCTCCCATGTGTTTCTTGGTGCACATCATATATTTTCAAAGTTTTGTGTCTGCAGTTCCTTGGCTGAGCAATTGTCAGATTATTTGGGCAACTAAGCCTCCAAGCAAGACAAACAGGCAGACAGATACCTCCATTGTAAAGTATTTATTCTCATGTGATTTAACCACCAGAGAAAATCCCTTTGCTAGCCTGCCTTCCTGATCAATAGAGTGAAACTGTATGGGCTAATGCAGACTTTCTGATTAAGTAGATCAGCTGCTGATTAGAGATGAACAGCCTCTTTGTGAAAGGGGAGGGTTAGGGAGACATTTGTTATTTGGGATAATTGCTGTAAATCAGCTCTTTCAAGTACCTGAGAAAGCTTCTGCTGGCATTGTATGAATAACCTAAAATAACTGTCAGGAGTCTTACGGCACTTGGAAAATGCTGGAAGAGAAATCTTGCAGATCAGTAGATAAACTCTGATTATATTCTAGCATTGATCTGGGGCTGTATTGGGAAGGAGCACTCATGTCCTAATCTGTTTTTCAAGAGATAAGTAAACACAAGGAATACTCTTGTTTTCCCTTATTTCCTAGAACCTTAACAGCTGCCTGCATTCCTGTCTCTCCCCCTTGCCCACTCTGTGATTTAAATGCAACCGTGGAAAACCACGATCTTTTGGTTGCAAGATGGTTTGACTTCATAGGTGCCTTCTGTCCTGTGCCTGGTGTCTAACCACCATAGGGAGATGTTATCCAGAAGTTCTGGAGGACTTTTTCCTCACTCCCCCTCTCCCTACCGCACTCCCAGAAGTGTATCATGCTTCCTTTGCTTATCAAGGAATTGTCAGTCTCGTGTTTTTCCTTTGTTAGGCTGAGATGGGGCTTCTTAAAGATTACTGTGATCCTTCTCTGAAGGAGGGATTTGTGTAATTGGCATCTCCCTCAATGCCTGCAACCACAGTAGTTCCCTAATCATGGCAGTGTCTTCTCTTCAGGCAGCAGATGACCTACTGAAAAGAACTTTTGGTGTTTTGCACCAGGTGAGAGGGAAGGTTTGCGTACCAAATGTACAAGTAGTCTATGGTGGTTCCTGCAAGGTGGAGAATTATCCAGATCCCAGGCTGTGAAAATGAGATGCAGTGGGTTGAATGAGGAAATAGCATTTCACTCGCTGCATCTGGACCCATGTTACACTACTTACTCCAAACACATCCTGTTGATTCTTTAGCACTAAAACAATGGGCTAGGGTGTTATTTACTCAGTAAGAAACAGTATTATGTGGAAGTATATTTCACTGAGATGCCTTTGCAATACTCCAGAAAGGGTTGCAAAAACTGTCCAACAATGGGCACCTGATGGTCTAGGAAATCTAGAGGCTGCCTTTTTGATTTCTACTCCATTTCATAAAAATTTCATGAGGATTTTTTTCTTTCATTCATGTGCAGATCTTGTTTGTTTTGAGTCTGTTTTCCCCTTGCTTTTGCTAATATGTTTATGATTTTATTTGATCTGTATGAAAAGATTACATTACTTTCTATTCACAGCAACTTCTATCCTCCTAAATGGGGAGTACTTTGTGTAGCGACAAAATGAAATAGCCTCATATGGAAATGGCCTTGTTTATAATTTCACTGGATAAAAGCCATTAGAAACATGCTGTAAGGAAGAAGCCTGGAGGGAGTGATGAGCATTTTGGAAGGTCTGCCATATCATCTTCTAGTTCTGTTGCAGTGGTTTTGCTGGGCTAGTGAATGAAACTCTCTTTTTGGGCTTTGGTGCATGTTTCACATTGATGACTATTTTCCAGGACTCTGAAACACTGTCTAGTTAGAGATGGTAACTAACTCATTTTGTGTGTGGTTAGGGGTTGGGTTTTTGTGTGTGTGTGTGGGGTGGGGTATAAAGTAAAAAGCAACACTCTCCCTTTTCAGCACTGTTAAGCCTCTGGATTGATTCTGGTTTTATGCTGCAGGGGAACCACACCCTGGGTCTGCGCTGAAAAGGTTTATGTGTAAACTTGGTTATCTTGCCTCCACCATGGGCTAGGTACTTACACGTGGAAAGGTACCAAGACCCAGTGATAACTTGTTAAGCTGCTGTAGCTTGACTGCCTTTTCAGAAATTGGGTGGCCAAGCTCTATTTTATTGCATTGATGTAGCAACAGTGAGGTTTAGATGCTCCCTAGATTTGCAAACCCTAATTTACAGCTGTTTGTAACTTTTTTTCCATGATGTTTACCCTTTGACAGATGATTGTGTTAGCTCAGAATTGAATTTTCTGTGGCTCCATCATACTTGGAACATAATGAATAACTCTTAAAACTTCAAAGCATTATACAGCTATGAGCCTCAGAGAGGGCCCGTGGGATGTAAAGTATTTATTTCTGTTTGTGTGAAGGAGGACAGCAGTGCAGAGAAACTAATATGTTCAAGGTCTCTTGGTGAGTAGGAAACGCCTGCAATTAGAAGTCAACAGAAGTGGGATTGTAGAAGAACTATTTTAAGTGTATTTCTGTTCAGTATTTTTTTTAAAATGTTAATTATTTATCTTGTTGGGTTGTAATGAATGTTTGATCATCGTCTGTGTGTATTTGAAGGTGTCACCGCCAAAACTCTATTCAACAGAAACTAGGTGGTTAAATGTCTGTCACCTCTAAATTCAGTGATTCCTTATCCTGAGCCAGTGGGGCTGTGTATCTCCAGCAGAGAATAGGTGCATTTAAACTTTACAACGATGCTTTGCAAGGAAATAACAGAATCCAAAGACTGTACCCTTTTTCTAGCAGTGGAGATTTCTGACAGACTTTTTCTTGGCCCATCCTTTTTCCTATGGCTTGTGCTGAACTGTTACTAAGAATTCTGTGCAAAGGGATGTTAATTTTTTTTTGGTTAATAAAAAGTAGAAGCTGGGAATATGATATCTGTAAGTTAACATTCAGATTTACCACTTGACATTTCCAACTTTCTTTCTTTGAAGCACATAGAGTGAGTATAGACAGCCCTCAGGGGGCGGGGCGGGGGTAGGACTTAGTTGTTCAAGTGCTTTGAGGTCTTTGGATGAAACCTCTGTATGAGGGCAGATCCTTTGCTTGGTACGGCGATAGCCAGACAATTGTGCTGATCTTTGATTCTGGTTACTACCAGTGCAGTTAAGACTGTTATACTAATGCTATTTTGAGTAAGTCTTCATAGGAATTATCTGCTGCTCCGTGGGGAGTAACTTTGCAAAGCTTTGTGCTCGCAAGTGTCGTACTGGGTATATAGGTGTCTCACAGAATCTCAGTCCTAAATTAGAGTAGCTTAACTATGACTTCTGTGTTGCAACGACTTTCTCTGGAAGAAACATTGCTTTTGTCTTAGTGAGCTGTTTTGTGCTAACGATCTTATCAGCTGTACAGTTTAATTAATATTCTGTTGGGGGGGTCAGTGGCTGTTTAAACATGTCAAAACCCTGAATTGTAATTTTTTTCTTTTTTCTGGTTCAGGCAAAGTAACTGTTAGAAGTTTGCTACTGAGATAATGGAAGAAACAGTAGGCAATAGCTTTTCACTGTAACATGCAGACAGATATGATGTAATTTATGAGTTACGTGAGTGCTCTGGTATTTCCTTTCTTTGTCACAAGTGTTAGTTTTCCTTATGCCTACTTACCTTTCAATTAAATCAAGTCCTGTCTGTGGGCACTCAAAACATTCTTTCAAAGAAACCTTTCCTGTTTCTATTTTGTTGCTTGCATACTCCCACCGCACGCAACTCTTGGTTTTCAAATGGTAAATCCGATGTGCGTTGCATGCTCTCCCCAGTCCGCAGTCTCAAGTAGGAGAGTACGTGGCCAGTTTTTCCCAGCCCACCGCTGTCACACGGTATGAAGCAGTGTTCTCTTCCTCTCAGACTGCAAGATAAATAAAGACCTGAACTGGGGTGCATAGTGCTGTTCATGTTGCAACTAGCTCTGTTAACGTACCCAAGGAGAATATATAAAAAGTATTTCCATTTGTTTTTAGGTATTATGTTTCAACTCCTTAAATATTTTTTTCTGTGGAAGCTGAATAGCAGGAATGGGGTTTTACACAGTGTTGTTGATTTAAACCTCTCGTAGTGAGTTTCATTACATCATTATTCCTGTGGTGTGAAGAGCAGCCAATGCTAAAGCCTTGTGCAAGATGTAATTGTTTTGAATATTGGCAAGCTTATTAAACAGCACGGCAACGATACCTGTTTTCATACACTCCATATGAAATAGTGAAGGTTTCTCCCACCCCCATATTCCATGCCCCCCCCCCGCCCTTTTTGCCATGCGCTGAAACTTTGCCAGGTAATTCACTGTATTACAGCAACTAGTGAAATCCCTTGCTTTTCTGATAAATCTTTTTAGTTTATCAAGAGTGCTGCGATACCTGTACTTCAACAGCTTGTAAAAGAGTACTTCGCCTGAAGACGAAGTACTTCCAGTGCACTCTTTTCACAGTGCGCTTACTATTTTGTTCTTCAGAGAAGAACTAAAAGCTTCCTGATTTCTAGAGTTTATCTGATTTTTTTTTTCCCCACAGATACAGAGATTTCCAAAGCTGCCTGTAAATAGTCTGAGTCTATACATGCAGATGCATGCACATGCACGTACATAGAACTGGGGTAGAGTCCCACAGTGGAGCATTGTTCTAGCCTAATTAGCAGACAGACAAATGGGAAAGGAATAGCATGGCGTTTTCTGGCATAGATTAGCAGAGGCAGCCACTGCAGTCTACATTTGTTTAGGTTGGGTGAATAAATTGGAGCATTTGTTACTGTGTTATAGACGTCTTGTCGCTTGTCAAATGTGAAGTGTGCCAAGGGAAGAATAAAAAAGGCTCTTGTCAAGCTGGTGAGATGGCCTGCTTCGCTGCTGTCAGCTCTGATTGCAGTTAATTTTGCAAATAGAATACAGTTGCCATTTCCAGTACTGAAGCATGAATTTTTAATAACAAGAGCACCAACCAACCAAATCAAAGCAAACACTATACCTAGCATAGGTATTAAAAATAGTTGATTACTGGGTATGGGGGGAAATCATCACATGTACGAGCAAAAAAAAAAAGTCTCTTAACCTGTTTCTATAGGATGTCTTGATTGCAAAGAGAGAGTATAGTCCTGAGGGAGTGAGAATAACTGCCTTGAATGGTATTATTTTGTTTTCTGTTTGCTTTTTAAATTCAGATACTGTTCTGCATGTTAACCAGAACAGTTCATCGGCTTTTATGGATATTAGACCTACTGAAAAGTTCTGTGGAAGGTCTGCAGAAAGCTTTTGCTGTATAAAAAAAGACTAGAGAAAAATAAACAGTTCAAAGTTTAAACTGGGTGGAAAAATAAAACAACAATTTGAACTTGGGTCTTTTAAAATGCTTTCTAAATGGAAACTTGGGAGGGACCTAATTCCTTTGCATAGAGGACTTTACATAAACTTCTGAAGTGTTTGGCTGCTGCAGTTGTGATGTTGGTACAGCTTGCATTCCCCACTCCCCCCCCAAAAAGGCTTTTGTTCATTGTATGGTAGTATATATGGCCATGTTATAACAGTTAGCAGTTCTGCTGGGAATCTCTTAATCATGCGGTTACAAAAGTGACTGTGGTGAGAGAGGTTTTTGAAGATGCATTTAATTAAATAAATGCCATAGCACTTTAGCACTAGGTAAATAGCTAGCTTTAATTTATTAGGCAGGTTCTAGGGTATCTAGGATAACACTAGGCAAGTCACAGCATAAAACTTCTGTAGCCTTGAAAACATTCCTACCAACATTAATAATCAAAATACCTCTATGATACAGATAAAACTAATGAGCCAGACAAGCGTGTTTGTCCAGGTTTTTAGAGAGAACCAATGTCAAGTTCTCATCTCTTAGTGATGTGCTCAGAGCCTGCTGCCAACTCTTTTTTTCTCTAGCAGAAACTTGTTAATAGAGTCAAATACAGTTATAGCCAATGCTGTGATTTTAAACTGTGTTGTAATAAAAGCCAGGATTTTTGCACCTATCAGAAATTACCCACGATAATGATCTTTTACCAACTTTCAAATGGGGGGTGGAACATAGTGAGATACGCTGTGATAACATTTTCTCTGTTCACATGTTTTTTTAATGTCCAAGGATGTAAATGCATGTCTGTCAAGAGTCTTGTTGTGTAATAATTGAATTTTAAGCGTCTCTACAGTAGAAATTGCCAAGCAGCCAGAACTTTAAATTGGCCAAGTAGCTCATTCCCCTTATTATTTCTTTTTCCCATGAGTCTCAGTTAGAAGTGTGTTAGAAATTAGAAGAATTTCCCAAGGAGCATCTAGTTCAACTACCAATAAACTGTCCCAGTTGTCAACTGAAGCGAAGGGGTTTTTTGCCCTGTTCTGCTAGGTCAGCAGAGAAAAGTTTTCTTCTCCCTGTTCTTTTTTAGCTGTGTATGTCTGTGGGACAGAACTGAGGTTGAGAATAATTCTACAGTAGTGTTTGCCTGCAGAAAAAGCCAGAGCAGCTGAGTATGTCAGAAACAGGATTGTTTGCTTTGCTTTGCAAGAAGGTGGTTGTTATTATGTAATTGCTGATTCAAGGGGTCCTGGCTGTCCCATTCCTGGTCAAAATATTATTTTGTATGCATGTGAATGTGTGATCATATGCACAGGTGAACATATGAGAGAGCTGGATGAGATAAAATTGAGTCCAGTTATTGCTGCTTTAAGGACCTGAAGACTGTTTTGGTATTCCTTGTGAATTTTAGGGGGGTATTAACAGTGTCTTTCAGCCTGTGGTCTAGCTAGCATCTCTAGGCATAATTTGGGCCTTAGACTGCCAATTCCTTCCTCTGCTGCCTTCAACTCTGACCTTGTTCACAGTGAACCACGCCGAAGCTGCCATCAGTTGTGTGAAGAGGCAAAACACATGCATTTGATTCTTATCCGTCTGTTCCCATGCAATGATACTTGTAATGTTGGTTGTCTTAGAAATACATGTAATATTGGTAATTGCTGTGTTATCACAGTTGCTTGGCATATGTTTGATGCTCCTCTGCTTCACACTACTCCTACTTTAATATTAAGATCATGATTGCAGACACATTAATCTAGCAGAAATTCAGAAGTTAAGATGGATGTGAAACTCAGAGTGCCGTGGGTGGCTAAACAGCGGCAGTGCTGCTCACTTTTTGAGACAGTTGAGCTAAAATAATTCAAAATTTATGTATAATTTAGAACTGTTCTGTGTTTGTAGAGCAGTTGGATGGCCAGATACATCCCCCTTTCCAGGTTGAGTTTTGAGGACTGAATTTTTGCTTAACTTGCACTAAACAGCAGGTTTTATTTTGACTCCCACAAGTGAAATATTTAAGAAACATAGAATCAAGACCTAAAACTATGCAGTTGTAGCTGGCTCCCTGACCTCTGCAGTTGCAGGTCAGTGTCCTGGTCTGCAGGTGCTCTCGCTAACAGTGATTTCCGCCCCCCCCTCACCCTTTGGCTATTAAGCTGTAATTTTAATTTGCATTAGAAAATCAAATGTTTTCTGTGTGTTAAGAAATAGGACTTCTTGGAAATTTTTCCTGTAAAGAGACTAAAGGTGGTGGACAATCTGTACAGTTGGAGGTAATATGGAGGTAATATTGGTCTATATATAATATGACCTGGGTGCCTTTGCATTTCTGCTGTTGTCAAGCTAACGTGCTCTGGACGAACCAGAGTCTGGTGACACTAAGTTCTTTGGAGATGGTAATGTCGGGGCAAAAAAAAAGTATGTTTAATACTTAGCAACATGGGACTTGATACCAGTTAAGTACTTCTAACAAAATGTCAACACAAATAAGTTAACGAAACAAAAGGCATCTAAAAGCCTTTCTATTTGAACAGGCTCCATAAAAATACCATATGTAACACTGCATAGATCAGCTTTGAATACAACTCTTTTATATTTTGAGAATCCTCCCTTTTTGCTTACAGTTGATTCTGTCCATATTGTTTTGGTTTTGACCTGTTTTCTAATCCCAAGGTGTCAGCGTAGCCCCAGGACTACTGTTCCTGGGGTCATCCTTGATGTGGAGAGCGAGAACAGCATCACAGACTGTGGACCGCTTTTGTTCCCAGACAGCTTTTTAAAATAGCTGTCTGGGAACTGTCTCACGTTTCACGTACTCTGAAGTAGTTACAGTGAAGTAGTTGACAGTGTCACCTTGCATTCATACTGTTTGCCATTATATGTAGTTAATCTTTCAAAGATGATTTGTTGGAATATACATCTAGCAAAGAAGCATGGTAGAAGAGGAGGTATAAGCTATATATTGGACTTCTGTCCACCATGGTCTTTTTTAACACAAAAATTTATTGATTCCCCCCCCCCCCCCCCCCACTGTTCAGGAAGTAAACCAACATTTTTAAGCATAATGTAAAATATCAAATACTGTTTTAGGTACCCCATTATTTTTATTTAGTAAAGGTGCCAAAATCCAGGAGATTGTTAAAGCTTTTGAAAATGAATACTTTTGCTAGCAGTGTCTTCTAAGGATTGCTGATGCATGTTGTTCCCTTAACAGAAAGGAAACTTGAAAAAATGGAAAACCGTTGCTGTGCTTACCTAAGGGGGAAGTGGAGGAAGGAAGCCTTATAAGTTGTCTGGTCACCTGGGGCTGTTCCCTTCTCAGCTTGGGCAACAAGTTACTAGTTTTGCTGTGTCTAGAGAAGTGAGCAGAAGTTTCAAGCATAAGAAACACTCTTCCTGAAAACCTCTTTTTATTTTGCAACCTTTGAAATTAGAAAATCTGTATTAAGGAAGATTGATGGTAGACATCTCTCTTGCTTTGCTGTCAGGAATGTATGGGTTTTCCCTCTTCCCTTTTCGCCACGTGGTTTCTGAGCTCTGAATTATTGTTGCTTTCCTTCTACCCAAGCCTTCCCGCAAAGGTTGTTGGTGCAACTGATGCTTCAGTTATCAAACCTTGTCAGCTAACGCTGACTGGAAGAAGCGTTCTTGCTGGAGTCCCTCCCTGTGCCAGCACAAGTGTTTGTGGAGCTCTGCAGTGAACCAGTCTGGTTGTTAACTGAGGCTGATGGCTTTATTTCTGTTGAGTTAGTTTGTGTTTCGATCAGCTCTTCAGTGTGGTTTGCAACACACAGCCATGCGGTGCTTGCATGTGAGAAGGAGCAACAAAGAAGTGAGAAGAAGCAGCCCATGGCGAGGAGAAGGGCAGCACCACTTCCTTCAGGAGCTGCGGTGACTTGACGTAGTTCAAAGTGCACATCAAACTGTCTTCCATGCTGCATAGCAAACTTGTTTGGGTGATGTTACAACACCGCTTTTATAGATCCTTACCTTTTGTTATACACTTGCATGTATAACCAGCCTGAGCGCTGGGTTTTTTTTTCCAGAGCTTCCGAGATACTATTTAGAGACTAAGCTCTGATTTCCAAACCCAAAAGTAAATAGCAGCACAGTCCAGCTCCCAAAGTGAATGTGAATTTGGTTTTGATGTGCAATAGATTCAGCCTCTTCAGTCCCCAGAACTCCATATGCATGCCTAGGTGTGAATTATTTCTAGAAGAATATTCTCATGAGGATTTGAATTTCTGTTATTCTCAGTGGGCTCAGAAGATATGTCCCATGTTGGCCATTTTCATTCAGTCTGGGCTGTTGGTGGGAACTGGAAGTTACCGCCTGCTGCTGGTGTTTGCTGCTCTGCATGAAACGCGACAAGTGACTTTTGTTCTGGTTTCCAGTTTTGGAGTGTTGCTAAATGATAAAAACTCCTTGTCAGTTTTCAAACTATACAGCATTGATTTAGTGTCAGGGTAAGAAAAAGACACATACACGTATTGCTCTTTTTGTGCTGAAGCATGCATGGGTGAATGTGGGGAAAATGTGTTAAGCAGCTGGATGGTTTACTGTGTGTCCTGTTTTTGCACTGATGAAAGAAGTTGCCAGGAAGGCGACACTGATGATGCCACTTGTCTTTGAAATGGGCTCCAGGTTGTTGTTTAACTCCATTTCCACAAGCAGTGGAACTTCACAGTGAGAAGGAAGGATAGAGAAGAGAAAAGATCAACAATCCTATTGCTTTAGAATTTAGTTTTGCATCAACTTTGGCCAGATGAGAAATGCTTGCTGTAGTTGCGACTTGCTTTCTTGTTGGGCTGTCTGGAGCAAATAATTAATGTAATTTGTTTACAAATACTCAAGTCTTCTGTTAGCCCATGTCATTTATTATGTAGGGCTTGTGTGTGAAAACCATGTCCAATGCACTGATACAGCTAGTAGGAAGTTTGGCTGAGCTGAGGAGTTCTATATAACATGATGAAATTTTTGGATGTACCCCCACCAAATTATTTATGGGTTTTTTTTAGATTCTAGGTAGAGATTGCTATGTTCCATGTTGGTTTAGGAGGCTGGGAGAAAGAGGCTGTCATTGTGAAATAAGAGTGTCGGGACAAGTAGCTAGTTGAGAACTGATGGGAATAACTCCCTGCTCAGACAAGTCTATATTCCAATGAAAGTCTGATGTCCTTATTTTAAGGAAATCTCTTCTTATTACAGTGACAGTGGCGGTTCACAGCCTGCTGTGCTCTACTGAAGTGTTCACATCAATAGCAAAGGAAATGATGCCATGAATGTTTTTCTCCCCAGGTGCTGAAGAAGTCTTGCTGCTCGCTAGAAGGACTGACTTGAGGAGGATTTCCCTGGACATGCCAGATTTCACTGACATTATTCTGCAGATAGACAATATTAGACATGCAATTGCCATAGACTATGATCCTGTGGAAGGCTACATCTACTGGACGGATGATGATGTCCGGGCAATTCGTCGGGCCTACCTTGATGGCTCTGGAGCACAGACGCTGGTAACCACAGAAATCAACCATCCAGATGGTATTGCTGTGGATTGGGTGGCGAGGAACCTGTACTGGACTGATACTGGAACAGACCGCATTGAAGTGACCCGGTTGAATGGGACATCAAGAAAGATCCTTATTTCGGAAAACCTAGATGAACCTCGAGCAATAGTGCTCAATCCTGTAATGGGGTAAGTTTTGTGTTTATTGATAGCCCTGTGACAGGTCTTTGGATCCAGTTTATGGTTTCCTGAAACTGAAAACCTGCAAATTGCAAGATGATGTGTGTATTATTTGTCAAATGTTCTGGAAATAACTGGCTTTCCCTTGCTTCATCCCTTCAATACTGTCTATATAAAAGGTGACTTCTAAATATAGTGTTCTTCAATGGACCTACACATTGTGCGTTTGGTTGAATTTTCTTTTCTCTGCGTCTCCAGTGTTATCATAACTGTGAAAGAATTGGGCCACTGCACATTTTCAATAGTTTATTTAGTGCTGAAACTTTGTATTGTCATCGCTTATTACAGTTTGAGTTGGCTTGTTTGCTGTGGTTGGGGAAGCAGAAAGTAAGTTCTTTCAAAAGCAGGACAGATTTTGACACATCTTTGTCTTGCATGTTACATGCATTGACTGTTTACCCTCGGGTTTTTTTACAGCTACATGTATTGGACGGACTGGGGTGAAAGTCCAAAGATAGAGTGTGCTTATTTGGATGGCTCAGAAAGGCGAGTTCTGGTGAATACGTCCCTAGGTTGGCCTAATGGCTTAGCACTGGATCTTGAAAAAGACAAGCTTTACTGGGGAGATGCAAAAACAGATAAAATTGAGGTGAGTAATAGAGCCATACTTCAGTGCATTCTTAGTAAACAAGTGCTGTTCTCATGTGCTGCTTCATGTCTTGGATACATTTATCCATTTTTTGAGGAGTCTGTTGTTTCATTAATATTAACATGATATTTAGCATAACAAGACATGTTTGAGAAGAAAGGAAACACATTCATGTGGTTCAGAAAACTTTTGCAAGAAATGTTTGTTATGTCTACATTGCTACAAGTGTAATTTAATTGCTTGAAATCTCAGGTTTTACCTGAGGCTTTTGCAACAAATTGGGACACTCAGGTACAACCTCTTTAAAAGATGTTTTGACTTGTCTGTGGTGCTTGGAACTAGTATCTAAAATTGCTGCATGCGGAAGACTTCATCCAAGGTTTGTGTACAGGAGAAGGTGGATGTGGGGGCCCAAAGAGCCGTATTTCAGGACCTTAATGATTATGTGATGTCCAAGTGCATGGACAAGAAGTAATTTTTAATGTACTGCTGGCTTTGAAAACAATGTAGGCATTTTACCGCTGAATTTCAGTAGGGGAAATCCTCTTCACAGTGTTGTATAAACATTTATGACAATATTTAGTATTTCTTAGTTGAAAGAACGTCTGATAGAACATGGTGTGATTCCTTTATGCCTCCCTTTCTTTGGAAAGAATTTTCTTAAAAATGCAAAAAATTCATCCTGTCTAGCTATTGCTCAAACACTAGAAAAAGTTGGACGAATTATCCACTCATTTGTTATGATGTGCTCCCAGGAGTAAGGTAGTGAAGTGTGTCTTGGAGATTCACTGCTTTAAATTTAAAATATGGTCAAAGCAGTCATGTGTACTGGTCTAGTCATGGATATTGGCAATTGCAGCAGGGAGGCCTGAGACGTTCCAAGAGACATTCTCCTAAAGGAGATGCCTTTTTTCCCCATTGTTTTTGCATTAGTATCCCATGAGCAAATCTTAATCTAAAAGAATAATTATGCTGCCACAGAAGTGAAACAAGTCTTAGGTATCACACTGAGTCCCAAAGTAGTTTCACTCAGAGCAGAAGGTGATAAACTGAATAACTGAAAGAGTTAGAATGAAGGTTTGGGGCAAGGATTTTTTGGACTTCTGAGCATGTGTTCATGAGATTCTGAGGTTTCAGTGAATAATTAACAGCTGAGTATTCAACTGAGAGGAAATTCAGCAAATTGGTAGAGCTTGATAATACTGTGATGTAGAAGGGCACATGGCTTTTGTGTAATCTAGGAATACTAATTAACAGCCATTTTATACATTTGTTGTGGATGTGTTCATGGAGTTACTGAAGACCTGTATGTAGTAGTGGGCTTACTTGCACGAGTGTGTCCATTTAATCTGAGACAGCTGAGGATATGGATAGAGAATATGAATACAGCCAGATGTTGTGAAGAAGTCTCCAACAGTTGCTTAAGATCCTGTTGTGTTCCCCACCACCCTCAATGCTTAGTTTCTAAATAAAATAGTTGTTTAAGAAGTGCATCTTGTTACTGGCCACTTGTGCTCATATTTCTAAGAAGGAAAAATTGGATTTTGAACCTCAATCTAAAGTTGTTATAGTAGGTTATGATTAACCCAAGGGTTTGGATGACAGCATGAGACGTGACCTGAGATCAGGCAAATTCAAAAATTCCTGCTCTGTTATCATTAGATCATTAGATATATCAGCCACACGAATGTTCCTTTTTAATGTCTTGTTAAGCTCCAGGTGATTGGTGGCCGTAGGTCCCTTGACCTGGTTGTGGTCTGTTCTTAGTATGAAGTAGTGTCCTGGTTTTGGCTGGGATAGAGTTAATTGTCTTCCTAGTAGCTGGCACAGCGCTGTGTGTTGGGTTTAGTAGGAGAAGAATGTTGGTAACACACGGATGGTTTCGGTTGTTGCTCAGTCGTGTTTAGACTCAGTCAAGGACTTTTCAGCTTCTCCGGCCCAGCCAGCAAGAAGGCTGGAGGGTCACAAGAAAGTTGGGAGGGGACACAGCCAGGAGAGCTGCCCCAAACTGGCCAAAGGGGTATTCCATACCATGGGACGTCATGCC
>JAVKLA010000021.1:8858467-8906764 GCA_034782735.1 Sagittarius serpentarius | reverse complement strand
CTTTCTTGTTGTTATTAGTGTCATTGTTAGTTTCTCCCTTTCTGTTCTATTAAACTGTTCTTATCTCAACCCAGGAGTTTTATTTTTCTTTTCTGATTCTCTCCCCCATCCCACTGGGTGGGGAGGCAGTGATTGAGCGGCTGCATAGGGCTGAGTTGGTGCCTGGGGTTAAACCACGACAAGTAGTAGTTTATCTTCCACAAAGGTGTCAGAAGAACAGTTTGAAAATTAAAGGTGCTAAATAATTAGCTCTGAGTATTTTAATTTGAAAAGGGAATTCTCCGGGGAATTTGAATTAGCTTCAAAGTAAGATGAGGGGAATAACTAGCTAATTGAAATCAATTCATAAAAACAATTATCCAACCCGAATATGAGAGTAAAGCCCCCCCAAAGTTTCTTCTCTTTAAAGCAGTAATTAAAAATTTTCTTCTGTGGTATAAGCCAGTTTGCTGGAGTCGTGTTTTCACTATACTGTTACAACAGTCTATTTCTGTACCAATGCCTAAAAAGAGCAATATAGAAATTTTTCCCTTGGTCATGGCCTGTGAAGTCGATTGAGTTTTTGTGTTGTTTGGGGGAGTAGCATATGCAGCAGTTTTAGGTAAAGCAAGATAAGCAAGACTGTCTGCTAGCTCCAGAAATGTAACTTCACTGTTTGGCAGTCGCTCAGTACTGGGCTTGATGACTATCGGAGAGGTCCTGTCCCCCCTTACCTTTCAGCCTGCAGGACCGGGAACGTTCCAGGTGTCACCTTTCATAGCTGGGACCATAGCTGTGCAATGCATTGCATGGGTTTAAGCAGTCTATTCAGTCTGTCTCACTTCATTGTAAGGCAGCGAAGCCAGCTCTACTGTTTGGTTTGGCATCAAAGTTTAGGAAAATCAGAGAAGCCAAAGTAAGGGCTTTTTATTCCCTCAGTTTTTCTTTGCTTATTATACTTACTTCTTGTAGTTCTCTTCTACTTGCAAAAACAGAGAAGAGGGTGGTTCACTTGGTGTTGCAAACAGAAGCTACTCTCTATGTGAAGCGGATTGTGACATGCGGATACGTTGATTCCTATATATTGTGCAACCCCATTTTAATTGTTAACACAAAGAATGAAATCGCCATGCTCCAAGAAATGGATTCCACGTTTTCTTAGATTAAAACAGGTGTAAATACTCTCATTTTAAGTCTGTCTTCCTGCCCCCCTCCTTTTTTTTTTCTTTTTGCTCTTTTTCTCTTTATGCTTGAAGTTTACTTTTGTTAGCTATAGTGAACAGGCTGCTTCTGAGGCTGTATTTACAAATATCTGAATAGACCCATTTAGGATATGATGAGGAAAAAAAATTGCGTGTGTTTGCCCGCAGTTCTGAACTGTGCTGTGAAGGGGTCTGTCATGGTCTGTTCCGGACTGGCACGAGTTAAAATGGCACCGGCATGTTATCAGTAGGAATGCATGTTAGATGTCTATTGCAGAACTTCCATTAGAAAACAAATTTTTGGTTTCCATTTTGGAATAAGTGCCAGACGCGTTTGTATATTCTGCTCACTTGGGAAAGAGCTGTGTGACTTAACCAGTCACTGACACAGCTCAGATACTGGCCAGTTTGAGATTGGTCTCTAATAGAGCTTCTTTTCATTAATAATCCTCTACAAGATGAAAAAAGTGCACTAAGAAAATATTTTAAAATAGAAGCAAGTGGATCCGATGAATTGTATTTCGCATTTCTTGCTCATTCTGCTGTGTTTGTAACCTAACAACAGTCCTTTCCCGCAAGATTCCTGTGTTTCAGAGGCTTTGTGGGTACCCTGGATTTTCCCAGTAAGCCATAGTTTGTGCTGCTCTGCTGGTCCCAGTACTCACGAAACCTCCCTGTATGGTGTATGAGGTGGGGCATTTCCACTTTTACTCGCTGTTGAAGTTACTCAGCATAAACTCAGTCTCATGCGCGTGTTCTGTTGCCAAGAGCACGCCATTTAAGTGACTTGCTAATGCAGCTGGTGTCTCGGTGATTTGTTCAGTATGTGTACGTATGTCTGCTGCATTCACAGCTTGTCAGAAAAAAAAAAACAGCTGACTGCAAGGCAAGGATACGCGTTTATATTTTATGCTATAGTTGAGCTAGGTGAGTATTAGGATTTTTCTTTTTCCCGGAGTGCTCCTGAAGGAGGAAGGCTTCAGCTGGCTGGAGGGCACCTACGGGGTTCAGAGAGTGGCACTCCGCAATCGCGCTCCACTGCGGAAGGCAGAGAAGGTGGCATGTGGATCCCTGCGTGGTGCCTTGTATGTGCTGGGGGTGATAGCAGAGAGGGACAGTGGCTGGGGCAGTGTATTGCTCTGTGTTGGAGTAGTTGCTGTTAAGGCACATCCTCTACCCCCATCGCCTTCTTGTCAGAGCCATTAGTTTCTCTTGGGCTTTTGCGGTGCTGTCACTTGACAGTTTTCTCACCTGGTAACTACAGTCCCAGAATTCCTGAAGCAACTAGAAATTTTCCAGAGACCAAAGATCTGTGAAAGGCATAAAGTAAAGGAGGAAATTCCCATCTCCTCTGTTATACTCTATCCATCTACTTTCACCTGCTTCAACATGTCCCACTTCACTGTATAGAAATTACAAAACAGAATAAACTGAAACCATTTTCTCTAGTACTGTGCAGAGCGTGGTTGGACTTAAAGGCTGTTGGGGAAGAAGAAGTATTAAGACTGCTGCCCAGTGACGTAAAAAGTGCACTATGTAGGCTTTTCTGTAGCTTGCTGACAAACTGCTTGTAGATGAGAATTGCTTTCATCACATAGCATGGCTTCAGCTGCTTTCCGTATAGAAAAAAAAGAGTGACTATAGCTTGTGCGTATTTGTGCGTATCTCTGCTTGGTATTCTGCTCTGGTTTCTGATATTTTAGATCTGCGGGGAGTCATCTTATTCTTTGTGGGAAGGCCAGTTCATATACAAAGTTCTTAAACAGTGACTGAACTTTGGACAGCTTGGAAATTTGATAAGCTGAAGACATCTGTCTTATTTTTGCTGGACCTCGGGTTTGAAATGTACTGTAAATGTCTCTGGTTTGTTTTTTTTTGTTTGCTTGTTTTGGGGGTGGTTTTGTTTGGTTTTGGGAACACATTTTGACATTACTTTTGGGTGTGCTCTTCCACAATTAGGAGAGAAATGCTGCGGAGCTGTTGAGGGTACCAAGCAGCGTCCTATACCAGGGGAGTATGTTCTTATTTGTGCCTGTAAAACTTCACGGGGTGAAAACAGCAAGTTACCCTTTCCTGACAAAAACCCTTTCCTAACTTCCCATCTGCAGCATTCAGCTGCAACACAAAGGGCCCAGTCACTTCGCAAGCAGTTTGCATCCTGAAGAAACCATTTGGCAAGGCTTGTCAAAATTTTGCTTGACAGTAGCCTATGGGGCTTTTGCTGCAGATTAGGCACCCTGTGATAACATGTTGTTCCCAGCTTTTAAATTTTTCTTTTTATTAGTTTGGCAAAGTGTATGGCAAGGAAAAATATATAGCGAATTTTGAGTCGTGTCTGTCGAAATCATGTGTTTGTCCGCATGGCTTCATCTACGAGTGAGGGGCGTGGATTAATCCAGCTGAACCCTGGATTTTACTGACAGAGAAAAGGTACTTTCCAGGAACAAACAGCAGCTTAATAAGGATTACAGGGTTCCAGCAGAGAGAAAAGCAAAGACCCAATGGCGTCCACGTGTAGAGTTTCCTAATTCTCCTTAAAAACAATTTTGTGGTTAGCCAGGTTTTCCCATGTATTGTTTCTTCAGCATTTGCTTAAAGTGCCTAAGGTATAATTGCATAATGAGCAATTACTGAATTCTCAGGTGCCTGTTGTTACGTATGCATTTTACTTAAGTTTGTGCAATATGCTTGGAATAAATGTTATGCAGACTATCCCTTCTGGCAGGTTCCCCTTGTCCCCGTCCCCCCCGCTTCCCCTCCCTTGACAAATGTCCTTCATATGTCTTTGCAGAAGGCTCATAATTAGGTACAGTAATTCTTTGCAAGTTTGTAGGGTGTTTGAGTCTAAAGTGTAAGTCAGCACCAGATGACAATCCTGGAGTTCACTGAAAAAATTTTCCAAGATGCAGTTATGTGGGCTGTCCTTGAAATTTAAGGAAACAATCTTTATAATTAGTTTGTTGTTGATTACATTCTCCCTAAATACTGTAAAAGGACTTTTGGAACAATTTGTTACTTAAATGGGAGCAGGCTTTGCAGAAGTCAGTTGTACTGGAGAGAAAAATTAACAGCTAAACTAATTTAAGGCTGCTTTTTCTAAACAAGTCCGAGTATACTTTTTTAATTACACTTTGTTTTCTAACTGTTTGACCTAAAAATGCAATATTTAATTTATACATGAGACGTTTTCTCATAACCGATACATTTGTGGGGGGGGGTGTGTGTGTTTCTTTGCATTGGCAGTTTTCACCAAAGCATTAAAAAAACTGTGTAGTATAATAAACTACTTGGGAGATATTCTGGACTGATTTATTGAGACAGGCAAATCTCACAGAGAGGAAAACTAATTTAAACTTATCGCCACATGCTAATTAGTTATAAAAAACTCAAAGCATCATTTTTCTATAAATATAAGTGTATTTCAGAAGACCTAGTTTATATTTATATTAATGCAAATAATCCCCACACTGCATATTTGTATTAATACATGAGAACAGAAAAGTGAAATGGATATAGAAATAAGAAATACAGGATCACCCTGATCTAAAGAACAGATATCATTCTAAATAGACAGCTGCAGTAATAAAATCACTTCAGTTGATGATAGTGAGGGAGCCTTAATTTCGGTGATTTTTCTTTTGAAACTTCTCAGTGACGTTTGATTTGATTTAGAACTGTGGCACAGAAACGTCAGCTAATGTAATTGTTAGAAGTAAGTTACTAATTGAAGCTTATACTATGGTCCCTAGATGAAACATATATACACTGTATCCTACACTTTTTGCTTCGGATACATTTGTAAATTATGTCTTTTCTAGATGCAAGTGCTGCATATCTAAAGTGATGCATATCATATGATACTGTCATATAATACATTAATGTTGAATAGCACATGTCAGAATTGGACGTGTATATGTCCCTGCTGTTCATATAGCCCTGTTCAGCAGCGTGTTCCTGCAGCCTGGACTGCTCCTTTGCATGCTGCCGTTAGTGCCACTTGTAGTTTTTCTTTTTGCAATGTACTACTCTCCTGACTGGGACTAAGCTATGTTGTTGGAGTAGTGACGTGTACATGTTTGTGGCCATTGGGTATTTTTTTTTGTTGGAGGTTTTGTATGTGGTTTGTGAGCATTGTACACCACTATGTTTCTATTAAATAGCTGTTAGGCCTCTGTTGCTATGTGTTTTGTTTGAAGAACCAGCAAACACAAATGCTGTTGTAGGTGGATGGTTTTTTTTGTTTTACCTGAAGGAAGCTGCTCAGCAAACGTTACCACATGAGAGCTATATTCATAGCAGTGTCCAAAGACCTGGCCTGTAACTATCTTTCAAGGTTATGAAGGATAATAATCTATACTAGTGAGCTTGGGACCGAATTTTTACCAGCAACCAGATAGTCATTGTAGAATGGATAAGAGGAGTCATTTGGAGGAAGGATTATCTTAAATGTCCAGTTCTTGGACTTTGTTAACACTGATGACAAATTAGTTACAATTGCTTTTCCAAGAGGGACATTGCCGGGATGGAACACAGGCTTTCTGGGAGGGAAGAGAGCTGTTATCTTTGACTTCAGTGCTTTAACGATGACAATTACAAATATCTGTGGAGAGTTGCATAAAGAATAAAACAGATTCTCACTTAATTCTACAAAATTACATAAAGCCTGACAGGGTTCTTTCAGTGAAAAGGGGGTGTGCGTGTTTAGGAAGAAGAAGGAAACCTGGCAGCTAGGGGAAGAGGGTCTTTTATTTTATCCTCTTCAGGAATCCCCACTCTCCTGTCTGCCTGTTGACTGTGTTCTGCTTACACCATCAGACTTATCACCAGATTTGGAGTCAAGAATAAGCACCTCAGTTCAGACTGGCAGGGATGTTAGTGGAGTCTCACATTCCTCTGCTGAAAGAATTGAGAGTTTTCTGCTCAGGCATATTTGGAATGATTTTTCTTAACTAGTTTGCTACCGTAGAAATGATGTTGTAGTTGGTCCAGCCTTGTACACACCAGCCTGTAGTGGGGAACAGAGACTGCCGAGATGACACAATGATCTGTAATGTTCAGCAGGTCAGACCACTGGGTGATTTCAGATCCTAACAATTTCTTATGAATTTAAACTCTTCTGGCTGTGTTACATGTTTCTGAACCCCGAACTCTGGTTCAGGATTTCCTGCTGTGAGACTACCTCTTTCTGGAACACAGAAATATCGCCAGCCTCTACCTGCTAACACACAATGTCCATGTCCTCTTTAGGAGCACAGAACCTTTTAATCCCACTCTTCTAATTACAAGATCAAGTTGTCTGTATTTTGCTTACTGCTTAATTAGGAGTATCAATGTTGTTTTATACCCTGCACCATATGAGCTTTGTTTACTTTTAAGAGGACTGTTACCAAGTGTGGGAGCTGCTGAAGAAAGTCAGATCCAGGTTCATAAAATGAGATGCTTTAGCTTATCAGAACATAAGTGTTCCACCTTTCTGCTCTAAGCTATGTAGTAAGGAAGTGTTCACAGAGCAGAGAGACTCATTGACCGAGTGGAAGATGATGAACTTGCCAAGGTGAATTCCCTCCTGTCCCTTTTCAGCGTTCTGAATTAGCTACCAGGTGAACTTGTATCTGAGCCCTGAGCAAGAGAAGGGTATGACAGTGTTGAAGAGGAAAGTGTTCGGTGTAAGGGACACATCTGAATTTGGCCGGTTCCATCCTGTGTTCAGTCGTGCTCTTGGAGATACATAGAATTTTCCATTCTTCAGCAGTCTTGAGTAAAACTGCTGCTGCTGTTCCAGATGGGATGGGATGGGATGGAGGGTGCCTTCGCAGGTGGATGATAGCCTAGCCTCAATTAGTCTTGTCTTTATCTTCTGGCTGAAATGTAGCAGCCCAGTAAACGAATGTGGAGGCTTCAGCCCTAAAGGAAAATGTCCTGGACCACAAACATTGTACCATGTCTCCTCAGCAGCATGTGGTGCCGTGAGCACATTCTTAGTTCTTTAGGCTGAGATTTCCCAGATAACTTCAAATCAAATTCAAGACTCCAGTTCTTGGTCTAGGCCATGCATATGGAAGAGGCAGCTACACGTCTGAAGTGAAGACTGCTCTCTGGGATACTGTTAGGCATAAATGGATTTTCCACAATAAAGGCAAATCTTTTCTGAGTAAAGAGAATTTTTTTCTTAAAGGTTGTGCTGAGATACTGGATTAAGCTCCCCTCCTCCCCACTTTTCCCAATTTCTGAGAACTAAAAAACATCAAGAAGTTCAGTACTCTGTGTTCCAGGTGCAAGGTTCATATTAGTTGACCTTGCCTTCAGCATCGTAAATAACCAGAAATGTTCGTCTGTAAAGAAATAAAGCAAAACCATCCTTGCAGCAAAACCCCATTGTGTGGAAGCAGTTGCAGCATGGGCTTCTTGTCCCAAGCAGAGGATACAGGAGATGATGCGGCCTGTGTTAGTCAAGCCACTTAATGCACTAGTAGAAAACTCTCAAATAATGGATTTGATCGAATGACCAGTAGGATGCTCTTGATCAGGGATTCTCCCAAACTTTTACATGCCCAGCTTGATACTGTATCCATTAGCTTCAAAGTGAAAAATCCAGAAATACTGGCAGCTGCCAGTTTAAATACTCCTTTAAGTCTTTCCACAGTGGAATCTGTACCAGTATGAACTTAATTTCATCTACAACCGTTTATGATTTATTAGGGTTGCTGTATAGTCATAAAGACCTCTAAATCTTGTCAGTTTTCCAGGGACTATATTGTTTGGTACTACCTTTTTTAAAGTGATGACTTAAAAAATGAGCAACTGACAGACAGCTTCTAAATTTGGTCTTTGTGGAGTGCTCAGGAATTACTTCTGTATGTGCAGCTTTTGCTATATTTATCAAGAGGAAATCCTGAGGATGTATTAAAGTACAAAGTTGAAGAATTATTTAAGTTTTACATGCTTGAGGCTCTCCTTTCTCCCTGAAGGATTATTTTAGGCTGTCTGATATCAAATCACCCTTTTCCGCTGGCTCTCCTTTCTCCCTGAAGAATTATTTTGGCTGTCTGATACCAAATCACCCTTTTCCGCTTGCTAGGGAGAGAATTCGGCTTTACTTCCCTTGCTGGGATCAACTTCCTGTATTTAAAAGAGGGGGTTTGTATTCAGTGGTATGAAAGCTTCTGTACCTATGAAGAGTGGAAATGGGCCCCACTTTATGAGAACCTGATGTCTTTTCTGGCGCAGAGTAAGTACGTCTTTTTCCAGTTGCTGAGAAAAAGGTGGTTTCCATGGAAGTTGGAGTAACTTGGAGTTTCTTTGTCAGACTAGCAGGTAGGATAGTTAAGAGAGTTTTTAACTTAGTAACCTTCTTGAAGTTGCTTGCTATCTTGTTTGCCAGTCTCTATGAGGAATTTCCTTTAAATACTATTCTCCTTTTTGCTTGTGTTTTCCTACTTTCTCCTGTTCTCTTCCAAGAATAATACTGAGCTTTGCCGTACAGCTTACCTCTGACCTAGAGGGAATGTGATCTGTACCGCCCAGGAGCGGTGATCCCATGAATGTTGACTTACGGCAGTGTTGAGAGGGGCTTGTTTCCCTGATACTTTGGGGATAGTTGCGTCAATATGCACAGCGTACCCTATCAGGTAAGTTGGTTTGTCACCGTAGTTTGGGAATTAACTTTTCACTGCAAAAAAAGTCCTTCCCCTGCTCTTACCTTCCTATTGCTGTTTTGGAAGAAAAGTATTGGAGATACTTGACCTTTCAGTGTCTGCAACTCTCTTCCTCGTATATAATCCTTTGAACCCACCAGGGAGGACACTGCACCTTCTCGGTGTTTAGTGACCTTACATGTAAGCTTTTCAAATGAAGAATAAAGCATTTTGTGCCACAAACACAAATTCTAGCTGCCTTCTATTTCAGCTTTTTTTAAGGCTTCTGCATTGGTGATAGTATTTCACAGCACCCTAGAAGATCATGTTTGGAAAGCACCAGCTGGATTGTCTTGAGCGACGCTGGGAGGGCAGGTGGTGGTACCGCATGTGCCTGTCGGCAGAAATTTCTGCAGCCTTTGGTTGTGAAACGTGTGAACCTGGGTGCTGCTAGAAACAGGAGATCTGGCGTGATGGGCTGGCCTGGTGGGGTTCCCGTGATTCTGAAGAAAGCATGCTAAAATAGAAGTGTAGAACTTGCTTTTCATGCCACGTCTTATTAGTGAAATTTTGAAAGCTGTCGGTACTGTTTTTAGACTTGTATCATCCGTCCCTAACAAGAGAGAAGTCTAACAGACATACATGACAGCCACCGCCAGCCTACCCTAGTTCTCCCAAGATTGCCTGCAACGGTGGGAAATTTTTCTGATAAATGTCAGTAGGGTAGATGAGACCAAAGGGGTTTGTGGCTATTTAGCCTTTCTAAAAAATTCTTCAGTGTGCTGATGGGATAGCAGTCACTCAAAGGAAGACTTCCTTTGCTTGGCTTGATTGACCAGAGTCATTCTGTGGGAAAGGATGCTAACTTATTCTAAACTGAAGGTGACCCTTGCCTTTTTGTGAGCAATAAAGACATAATAGAGGCCCAGTTAGGGTTCAGAGGAACCCCCACAGCCATCTGCACACTTCATTGGCAGAAGTGGCTTTCACTTGAACTTGCATTTGACAAGTGTTTTCTGTCTCTTTCTCATTCAGAAGGGTCCTTCAAAGCCAAGTAATTGAAATGCTCTCAGCCCTCGCTCCTTTTCCTCCTTCCCCCAGACTTGCTTAAATTGCAGGGCAACTGGTATTCAGTGTTAATGAGGAAAAATGCATGCGCTTCCAAAGCTCACACTTTTTTTCCTTCCAATAGGGAAGTTTCTAAAAAAAAACCCCTTTTCCACACTTTCCAGCAACATCTTCATAAAGCAAAAGCTCGGGGGTGGGGGAGGAAGTGTTTCTGTTGCATGTTGCGTTGCCGTTTCTCTCTCCCTCTCCCACTCTTTTTTTTTTTTTTTTTTTTGGTCGTCTTTTTTTTTTTCCATTGGGCTGGACTTTTTGAAATGAAACACAAATCAGGTCTCTGGAATAAAAGGTTGTGAGTATGCCTTGTGGCATTTGGAATGAGACTATTCACTGCCTGAATGACTATAAATAGAAAGCAAGGAGCTGCGTATTTCTCAGTTCAGACTCCCTGCAAAGAAGCGCCCTTCCCAGTTAAAGGGTGACTTTTTGAAAGAAACCTTGTTCCTTGTGCTGAATTGAATTGCTCCAGGAATCCCTCTCCTTGCAGCGTGCATAAAAAAGCATTAATCTTTTAATTTATTTCTCCTTTTTAAAGGCGGTATCCTCCATCATAAATGTGTATTCTTAACCACGTTGCCAGATATGCCTGTCTTGTCTGTACAGAGCTGCATGTAAAAAAAATTCTGAGCGCAGAACAAACATTGTTCTCGGAAATTTTTGTGCCTGAAAGCTTTCTTTTTGGCTCTGGGCCAGCTGTCGGCTCCCTTTTTATCTGGTATTCATTCTTCAGTGAGAAGGCTAAATTAGTAGCACTCAGGTCTTTGGGGTCTTTTTTTTTTTTTTTTTTTTTTTAGGAATTGAGGAACAGAATGGGAATTGTGATTGATTTTTATAATAAAAGATTTGATTCTCCCAACACACTTGTGATGTTGCCGACAGTAAGAACCCCAATAGCTTACTGTTGCAGTTCTGCAGACAATTTGTTTGGCTGATTTGGCTGTTAAAAAATGCTCATAAATCTCCCGTGTTGTGCAGTTATGCAAATTTAGTGCAATCATTTTTCTTCCTCCTCCCCTTTTCAGAAGGACTTTAGTATTAAAGAAAGCAGCATAGTAAATGGGAGGAAAATGTTTGATGGGTTTGTGAGTTGGCAACGTTAAACATCCGAGCACTGGAGCTGTTGGATTGGCTTTTTCCTCTTTTTCCCTTTTTTCTCTTTCATTTTCCCTTTTTTTTCTTTTCCCCTCTCTCCCTTTTTCTTCTCCCCCTTCCCCTTTTTCCCTCCTAACACAGTGGTGTTCTGTGTGGTGTTATTTTGAAAGCTGCTTCTAATTTTCTCCTCAGACCTTTTGTTTCACATTTTTTTCTGCCTTCAAAAAACTAGCAAGAGCAGCCTTCTTCACAGAGTCGTCTTTTCCCTGTTCACAGTTTTTAAAGAATGGGTCTATAGACTTGTTGCACTGCTCCTTCTGTTACTGATGGATTCCTGGTTGTGTGGGTTGTGGGTTTTTTGTTTGTTTGTGTAACAGAGGAATTAAAATGTTGACAACCACCTTAATTTTTTAAAGCTTAGCCTGTGCACAGCTTGCAGTGTTTTTTGCATTAGTACTAACATAAAAATGAGAGCAACAGCGAACGGGCAAGAAATAAAGGGAGTAATATGAGGTTGCTGTTCATATTTCTAATAAAAGGGGGAAAAAAGCAGAAAAAGAAATGTGCTCTTCGGCAAGCCCAGGAGAGCAGATTTTAAGAGGTCTCCAGGCAGGCTAAGGAGAGAAGAGATTCTGTAATATTTAATTTCTTTGTAGTTTTCTAAATTGTAATTTTCTTAGCTTAAAACTGATGGTCAGTGTCACTCAATAGGATTTTTCAGAGCTGGACACATGAATAACAAACTTTATAGAGAAATGTATTCACGTTGGTCATTTCCTTCTGTTGATCCCGACTGTTGAGACATCTTGATTATCCTTGTCGTTTTACATTTTGTCTGCGTGCTGGTTTCTGTGTGGGGCACCGTATGTTTTCCTTGTCACCTTTATTGTGTGACTGGCTTAACCTACGAAGGGCCCCTGCTGTCCTTCTGCGTTTGCAGCTAGCGTAGGTATTTCTGTCGCCTTTTCCATTTCCCTCGGGAGCCTCTTGTGAGCCATTGTACGAGCACGTTGGACTCTCTTTCGTCTTGCCTTGCCTCCAGTGACTTTTGTCCAACATTTAAAGCCGCTTTGTAGATGTCAGATACCATCCACTCGCAGCTGTAAAATTTGCCTGCTGCTATTCCCATCTTAGCTCATATTTTTACAGGAATTTTTTTCCTGCCTCTTAATTTGAAGTGACTTTGCTTCATGGGAAGTTTTACCTTTATGAATCTCCTTGAACAGAGCTCTTAGTTTAAAAAGACAAGCAATTGCTCAGATGATACTTTGCCAGTTATTCATCTGAGTTGCCTTTGAGTTCATCACTTAAAGTTACTTTCTAGCTAAAAAACCCTACATGCAGTTTTTCTTAGATCAAATATTGCATTGGCTTATTTTTAATTATATTGCCCACTAGTTCATGATTATATGAAATTTTGGATCATGTGCTGTTTTAACTTAGCAGTAAGATCTTTTTATATGTAGTGTATATATATAAAAATATGTATATTTAATAATTATATATGTATATCCTATTGAAAAGTAAAACATTATGATTTGTACAATAGGCGGCAAGCACAGAGTGCACCTTTCTGCTAGCTATGGGTCTGACTTTATTCATTGTTACAATATCAAACATTTTTAGCAGATTTAAGGCAAGAAGAGACTTTTCAGGAAGGACATCATTAGAACCTAGGTAGTTGCTTCTAACATAAAGCTCACCTCCTTTCTGTCATATGTATTATTAACTTTTTAGTCTTTGGATGCCTGAAAACCCGATTGCTCTCGCCTAGCAGGTAAAGCACAGGAGACCCCCTCTGCTTTAGAAGCCACTAGTCATGGAAGTTGTGTCCTCCGAGAGAAGGCAGGTGAGATCTGTCTCTAGGAGAGAAGAACTGTTCTTTTGTTTCCCTCCCCTGGGGTTTCTCCTTATCAAGCTGGTTAAAGCAGCAAGGTTGTAGACCCAGCTACCCTGTTGTCATCTTCCGTTCCTATGATGAGTCCTTCTGTTTTAGCCCCAAGCCGTTAGCATAGATCTACATGAGGAAAGTCCCCACTCAACCCCCCTTGTCTCTTCAACACAACTCAGAAGGGATCTTCAATTTATCAGATAATCAGTAAGAGTTAACAAACTCAGTGCATCAATTTTACCGATGTCTATGGTGAAAGATGTGGTTTGGTTTGAGGCCTCCCTCCCCTGACTCAGCAGTAAGGAGGGTTTTACAAATTGTGCTCAAAGAGTGCGGATAGTCAGTCTTACAGGTTACCTCCTCAGGTTCTCTCCGCTCTTGTCACGTGAGCTTTTCCTAACCCAGAAGCAATGTACGTTTAAGTCTCATCCAAATTCCGTGCTATCTGTGAACAAAAATAGCTAAGTAATTGCCTTCTCCGTTGATGTAAGGTATAAATAAAAACATTGCTTTTACTTTAATAGTGCTTTTACTGGATTCTTATGCATGCTCCTTTGTTTTTTCTTTGCTTTACTTTTCTTCAGTCTAACCTCAAGAGGTAGCGTTACTGTTAACTCTCATGGCTCAGGGCTCCAGCTGCATGCCTGTCTGTAGGAGTCAGAACGTTTCTGTGTCTCGTGTGTAACTGAGAAGACCTGTTCACCTTGGCTGCATCTGGAGGCGTGACACTGAGTCAGTGGTCTGAGGAGATGCAGAAAATCCTTTCTTCATAAGTACTTGGTGTGCCTTGTGTATGTGCAGTCACAAGGTTCTGGGGTTAGGAAGGCATATTCTCTAGAATATTCTCTAGAACTTGCTGTCCAGCCTGATACGTGATCCTTTTACCATTGTATAGAGCTGGGAGCCGTGCGTCTGTATTTTGGCAGTGTTGGTGTCATCCACTTTGCCTGTGGCATGCTGTTTGGTCATCTTCATTGCAACTAGAGGGAGCTCGGTATGGAGAGATGCATGAATTCAAGCGGACCTTGTTTTCTTAAATGGTTTTGAGATTGACGTTTATGAACCATTTAATGAGTTGGTGATTTTAGGCGGGTGGGACGGTGTTTTTTTCTTTGGAAGGCAAAGCAGTTATGTTTCTTTTCGGCAAAAAATGGTTCTCTGCTCTCCACTGATAAATGGTGTCATCATATAGCAGCACAGGATAATCTACGTATTCCCTGTTCTCATTGTATAACTGTTTCTGAACACTGGATTTGCTGGTGCAGATTCATACTCACTGGAAATAATACAACTACCCAAGTCTGTTGTCAGAACAGAATATTAATTAAATCAAATTAATAAAAATGCTTTAAAAGAGAAGGTGCAACCAGCAGCTGAATGTAGAGCTGGTACTAAGTGCATGTGGCAACATGAAGCAGGACCTGGACTGAAAGCACAGAAATGAATGTCTTTGTTAAAGTGTAACTGAAATATTTGTCATGAGCATTAAAAAGAGAATTGCTTGGGTTTGTTTGCACAGCTCCCACAAAAATAATGTCAACTTAAGCACATTTTCGACACTCAACTTGTCACTGCCTGTGACAGCTTGTGTAGAAATCACTGCAGCTGAGAAATCTTGTCCCTGTGAATTTATGCTTAGATTGGAAGTTACTCCTGAAGACTGTGCCGTGCTTCGGAGATACCATTTTTGCTGGTCCGAACTGATACGGGAGATGACTTTGCCCTGCTGAACTCTTCCTTTAAAATGGCAAGGCCCAGCCAAAGGTGTGATATTACTGTAGTGATTTGGAAGTGTTGAGCACAAGAAGAATGAACAATTAATGCCAGGTTCCATGGGGAATCTGGGAGGTGACAGAGGTCAGAACCAGGATGTTCTGAAGATTCTTCTAGAGTAGTAATTACAAAACTCCTGGGTTTGGGTTTTTTTTTCTTAAAGGCTGGTTGCGTTCTGATGGCCCAGCAGAGGTTTATTAAGGCCCAGCCTTGGGCTTGCTCCCCTAGGGAGATACTGTATTTTGCAGCCACTTTTCAAGAGCATCCTGTGAGGCAGTGAAACATAAGTACTTTCCTTTTAGAGAAGGATTAAACTTTGTGCCACCCACTTCTAGAAAGTTGAAGAGCTCTTGTAGGTAGGGAGCATCTTTGCCCTTCATGTTACAGATGGTTAAACTGAGACATGTTTCAGTTATGTGAACTGCCTGGAGGCGGTTAGATTTGGGACTCAGGCCAGGTCTAAGCGTTGGGAGGGTTAGGAATGTGGAAAAAGTCATGCCCCTCAGCCTGTGCTAGAGCTGGGAAGGTCAAGTGCTTATGTCATCCAGAGAGCACCAGCACTCCTTCCTTTGGTATGAGATGTTCCTCTGCTAGTGGGCGTTTCTGGCAGTTGTACTGGGGAAATCTTCCAGCGTAAAGTAGATCCCCAGGGGACAAAAGTAGGTGGTACTTGTACTGACTTGCTGCAAGACCTTGGGTTGGGTGTTCCAGTATCATGTGCCCCTGTAGTAGAGGAAGGTTAGTGTTTTCCAGCTTGTTGAAGCCTTACTAATCTAAGGATTGTGAAATGCTACATAAATGTGAATTTAATGATTGATGCCAGGAAATGGGGAGATTCAAGGCATCTTTGTGGAGTGCCACTGCCTCTCCTTTAGCCTCTGCTCTTTCCTCCCTGTGGTTCGTCTTATGGTTTTAATGTTCTGATCTCGTGAATCTGCCTTCAAGGTTTCAGTAGCAGACTGCATGTCAAAATTGTTCTTGGTACAATCATTTGCCTTTCATCTTGTTTTATGAGCAGGCTTCTGGCATGGCCATACAGACAGCAAAAGGAACGTCTTCTCCTCCTTGCCTTTGACACTTTGCGTTCATGGCACTATGGAATGTGGGTCTGGAGACTTTGTATGGTTCTTATGCATTAACAGGATCTCCTTTTGGTGTGAGCTCAACACCTTTACAACAGTTCTACCTTGTCTGTCACCTGGTTGTTCCTGCTATGGAGACAGTTCACAGGGAGGAGGGATCCCATTTGTTCCACAGAACCAGCGCACTTGCTGCCACCTTTGTGCAGTCAAGAGCTTCTTACCCATGTTTTTTCTTGTCTTCTACTTCCGAGATGGGAAGAATCTACAAGATAACTGGCCTTTTTTCCCTTCATTTTCATAGTTATCAGTAACCTGTTGATTGTGCTACAATATATGGAAATCAATACTAGCTGTTACTTACCATTTTTAAGAACAAAGTAAAGGTTGCATCAGTTTGTGCCTTCATTATCTATTTCCTGGCTTTTGAAAGTTTGACCTTGTGACTGTAATAGGGCATCCGGTAGCACAGGACAGCTTTGTCAATGCAAAGTTAAAGTTCTTTGTGTTGGTGAATATCCCAGCTTGCTTAGATCTTGTGAAAGAAGTTGAAAACACATAGCAAATGGCTCTCAGAAGAGAAAAGATTGCCAGTGAGGTTTGGGAGGGGGAGGATGGGCTGAGATCAAAGATAATTTGCTACTACAGACTGATAATAAAAGACAGATCACTTGATTTTAGAGCAACAGACTTAAGTTCTTAAACGTGTCAGATCAGTCCAGTCTCCAAAGTGGAGTGGGGTACCTCATGCTATGAATGAATGCTGGAACAGTTGAGATAATTTCTTTTTCTCCAAATTAAACTTGGTACAAATGCGCTTTGTTTTTCAGTGTTTACATGTTGAAACAAACATTTGGAGGAGAGGCACAGACAGAGTGAAGAGGTCCTATACATCTATATACTGTATTAACATCTGACAAGTTTATGTCAGCAGATGAGGCTCAAACAGTTTATTCTGATAACATCGAGGTCTTTGCCGTTCTTTGAGTTCTTGAGCAACTAATCCATTGGTGAATCAACCTGAGAACCGCTGTCTTTTTCAGCCTTGGTGCTTTAAAGTAAATGGACTCGAGCTTCTCCATTAGAGACCGGAGCAAAGAGTGAAATGAAATTCATTTCAGTAAGTTCTCAGATTTCTTCTGCTTTGGAGAGGTGAGTACTAGACAAGCCAAAGGCATGTTGCTTGTCAACTTCTCACCCTGGTATCTTTCCAAATAAGTGGGTGAAAGTTTTCACCCGAGATTTTTGCAAGTATTTTTTTTCTCCGTGTTGCAGCTGCTTTTGACAGTTCCTTAGAGAACTAACCGAGTGGGCAGTGCCAGCTGTTCATGGTGAAGGGGTAGGTAAAAGTCTCTTGTGTTGAATATACAGTTGGAACTCGCACACTGGCATTAAGATACAGGCAGTGGAAGGTGATGGGGCGTCTCCTATTTCTGATCAAACCAGCTTCAGCTTCCTTTCTGAGAGGAACTTCTTTGAGTATCTAATAGTTTACTATATAAACAGCTGCATGGCCCAGGCATTCCAAAATTTGAAATATTTTTCATGTGGTAATGACCAATTCTTTTAAAAAAGGAACTGGGATTGCATGTACTGAAGAAATTCACCACAGGCAATGTTTGAGTAAATTAGTTGATTTTTTACTCACAATCAGCATAACATTGACAAATATAAACACTGTGATCCCAATCCGGAAACTGCCTTATCCCTAATACAAACAAACAAGCAAACAAATCTTCCCTCTCTCCAGAGAAACCTCTCAGATGATAAACCATCAAGTCTAAATACGGTCCCAAATTTAAACAGGAAACTGGTATTTTTGTAGTCACAGTGGCTGCCTCCTCCCATGTCCTCAGGCTTAAAAAAAGCATTCGTTTCCAATAGACGCACGGAACGGTTGTTACAAGTGCTATTCTTTCATGTCAACCCAGTAACTCGGGAGTAGAAAATTAATTATTTTGGTCTGTTTAGATTGCTCTCTCTGGTTTTCAGCCTTGTTCAGTAAAATCAGGGGGAGACGTCCTCCATGACTCTGTACCTCTGCTGACACACGGGGTTCTCTGCAGCATCCTTGTCACCTGGCTTGTCATCCTTGCTGGCAGTGAGCTGGGAACTGAGGCTCAGATATGGCCCTAAGCCGTTCTCTGCAGCGGGTAAGACCCTGTGTGCTCAGCTGGGGTTATCGCAGTGCCCAGCACGTCAGGCTGGGTGGGTGTCCGTCTGTCCTTGCTCCCTGCTGCAGTGAGGTGCAGTGCCACCTCATCTTGGTCAGCTGGGTCACAGGAGAATAACACAGTTTAGTCCTGTCGAGCAGCAGTACTGGGATATTCTATTCGGACGGAGTTTGCATTCCTGAAATAAACGAGCGATTGCAGCGACTTCCGTAGTGTCTAAAGAGTGCTTAGAATATGTACCTCTCACTGGGTTGGAGAAAAGCTCCAGTTTTCTCACACACCCATGAGTGAAGAGCTGAGTTCTGGCGGCCAGGAGCATCCAGGTTCTCCATGTGTTAACTATGAGGCCTCTTCCTTCCGTATTTCTGCAGTGAATCTGACTGTTTTCAGAAGATGCTGAAAGGTCTGTAAAAGTGCCTTTTCTACCAGATCTAGAGTGTTGTAGCACTGTTGCTCTCCTTCCCCTCCACTTTCACCCTCATAACTTCTTTCTACCAGAGTACTATAATGATCACAAACAAGTAAATTGGCCTAAACAAAACACTGAGTAAATATGAAGAGACAAAGATATACCCCAAGCAGAAGTTTAATTCTGAAGAGGAAACTCTGGAGAGTCCACAAAGTACTCTGAAAAGTTATTCTCCCATTGCAAGTGGTCAGATATTGTAATTTTAAAAGATCCTCATGTTACAATTAAATGTTTAAATGAGGCTAAGAGGAATTTGTGAAACTGAAACGACAAAAGCCCCTGCAGCACTCTTAAAATGACAACTGGGAGGCAAAACTTCCTTTGGCAAGACAGATTTATTTTCTAGGCTTTCATACAGTGAGACCTGGTACTCAGGCTTTCATTTACATGGAAGTGAACTGCACCGGAAACCTAATTTAATGATGGAGTGTTTTTTCCCCCGAACAGTCATCTCCATCTTGGGTACTAAGTACTTGTCCTTGGAGGTTAACAATGAGATATCATTCTTCTGTATTGCAGAGGTACAGTTTCATTCTTGCCTCTGGCATAAATGCCTAATTTCAAGAGTCTGTAATAATTTGTACGTGGGCTTTGAGCTTCTGAAGGGAGAAAAAAGTAGTGCTGTAGTTTGTGGTCTCAGCATTTGGAAGCAGGAGTAACAAGACCCATACATATTCCCCTGGTTAAATTTTTTGTATTCCTTTTAAAACTATCTTCAGCCAAACCTCCCGCTCAGCTTTGTTCTTTCTGCCCTCTTATGCACTGTCTGTCAGGGATGTGAAAATTATGGACTCTTATTTCTGGTAGTTCCTGTGTGTTTCTTCAAAATGTGTGGGTGGCAGTGTCAATCTGGAGGCAGCAATGGGTCCTGTGACTTTACTAATGCTGCATTAACCGTCCGCGTGACCTACAGCAGTGTGTGGCAGTGTCCTGACTCAGTTTCCTTGCATGTAAGGTGGGGATAACTGATCGCTTTCTGTACGAAGTGTTTGGATCCGTGGATGGAAAGAAATGTGAAAGACGCTAAGCACTGCAGTTCGTCAGTAGAAAATTGACCTCTAGTTAGCCTCCCCCTTCTTCTAAGTATACACTGTGTTTGTTTGATAGTGGAAATCTAATCCTTTGGGAAGCACAAATTCCTATAACAGCTCTGATATGTATAAATAAAAACATATTTCTCATTACAAACAACATCAAAGCAATCGCAATATGGATTAAAATGCACAGCCCCCCTCCTCCATACTAATATGCAGCAATGCGGAGTTCAAATGAAGCCATTAGCAGTTATCTCCAAGTATTTGGCAAAAGCAACCACACTTGTGTAGCTACAGGCGATGAAAGTCCCTACTACAAAAAGGGAGGGACAGGGGGAGTAGCCTGCATTGATCTAATTAGTCAGTGAGGCACAAAGTATGTAAAATCTCATTATATATCACCAGGAAAATTTGGCTTGAGAAGTAAAGAATATGTAACTGATTTGTCCATGGGTGGGTTATTCGTGTCTTTGAATCTTCCAACAGGAAACAGGATTTCTGAAAACACAGTAGAGACACACACATACGCACTTACATGCACACACATAGAAATATATATATATGTACTTACATATCTGTGTTTATACATATGCACACGCATACATGTAGCCAGATCCTGAAACTCTTTCTCAGCCCAAGCGTACTCCAGGCGTGCTTCCATGAGAAAGTTCCTGATAGGTACAAAGTGAAGATTATTTTTTGATTCCTAATGAGGACTCTGAATCTTGCTAATGCCAGTCACAGCCTGAAAACACAGTGTGTGGCTGTTTCAGTGTTACTAAACCCAGAAGATGGGTTTGTCCCATTGCCCCAGGCAGTGCAGCTCATGCATGAAACAGCTCCTCTCCCTAAAGATCTGCTTAAAAATGGGGACTTAAAATGACTTTTTATAACTTGCCTTTTGCCCTTTTAAGCCTTTCAGGGATTCATGTTACATTTTAAAAAATTTCTCTGAAACCCAGAACACTTGAAACATTTACATGATAATTTAAGCCAAGATTCCCACCCAGTCAGTGTCTCTCAAGAGCTGAACATTTAAGTAAAATGCCAAATATAAGTTACAAAAAACCCCGAGCAACAAAAAAAACCACTACAACACCCAAGCAGCCACCCACCAAGCCCCAAAGCTAAATAGACAGAACAAAAGGGGAGAGGGAGAGACAGGCATTCAAATGAAGATACTAGTTCAGTCTTGCAGGTGGCCGGCAGCAGGGAAAAGGAAGAAGTCTTCCCACTCTAGCATCCCATTTCTTCCACACATGGAGTAAAACAGAAGGTTTGTGAGTCTCCAGAAGTTTATAGAATCAGAAGGAGGGGTGGGATTTGGAGAAAGTGATGAGTGTTATCACTGCACGTGCAATTAGTGATTTAGCTCTTGTTTGCAGGGTTCTTTAATAGATATTTAACGTTGGCTATGTTCCAACCGCATTCTGTTCTGCCTTTTCCTCCACTTCTCTGTGCTGACAAGATCATTTGTTTAATCCCGTTCTTGAAGAAGTTGTTCCCATTCTTTAATTTAGATGTTAAAACCTCTGTCGACCTGGTCAAGTTCTTCTTTATCAGAACAAAGCAGGGGTTGTTCTTTCTCCTTGCTTGCTTTCTCAGCTTTCCAATGCTTCTCTTAAATATGGGGAATTTGGATGTATCTTACCTGCTTCCCCTTTTATCCTTTATTTCTACCTGCCCCACTTCAGTAAACAAACATCATTGTGGAACTGACGTACCAGTGCACTGGGAAATAAGGATTTTTGTTCCCTCTTTGATAAGGGAAGACCAAAGCCAGAAACTTCCTCCAGTTGCCACTTCATAGGTAGGTACAGTGATGATAATTTCTGTAACATGCTACAAGGTCTGAGGGCACATTAATGGTCTTAGCAGCTGTGTATGCAGACAGCCTGCGAAGCACAAGAAGGAGTTACGCATGTTTAAAATGTGTTTCATCCCAATTTATGGAAGAACTCTTAGAGGAATTATGAACACTATCATTTCCCTGCTCCAGTTACATGAAGCTTAGCTCCCCGCCTACTCTGAGTGTCTTGTCCTCTGTCTGAGGGAAGAGGCTTCCAACATTACAGGGCTCGTACAGCCTCCGTGTTACATTGATCCTCATCCTTGTCACTTAAAGACGGCCTTACCTTTCCCATCAGGTCAATAAACTGTTTTCACAGAAGCAGCCCTTCGTTGTCCTGTTATGCAGCCTATTCTTCAGGAGATGGCATCTTCTGAAAGGCAGGTCCACTAGGTCTCCTGGTCTGCAAACCAGACAGAACTGCAGCTGCTTAGCATATGGCAGTCTGTCTTTGTGTCTTTATCTTCTTTGCCCCAGCCAGACTGGTGGGCTTGTTCTTGTTGGTCACCTTTGCATCTGTCACTCTGGTTCTGCTTTGCTTCCCTCCCTTGAGCTCTGCTGGGACACAAGTTTTCCACCCAACTCTGTTTTTTACTCTGGTTGAGGAGGTAATGCGGATCCTGGTCATACCAGAAGTGACTCGGTGAAGAGGAGAAAGATCTTGTGGCTCTCAGAAGTCGAGGTGAGCACAGTCAGATCCCACAGTTCTGACTGGGTGTTGCTTGCAGTAAACTGGCAAAAAAACCCGTCTTTTGCTTCTCCCCAAAACAAGAAGCGCTTATCTGCTGGTCCCTCTCAGAGTCTGTAAACTAACCAGGTTCCGTCTTGAGCTCTTCCTGAATGGTGACCACAACTTGCCATGTTAGAACAGAATCTAGAAAACAACAGAACTGCGTTGCTGGAGTTTAAATTTGAGCCTGGATATGCAGAAAGAAAAAAAATTATGCATCTGTGCCACTGACAAGGGCACCAAACTACCCAGGGGTTATTGATGCTTCACAACTACTTCGAGAATTCTCTGCTTTATGGGGAAGGACACAGCAGAACACAGAGGAGCTGTAGTGCAAGATACTTCCTATTTTCTGGGACTAAATCTCTGGTCCTCAGTTGCCTTGTCTGATACCTGTGCCTGTCTACAGATTATTTTCATGTGACATGGGGCAGCCGTATTTCAAATGCATTTATCAGCAGAATGCATCCAAGTGTCTGATCTCACACACAAGCGTAGCTCTGATTATTCTTTGTTTCTGAACATACAAGTCAACTTCCTCTTTCCAAAACTCAGGTGATTGAAGTTAAATATCACAGTGGAAATTATTTACGCTGTTTTTTCAGTCTGTGTCAGAGCAGAAGTCTGTTAGGTGGTCTTTGCCTTGCAGCTCCCCATTGATGTTCTTCTGTCAGCCATGGTGAAGGCACTAGGAGTGCCTCCATGGAGAATACCGCATCAGGTAAACTCAGCTGCTGGAAGGCTACATGATACGATGATTTTCTCCTTTTTAAAGAAGGAATTCTGGTGTTGATTATATCACTGTTGAAGCTCACATCAGGAATTAATTACTGATATTTGCGTTCTCTCTATAAACGGTGCTAAGCAGGACTATATCAAGATGCATCTGGCTGTAGGTTTTTCTTTCCCATAGGATAATGGAGGCCTTAAAAATTGTATTTTATCCTTAGCTATTTAGAGAAGTCATCTTTTTTTTTTTTTTTTGGTCCCCAGAGAGCCTTCTGAATGGTTTGTCTGATTGGAGATTGCCTTCATGGCCACTTTACTGCAATTAAAAGTGTGTATTTTTTGATTTTGCAGCTATTTGTTTTTATAGCTATTTCAGAGTGTTTTACAATGGAGTTGTAAACCACTACTCGTGCAAAAGGTGTATAGAAATGAATCCCTTTCAGCTAATTATAAATAAATAAATAATAATAATAAATAAACCCACAAAAAACAGATGTGCAGGTGGACATCTGAGGACCTAGCTTTTTGTTGAGACTGGTCTCATCCCTGAAACTCTTGCGTCCTTTCATTCTGTGCTTTCCAATGAATGGTACAGCAACCTTAAAGCCAGAAGCGCTGTGCAAGGTATGAGATCAAAAGGGTAGCTGGAGCCAAGGCAGGAATGCTGTGCCCTTTTTGGAACGGGGGTAGGATGCTTCACAAGTGCTGGGGCCCTGCACTTTGAGCCAAAGTTTAAATCTAACTTTAGAAAAGAAGCTGAATATTTGTGTCCTTGAAAACTGAAACCAGGTCTTTTTGCAAGCCTGCAAACTTGGAGATTATAATGAAAACAAAAAATGTTGGCAATTACTGAGGTTGCTAAATGAGCGATTACTGCCATGTGGGGTTGGCAGAGATCTCTGGTAAAGGGTAGAGGGGGTGTCTCTGCAGCCGGTTAATGTTCTTCAGCTGGTACTGGCAGCCTTCTGCCTAGAGCCCCACCGGCAGCATATTTCCCAAGAGGTGGACCTCGGCCAGCGTTCTCTGGAACTGGACTTGACCCTTGAGTGAGAGGCTGGAGGGAATGATTTATACGCGTGAAGTATGAATGCAGCACAGCGTCTCATTCTGAATAGCGGGTGTGCTTTTGCAGCAGACTTCTTAAATGAAAAGGCAGAAGGTAGCTGAAACAGACTGTCTAGCCTTTTTATGAGCTGCTTTGTTTTAAAGCTGGCTGAGGGAAGGAGTGGAATATTAGCTGTGGTATGCTGAGGAAGATTGCATCTTGACTAAACAACCGAAAAAAGGAGCTCGGGTACTCACTCAGTACAGTTTACGAAGAGAACATGGCAAACGCAACACCAAAATCAAATGTTACGCTTTTTTTTTTTTTTTTTTAGGTATGTTTGTTCCCTTATAAAAATAGACCTCTTCGTAAAGGAGAAGCACTTTTACATTGTCCACAAGCGTATGCGTAAAGGAGGTGCATAAGCCTGCAGAGGCTGGGGAAAGTAAGTCCTGGGGAAAGTAAGTCCTGTAGTGCAGTGAACAGGGCACTGGGAGCCGGTGAAACCATGGTCTTGTGTTAGGAAGCTCCCCCACCCCCCAATCATGTGCTTTTTATATAATTCGGATCACAGGGCAGCTAAGTCACTTGCTTTCGTTAACCACAAGCTCTAGGAAGAGCAAACATAGAGTATGCAAGTGCTTTCCTAAAATTAATGTAAAATAAATGCTAAGAGGGGGGTAGTGACATACCTGAGAAATATCTGTTAACTAGTAGTCTGTTCTCTTATCTCTCAAAAGCCGGGTCTGATACCCATGTCTCAAACTAAGATCACAAGAGTCTCCTCAGCCCACGCAGTACTGAGAGAAATATGTTTGTTTTTTCTCTGTTGTACCAGTCTGTTGTTGTCAAGAGGTTTTTTCATTGCAAAGGCAAAGTGACTTTTAGATCCAGGACATCCTTGGTATAAAGTATCCTGCTAGCCTGACATATGGCATGCAGGTTTGCCCAGCTACATCAACAATTCCTCAATTTTTTTTCTAACGTGATAAGGTGACTTTTTAATTTAATGGAACCACATAGACCTGACAAAAAGGAAGCCTTGATTAAATCTGTGATAATACTGCAGAGATTCTTCTTCTTCTACTACTAAATGGTTCATTGAGTGTATGGAAGGATGGAGGAATGTGAAGGGAAATAAGATTTCAAGAGTGGGTGTGTCATCTATTATGGGATTATTACTTCAAATTACGCTTACAAACACTGTCTAGAAAGGTGCAGCTTCTGGCTGCATATGGGGGGCTTTACACCTATAAGGTGGTAATAACCTATAGGAAAACCAAACAGAAATAATGTATTGTTAACAATAAATATGTTTTAAACAACGCCCAGAAATATATCTGAAATCTAAGTTCACTTTATAAAACAAAGTTTTAAAAGATTATTTTTTTTTTAATCTAGAAGAAAAATTAGAAGTTCTGTAACTTAACTTTCCAAGTCACGGCTTTTTTTTTTTTTTTTTTGTTAATCTAATTAAATCAGTCTAAAGAAAAAGAAAATGCAGAGAATATTTTTTGTTGTTATGGTTATGTTTGAGGCTTATTAACATAATTGCACCAAAACTGGGATTGAAGTTTGTTGTTTTATAAGAGCATTGTGGTTCTCAGTCCGCCACCACAGCTGGCGGGTTGTCTGTTGGCAATGCATTCCATATGTGCTGGAGACCACAGCATGGAGGGATTTACAGGGTACAAGATGGAGTGCAAATAATGGAGGTGGGAAGCACTCGTCTCTGCTTATTTTTTAGAATAAAAAGGCTTCACAAAACAGCAGTCACACAGAATCACAGAATGGTTGAGGTAGGAAGGGAAGTCGTCAGGTCCAGCCCCTGTGCTCAAGCAGGGCCACCTAGAACTGGTTGCCCAGGACCATGACTTTTTGGTTGCCCAGGACCGGATGGCTTTGGAATATCTCCAAGGATGGAGACTCCACACCCTCCCTGGGCAACCTGTGCCGGTGCTCGGTCACCCTCACAGTGAAGAAGTGTTTCCTGATGCTCGGAGGGAACCTCCTGTGTTTCAAGCTATGCCCATTGCCTCTGGTCCTGTCACTGGGTACCACTGAAAAGAGCCTGGCTCCATCTTTTTTACACCCTTCCGGCAGGTATTTACATATGTTCACGAGATTTCCCCCCTGAGCCTTCTCTTCTCCAGGCTAAATAGGCCCAGCTCTCTCAGCATTTTCTCGTAAGGCAGATGCTCCAGTCCCTTAATCATCTTCCTTGCCCTTTGCTAGACTCACACCACCATGTCCACATCTCTTTTGTGCTGAGGAGCCAAGAACTGGACACGGTACTCCAGGGACAGCCTCACCAGTGCTGAGTAGAAGGGAAAGATCACCTCCCTCGACCTGCTGGTGGCACTCCTCCTAACACAGCCCAGAATACTGTTCGCCGCCTTTGCAGCAAGGGCACATTGCTGGCTCACATTCAACTTGGTGTCCGCCAGGACCGCCAGGTCCTTTTCTGCCAAGCTGCTTTCCAGCTGGGTGGCCCTCAGCTTACATAGGTGCCGTGGGGCTGTTCCTCCCCAGGTGCAGGACTTTGCAGTTCTCTTTGCTGAACTTTACGAGGTCCCTGTCAGCATGATTCTGCAGCCTTCACGTACAACCTTTGAATGAACATCCAAACACAATTTGATTTCAGCTAAGGGATCACAGGATTGGCAGAAGGGGTTGAAGAAACTGTAGCTGTGTATTGGCACATACTATGTAGAACTGTGTTTAGTATAATGTGGGGGTGACCATGTCACTGACCTTACTGCAGAAGAGGCTAAATGAAGAAGTATTACATGTGCTTCAAGTTCTACATGACTGTTTTGTCCAAGGGTAATCAAGAAAATATATTTATATGATGCTGAGTGCATTACACCCACAAAAATAAACTAGTGCTCAATGTATATAGTTCTTTACCATATTTCTGCTATTTTAAGCAGTTGACAACATCCGGTTGTTTTGAAAGGCTGAAACTGGAATGCCAGGAGAAGAGTGTGCCATTCTTGTGCCTCAGAGTGGCTCACTCTTAGATTTTCTTGCTACTGCATCTTTAAAGTGTTTCTTCGGTTGGACTTGAATCACACAGGCCACGGGTGACCTGGCAGCGTACATCCTGGGTCAGGCAGGAGTGCCGTGTTTCTGGCGCATTACCTGGAGTAAGCAACACTGGTGTAGATTCCTTATTAGGGCAGCGTGGGAAGACAGCACGTGATGTGGTATGAAACTCATTGACACAAACCTAGCCCTTCGGTGCTTTCTGAGTAAAATTGGTGGAAAAAATTCATAAGGGCGCTTTGCTTCAGGTGACCATGGCATTTCTGATTTGGAGATGAAAGCCTTCAGACCACATTTACAATGAGGTGTTGAGATTGGTTTAAGTCAGCACTGTAGCTGAGAGGACAGGAAAAGAAGTTGGTTTTACCCTGAGTCAAATCCTTGGTCTAGCTGACTGTACAGCCACAGAAATGCATATGCTGGCATAGAAGTAAATGAGATGAGCTGCAAGGGCTGATGTGTAGGAGAGGTTCTTGCACCATCTCTTCCAGTGGCTTAAAGTGATCATGAAGTTGCGGGGCTATTGTGTAATAAAATTATAGCCCCAGCTTATGCTGAGAGAGGTGGATGAGTATCTTAAACCTTTACCTCTGGCTTCAGTTCTGTCAAGTATGCAGAGCCAGGCATTCACCTGGGGAAAAAAAAAAAAAGACTCAACCCTTCTCATGGATACCGGTCGAATGACACTGGCTTTTGTAGCTCTTAATCCAAAATGAGAGGAGAATCAGATTGAAGAACTTTTTCCTAGGAAGCATATCAAATAGTTTTGCACTCATAGCAACAAGAGCCAGGAGAACCAGTTTCTTGCCTTCACGTGCCTCCGAAAGAAGAAAGCAAAGGGAGTGGGAAATCTTAGCACACATTTCTAGGGGTACTAACTTGAGAAGAAATAATACTGTTTGAATTACCATATTTCAGTTTTTCTTGGCTGGAAAACGGTAAGTTTTTTTCTTTTTTTTAATGCAAAAATAGTTTCAGAAAACATCCTTTGATATGTAACTGTTTTCACAGAAGCAGCTTTCAGATAAATTTTCCAGTAGATTGTGATTTCTTTTCTGATACTAGATAAATGATTCTTAAATGGACTTCTTTGCATACCCCTGCAACATCTTTCGGTTGGGCCATCGACCACTTCTGAGCTGGGAACAGGCTTCTCTCTAATTCCTTGTTTAAAAAACAAAGGAAGTTTGTATTGCCTTCATTCTCTGTACTGAGGTGAACTGCTGCTTTCTTTTTGAAGCCTTAGTTCGGGCAAGGCTGACATAGGTAGCTTGGAACTGAACACAGGAGAGGTGGATACTTCTGTGTTACTCAAGCAAGATCAGGAGTGATCCAGCCCTCCTTGTAGAATGACTTAAGTTACAGTGTTCATCCCTCAGGACCAGATTAATGTTTTAGAATTCGAGGAACCAGCCTGGCAGTTAAATTAGCTGGGGGGTTCTGTGAAGTGTTAGTAAAGGCTGTCATTTCCAAGTAAAGCTAAATACCTCATGGCATTCATGTTAATGGATGAGGCCAGCGAAAGAAGCCAAGTTTAAAACGGCCTCATGCTTTGTGCCTTGTTGCAGTTTATAATTTTAAGTATGTGAAGTTCGACTATTTTAACAAGGTTAAAATAATGATCTATAATGTATGTTGAATAAATTGCCTTTATGATTAAATTAAATGATTACATTTTATTTGCAAATCCTAAGTATTTGTGGCTCAAATCCTTGTTCGGAAGTAACCTTATTTTGGTGATTGTTTACTTTTTTTGTTTCAAAATAAATGCTTCTTTCAGGAATTTCATGCAGAATTTTAGATTTTTTGTGTATTTTCATAGGCAGCTTACCAATGATTCCTTTAAGCTTTTTTTATTGTTGCCTGAAGTTCCAGCAGGTTTAAATAAAGCTTAAGCATGTGTTTCTGATTAATTTGTAAGCTTTCTGTAGGAATACTGGAAAGTAGACCAATAATATGACTGCAAATTTTTTTGTTTAATTTAGAATACATGCTTTTATGCTGCTTTCAGAAAAAAACAAAACAGTGTAATGCCATGTATTCTTAAAGATACTCACACAAACAAGTGCTGTAGTAGGGTTATGCCTTTATGTTACAGTAGCAGATAAAAGTTGCATCCAAGTTGAGTGCTGTTGTGCTCGCTGCTGTACATGCCTCTCATATTTGGCAGAGTTCCTCCAAAGCCTTTAATATTGTACAGTATTTGCATTTGTCTCCAATTCTCCCTTCCTTTCCACCTCTTATTCCTGTGTCTATTGAACGTATTAGAAACCAGAAATGTCACGTCCAGTCTAGATGCAAACTCTGCCTACTACAGCTGAGAGACACAGCTTTGGGTTTGCATTAAACAGTTCCAACCATCTGTCTATCTTGTACTTGTTCTTGTACTTTAGAGTTGTATTGTCTGAAAAGGCATTAATAAGATCTCGGCAGGGAGAAGTGGGTGCAGCTGATTATCTCCTGTGATCCCTGTCTTTTATTTGAGAGCGTGAGTACTGCTAAAATAGTACTTGAGCTCAGGCACAGAGAGGATACTAGTTTGGAGATTCTTCCCCTCCGAATTGGGATCAGAAGGTGGGAAACACTTTACACAGATGATCATTTCCAGTCTTTCTTTCTAAGTCAACTTCTACTTCTTGTTCCTTTCAGGACTTCCTGTTACGTTATTGAGTTAGAACTTTAAAAAGGGCATCTGGGGTCAGGCCAAAGTCCATCTACTCCTGGTATCTGACTCCAACAGCGAACCAAAACAGGTATCTATAGAAGAGGAAAAGCTGGATATGCATACACTATTTACCTGAACTACTCTCTCATCTTTCAAATATTTTTAAGCTCAGGGGTTTTTCCTTGACGTGGCAGGGCAACAGTTGATCCATATAGTCTGGGTGCCTGGGAGCTAAGAGTTCAGTGATCGGTATTTCTCTCTTTGCCCTTTACCTGTATTAAAATGTACTGTTAGAGCAGTGTATTTGTGGGTCACATGAAATGCTTTATTTTTGAATCTACTGCTTCATCACTGTTCTAGCCTGGGCTGCTATGGTTGCAGTTGCTTGTATGCTACAGAAACAACTATTGTAGAAATAACTATCCTTCTAAAAACAAGCCCTCCAATCCCAAACCATAAAAATATAGCTACTGGTGTTTCATTGTCCGTTTCTTGTAAACGCAGTCTCCTGTAATATCAGGTTTTCAATTGTGCCGGCCTTCAGGGAGGGAAATAGTCATTAATGAATTCTTTTAAAAAAATTATAGTTCAAATTAACATAGATTTCCCTCCCCACCCCTTTAAAGTTGAATCCTGCTTTTCTGCTGAACCTTTCTAGGCTTAGAAGCATCATGTTGCAGTCTCTGTTTGGAAAGATGAGGTTTTGCCCCAGTCCAGTGTTTGCAAGGTCAAGGGAATACAGGGCAGAAAGATAAGACTTGGAGTGCAAGCAGGTGGAACCCTTGCCTCCTCTGCAAGATCAGGGTGAAAAAACTGCTCTTTTCCCCTGTCATCAGGCTCCTCACCTTTCACACGTAATAATTTGAAAGTGAGCCTGGAGGTTTGGATTTTGTTATTGCAGGAGAGAGTCATTAGTGGGCAGATCGCAGGTGAGAGGTGGTGTTGGGTCGGTTTTTACTGCTTGGCTTTGCAGACGTGCCCTGTGGGTGACTCAGTTGCAGGCACAGATTATATTTTGCCCCTTTTACCTGGGATTGAGTGTCTTCAGATAGTGCTACTTTCACATTAAATGTGAGCTTTTGGGGCATTTGCATAGGAATAAGAGAGCACAAGCTTTATGAGGCTTTGAGCAACCTGGTCTAGTGGGAGGTGTCCCTGCCCGCAGCAGGGCGCTTGGAACGAGATGACCTTTAAGGTCCCTTCCAACCCAAACCATTCTGTGATTCTGTGGTTTGTTTCTAATTAACTGTCAGCCCTCTAAGGTACAATTATCAACTATGTAACACATAAGTCTTCAATTAATGTATGTATTATTTTAGAATATGTACCCCAATTAATTTTAAGTCTAAAATCACTCCTACTGTTTCTACTCCTCTTTTTACCCAGTGAGGCACACTATAAAGCCATACTTTTCCTGTGGGTCTGTGACGTCGCTGAAGATGGTGTTACACAAGTTCTTTGCATCGGTGCCTGCTGGCGGTCCCTGCCCTCCCTCTCTCATAGCGCATTCCTGCTCTGTTCTGGCTGGCATAGCAGTCTGTGCAGCCACATGGAAAACCAAAGCAGGGAACTGATCCAGCTGAAAAATAACTATCTGAAAAGGTTTAAATGTTTCAGTCTGATACATTTTCTGCCACACGAGTAGTTGTGCTGACATGGCAAGAAGGTGTTGGTGTGAATAGGGGAATGAGAGGCCAAAGGCAAGGTGGCATCTGCTTGAACTGGCCCAAGTGGCACTGCCTGCCAGATTTGAAGCTGTGCTCTGAAAGATACATTAGCTTGGCTCCTTTCTTTGGACAGACAAGGCAGGGTTTGGAAAAGAGGAAGAAATTTTATCTGTGTTGGGCACATGGAGAAATAATGTTTGGAGAGATTTGGTGACTTACTTGAGGTTACACACTGGGATCCATCTTTGTCTAGTATTTGAGCCGTAAAACTAAACCATCCTCCCGATACCCGAGTTAACTCCTCACCTTCAAATAGAAGGGACTCTTGGGTACTTTTCTTTTTGAGTGGAGCTGTTAATTATGATCTTAGACCAGCCTGACAAAGGCAGAGAAGAAGCTTGGAAGTTGCAGTTGACTGTAGCTAACTTCCTGAACATGGTGTGTATGTTTGCTCTTCTCCTATCAGTAGATGCCAAATATACTTCTCTTACTTACTTATGTTGGGGTACAGGGAATCATACCCTAAAAAAAATCCGTCTTGTAAGCTGGAAGGACATCCTAAATTTCTGCTAAACTCTTGACTCCGCTATTTCATATTGGTTTGATCTACTCTCAGGAGCCTTCTACGCATCTCTCGCTCTTTGCTGGCTAGGCCTAGGGTCTTGGATTGAAAATAAGCTGAATGGACTGAAGAATTTATATTATCTTGAGTGAAGCCAGCCCTCTATATGAATATATGTATATTTTTCTTGCAGTAAGTGGAAAATATTGCACGTTAACCTCACTTGAAAGGTTATTCCGCCTGGCAAATGCCCTCACTTGTGTGAGCATGGGAAGGGAGGCACTGTGGTGGGGTGAGTCCAATGTTAGATTGGCCCTTGAGTCTCTTGAGTTCTCTGTGTTGCTTGGTGATTCAAGGCAACTTCTTTCCTATGCCTCCGTTGTCCTGTCGGGAGAACAGGATGGTGTTACTTTCCTTTTTGTTAAAGTACACTGAGCTCATCTGGTGAAAAAGCTGTTTTAAGAACTGGGGTAGGACAATTAGCTCATACAGATCTAGGTGAAAAATGTAACATTCTGAGCAATTCAGCTGATGGTCTGACCTCCAGAGGGGGCTACTGAAGAGAGCAACGTGATGGAGCATCTTCCTGTGTTACATTTACCCCATGAGAGAGTTTGAGTTTTGGCTGCAGAAGTACTGGCACCCTCCCTGTGCAACACCACAAAACACATTCTGTACCACAGTCATCGGGGACAGGGCCTTCAGCTGTGCAGGACTTGGTTTCCTGTGGTGAACCTAATGGGCTGACCTTCAGAACATCCTCTAAGGGTCTGTCTGTCCTGCCAGGCTGTGGCCTGAGAAGGAAAGGTAGCTTTATTTGAAAACAGATCGAGATTGTGCTGGCAAAAGTTAAGGTGGTTTGCCTTTTCAACCATTTGCAGGGACTAGAGACCATCTGGTAACTAATTTTGTCGGTAAACTCTCTGAAAGCTACCTCGAATAACTTACTGATATTAATAGTGTCTCAAATAAATATGATTGGTAGTATTGCTTACCAAGTGACAGTGGAGTGCAGGCATCTTACCAAGGCAGGAGGAGCCTGGCCATGATCTGTTCTTTCAGCAGATACCTTTCAGCTGTGAGAGGGCTTGCATGTGTCAGCGCTTGCTCCGCTGAGGTACCTGGCTTAGTTCTGCAGGAGCTAGCAGTGAAGCTGTGTTAGCACAGTATCTTAGCCTGGGCTCTGTACAGCTGTTGATACTCCAGGTAACTGTGGGCAACCTAGTTTAGGTTTATGTGCGTGGCTTTTACTTGTGCTTTGTTGACGTACACCTTACATGATGGTATGTAAGAGTGGACTTACTGGATTAGGCTAATGCAGTGTTCCTATAAACAGTACAAACAGGAGGGAATCACAATCAGAATTTGCTGTTTACTTGGGCGAGGAGGCTTCATGAGATGAGGAACTGATAGAATACTTATAGGTGCATGCAGGAGTCCTTACACTTTCATTGCTTGCCTCCAAGGAGGCACTCTGTGCCCGCTTCCATTGGTTGTATTTGTATTGGATTAGTATTTCATCTTCCTCACTCTGATAGAAGTATTTGTTTAATGAGAGAACATTGATTCAATTCCTGAGGAATAACTAAGGGAGGTACATGAGACTTGGTTAATCCATTACTAAATGAGGATGAAAGCATCCATTCTTCAAGGTGTAGTGCCATGACTAGATGGACATGTCAGCTAATCTAGGGTCTATTCTTTTAACCTTTGACTTCCAGTGGAATTTCCATGTGACACTTCTGGTGACTTAGAGCATAAAGGATTGTTTGGCTCTCTGAAGCACTGTACATACCTATCACAGTATGAAGAGGATGTGAAGAGCTACAAGTGGCTTCTGATAATTGCACTGGACAGAGGTTGACTGCGTGAGACCTAGCATTGTATGTAAAACAGAGATGGAAAGACCGCAAGAGGAGGTGATGACTAGAGCACTGTTTCTCAATCAGTTGTTCACAGACCTCTCATTGTCCGTAAGATAAAAGATGATTTTTTAAAAAGTTAAAAATCCACATATATTTGGGTAAGCAAACAAAAAGGAAAAAAATAGGAGTAGTAAATACTAGATTTAGTTTAATTTTTATTTCATTGCAAGTTAGTGTTAGCATGGTAACATTGGACAGGAGGCAAGTCTTTTCTTTGGAAAGGTTGACCAGCGCTGATGCCACTTTCTACTTCAAGATCAAGTGTAACTGTTATTCTTGACATCCTTTTGACTTTTTAAGGAATTCTAGTTGGCTACTGAAATTGCTGGTTTGTTTTTTGGACTCAAAAGTTTACCACAAATTTTCTTCTCATATCAAGCTTTTTTTTTTTTTTTTTCCTTCATGTTGTACATATAGGTTATAAATGTGCTTGCAGTCCCAATTTCATCAGCAGGAGTACAACATAGTAAATATTTATATGATGTGCTGTTTCCACAGACTTTTAGCTGTCTAGAGTTGGGAATTTGTTTGGATTTGGAAAGAAGAGGGTAAAGATCTTACAGGACTATTCAGATCCCTTTGAAGAAAAGGGAAATCAGGAGAGAAGTGAGAAAAATTAAGATATGTGTGTTTTAAAAATATTACTGCAAAAAGTTCAAATCCTTCTTCACCTTTCCCAGACTAGTTAACTAGAAGTTGGAAAGGCATATTGTCTTCATAATGGATGTTAGCTAAATTTCAGAGTTGTCACATGCCCCTTTAAACTTAACTCACAGTGGTCAACATTTCAGAATGAAGAAGTATTTATAGAAGATAAAATTTCCCTGAAGTGTGTTAAATAAGCAACCTCTACCTAAAAATAAAACTGAAATACTAATTCAGTAGATACTCTATGCTTTAGAGTCTAGCCACCAGTTGCCATCAATTATTTTGAGAATGTTTGTGTTTAACTTTTTCCCCTTTTAAGGAGTTTCGAAGCATGCCATCGTGTTCTTGCTTAGGAGAGATAAGTTGCAGAATTGACCAGCTGCACCCTTAAGCCTTTGATACCCTTTGAGCAGAGCAAAGTTCCGGAAATGTCAGGCTGGCGTAACTCATATGGAGAATATTAGCTGCTCCTAGCTGAGGTTTATAAAATATAAGCAGGTTCAAAATCACAGTCATGTTAACACAACCATTCCAACAAGAAGAAATTTATCCATCGATCAGTGTCTGTTCGAGCTTATTAGATGGGTTCATGTTTTGAAAAGTCTGTCTGAAAACCCAATACTCTCTCTGGAACTAGTAAGATTTTGTGAAGTCCTAGGAGAAAATCAGGTGTGGTGGTGATTTGATACAGAAAAGTATGAACAGATCAACACTGCAAATAACCACTTCACGTGGTGATAATATGAGCACAAGAATAAGAATACATTTTTTTTATAGTATTCCCAGAGAAAAAACTACTACTTTTCATAACATAAATTTATACTCTGTTGCATTTGGCATCATTGTAGGCAGTTAGCTCAGGTTTTTTTTAACAAGTCACTACTTAACTGTCTTGCATTCATTTGTAAGTGTAGATTTTAATTGGTATGAGACAGAAGAAATTGATAAAGGAAATGTGCTGGGGTCACTGCATTTGGAACAAACAGTTTTGGAGTATCCCATCAAGAAGCCAATGTTGCTAGTTTGTTGAGAATTTTTTTTGTGTGTAAGACTATCAGAAAAAGTTTGAGCGGGGGCTTTTTAACAATGACTTTAATGTGGTGTTACCCACGGGTTGCTTTACTTTGCCTGTCTCTAGGACAGGCATGGGTGCCCTAGCAGCCATAGCATACCACTGCCGCTGCGAGGTAGAGCCTAGCAGCAGGGATGGTTTGTCATTACTGCCATGCTTTATTAAGCTTTAGGAGGCTGTAAAGGTACTTGTGAGGGAAGGCTGCCAAAAAAGAGTACTGACCTTCAGTAACCCCCCTTGGAATTCTCTTTATTGAGCATCTCATAGTGGCTTTTGTATTATGAGTGAAACTATGACCCATGGGTGTAGCCATAGAGAAGTATCTTGTCATGCTGTATCCTCAACAAGCTAAAATGACATGTTCTGCAGTGAGAAGTGAGGAAATGTCTCTTAGAGAAAGGAAAACAATATGTAAGAAAAGAGTGGTGGTGTGTCGCTATGTGTATATGCAAATGGCAAATTGTTATCCACAGTTCAGTAGGGGTGTTTCACTCACGATGTTGTATAGATTCATTCTCCAGGGTCTCTTCATTCATAGCTTGTTTTAAGTGTAGGTGGGTGCTGATACTTTGCAGTTGGCAACCAACGCTAACACCTAAGCAGTGTGAAAGTTCAGAAAATAATAATTAAAATGTTCGTCAGCATAAAAAGTTACCTGAAATGAGAATGATCTGAGAGAATAACCACAATTGTGCATGTGGGATTAATCTACAAAATGTAATGACAATAGAAACCTGGTGAATTTTATTTATGAGGCAGCTTTTACCAGGTAGCCTAAATATTGTCAGGGTGGACAGAAATTATTGAGAACAGTGAGGAACTGCTTTCTAAACTCTCAAGTTTTACTCAAGTGTTCGAGGCAACAGATTTCTAAGAGACTCAAGTAGTCTTTTCTTGTGGAAAATGACCAGATATGTCTGTTGTCTGTCCATCCCCACCCTTTTTTGATATATGGGTTCTGGTACTGTTTGTTTTAACGTTATTCTCTTTTCTGCTTGTCAGTGTCTGCCAATACATGCCTGGCATTAGGCCCCTTCAGACCAAGAAAAAAAAAGGAGTTCACTTTTATCCCAAAGCACTGATGAAAGGTGGTTGTGTTTCAGCTGTTGGAAATGTTAACGAATGGCTTATACTCAGCTGAATATAGACTGTGGTACAGAATGCTCACAGCTGCTTCACTCTTCTCTTTTTGGTTCTTTACCCTCTGGAGTTTTCCACTTCTCTCCATTTTTCTTTATCTTTTTCTCTCCCCGTTGGCTGCCATCCACATGATTTGTCTCAAGTTCTTTCTCCAGCCGAAGACAACTGGGCATTGTTCACTCAAGATGCCTTTTTAGAGTCTTCTGGTAATAATCATTAGAAGCCATTCACAGAATCACAGACCGGTCGAGGCTGGAGCGGACCTCCGGAGGTCGTCTGGTCCAACCCCCCTCGCGCAGGGCCACCAAGAGCCAGTTGCCCAAGACCGTGATCAGTTGGCTTTTGAGTATCTCCAAGGATGGAGACTCCACAACCTCCCTGGGCAACCTGTTTCAGTTCTCAGTCGCCCTCACAGCAAAAGAAAGTGTAGCTCTCCCCTTCTGCAGGGGAAGAGGAATAGATCCACAAGAGAAGAGTCATAGACCAACAAGCCCACCCACCGCATGGGCCTTCTAATAATATGGCAGTCAAGTTGCTTTACTGTTGCCAACCTGCTATGTCTGCTTACTGCTCACATAGTGATTTAGCTCAGCCCAAGAACTGGTTTCCATTTGACTACAGTTTTGTCTGTAGCAATTGAATAAATTTTGTTTTATCTTAATGAATTAAATATAGGAGCAAGGTGTCCAAATTCTTTGCTATTCTGTCAAAAGACATCCTATATGTATGCTGAATAGTTGTTTTTTTCACAGATGCACCTGAAATATAACTTGACTACATGAATCACGCTGATGTGTAGAATTTAATTGCATTGTTTTACTTTAATCTTCTTCAAAGAGCCAAGAGCTTTGGAGTATTATATTTGGAAAATTTTGTTAAATCATTTTGCATACACTGCAGCAGCATCTAAAAAAAAAAAAATCACACTTTACTGTGTTCTTCGTGTAATTCAGATCATTAAGGTGTTTGATGTTGATTTAATTTTGCCCACAACAGATTTTAGCTGAGCTTGGCGATGTCTCGTTAGATTTGTCATTGAAGTCTTAAGACTAATCAGGGGCTTTTAGTGTATGCCTCTCTTCAAGGGAGGCTTTCCGTGTTTCGTATGGAAAGCACAGCAGATTTAGTATTGCATTTATTCTTTGACCCAAGTCGAGATCCATTTATCAGTTATAGAAAGAGGATGAAAACCCTGAGTAGAAAAAAGCCCATTCTAATCCCTTTGTGCTAAATGATAAGGAATGCACCTTACCAGCTTCCCTTTGGCTGCAGTTGGCTGGCTACACACCATTTCAGGTATTAAATGATGAGTTAATATGGTATTTTATTAGCTGTGCCTTTTTAGTGAAAGGAGTTGTGGTTTTGGCCATATTGCAAGGCCTGTTTGTAGGTTTTAATTTGCATCCTCATGGTTTCGGTTAATGTGCTATAATAGAAGTGAATCTCTGGGAAGATGGATGGGAGCAAAATTTGAAGTAAAGACCGTGTATATGTACCTGTATTGAACTGCATGCCACAGCTGACTGTTCAAGCTTTGCCGTGGCTGCTGCTAGAAGATAGTCTCAGGGTTAGCGTTTCCTGCTTGTTGCCATGAATTAGCTACCACGAAGAGGGCTCGATTGCCCACGGTACGAAAAATCCTCCACGTCAGAGCTGCCATTCTGCATCCAAGGGAAGCCTGCTTGGATTCATAGGTGTTCTGCCCACTGGACTGGAGGGAGGGATGTTTTGGAGGGAGAGAGCAAACATTTATTCCATCAACTTCTTAGCCAAAATAAAAGCCGTTAAGTATTTTATTGCTGTCTGATTCCACATTTTGGATCTCCATTCCCACTGTGCTTGAACAGCCATATAATGTAGGAATGCTGCAATAAGGTCTCCCTGGAGCCTTCTCTTCTCCAGGCTGAACAAACCCAACTCTCAGCCTTTCTTCCAGCCCTCGGATCATTTTTGTGGCCTCCTCTGGACTCACTCCAACAGGTCCATGTCTGTCTTGTACTGGGGACTCCGGAGCTGGATGCAGTACTCCAGGTGAGGTCTCACAAGAGCTGTATAGAGGGGGAGAATCGCTTCCCTCGACTGCTGGCCACGCTGTTTCTTATGCAGCCCAGGACATGATTGGCTTTCTGAGCTGCAAGTGCACGTTGCCAGGTCGTGTCCAATTTTTGGTCCACCAGTATCCCCAAGTCCTTCTTGGCAGGGCTGCTCAATCCGTTCATCCCCCAGCCTGTATTGATACCGAGGGTTGCCCTGACCCAGGTGCAGGACCTTACACTTGGCCTTGTTGAACTTCATGAGGTTCATGAAGTTCAACAGCTTGGTGTCATCTGCAACATCCACAGATGCGCATGGATTTAAATAATGTGTCTTTCTGCATCCTTGGATCCAGTCCTCATCTGGTGTATTTTAGTCAGCAGCTCTAGTGTTTGAATTATACTACTGTCCATGTCTCTAAAAGTAGTTGGAAATGCAGTAGTTTGATCATCATCCTGCTGATGCATTGTTGTAAAGGAAATGGTGTCTTGTTTACTTAGTGCGGTACCAGTTTGGCTCCAGCACCTGAGTATGCATGATGAACTTTTGAACCTGCAGTATTGCCTGTGGGATTGATACTGTTTTAAATAAGTGAGCATTTGGGGTTTGTCTGGACATGATGTAATGAGATAATTGCAGAACCATTTGGCTTTTAACCCCAGATACAGCCTTTTTTTTTTTTAGATATACTCTATTTAGCTTAACAAAACAAAAAGACATTAATCTTCAGTCTTTGGTACTTCAGGTAGTAGAAGAATTGTAGGTTGATGGGCTGACACAAAACTCCCCTGAAACTTAGTTTTCAGGAATGCCAGTGTTATTTTTAACTGTCTCCAGCAGGAGGCTTTTTGTGGGGAATGAATCCAGAGGTTTACTTTGCAGCGTGTGTTCATATTCACATAAGCTGCTGGATAGTCTTAAAGTTCTCGTGAAGTTTTCCTCTGTGGTTGAAGACATCTGCACTCTAATGTTGCCAGACAGACTGTGTTATAGTGATGATTTTTGTGTATAGCATGGGTAAATATAGGATGCAGTAGTTGACTGATCACCTCTGCTGTTAGGTTGGTGGTGGCTGGAAAATCTAGTGAGTGTCGGGTGTGTGTGGTGGGTTGACCTCAGCTGGATGCCAGATGCCCACCAAGCCGCTCTATCACTCCCCTCCTCAGCTGAACAAGGGAGTTGAAATACAATGAAAGGCTCATGGGTCGAGATGAGGACAGGGAGAGATCACTTACCAATTACCATCATGGGCAAAACAGGCTTGACTTGGAGAAAGTAATTTAATTTATTGCCAATCAAATCAGAGTAGGGTAATGAGAAATAAAACCAAATCTCGAAACATTTTCCCCCCACCCCTCCCTTCTTCCCAGGCTTAACTTTACTCCTGTTTTTCTCCACCTCCTCCCCCCCAGCAGCACAGGGGGACGGGGAATGGGGGTTGGGGTCCGTTCCTCACACCTTGTCTCTGCCGCTCCTTCCACCTCACGGGCGGGACTCGTGCTCCAGCATGGAGTCACTCCCACGAGGGACGGTCCTCCATGAACTTCTCCAGCGTGGGTCCTTCCCATGCGCCGCAATTCTGCACAAACTGCTCCGGCATGGGTACCCCACAGGGTCACAAACTCCTGCCACAGCAAACCTGCTCCAGCCTGGGCTCCTCTCTCCATGGGGCCACAGGTCCTGCCAGAAGCCTGCTCCAGCGCGGGCTTCCGACGGAGTCACAGCCTGCTCCGGCGCCGGGTTGTCCCGGGGCTGCGCGTGGAGATCTGCTCCAGCATGGGCCTCCCCAGGCTGCAGGGGCACAGGCTGCCTCACCAGGGTCTTCCCCATGGGCCGCAGGGGCGTCTCTGCTCCGGTGCCTGGAGCACCTCCTGCCCCTCCTTCTTCACCGGCCTGGGGGGCTGCAGGGCTGTTTCTCTCACACGTTCTCACTCCTCTCTCCTGGCTGCAGTTGCTGCTGCACAGTTTTTTCCCCTTTCTTAATTCTGTTATCCCAGAGGTGCTGCCACCGTCACTGATGGGCTCGGCCTTGGCCAGCAGCGGGTCCATCTTGGAGCTGCCTGGCATTGGCTCTGTCGGACATGGGGGAAGCTTCTAGCAGCTTCTCACAGAAGCCACCCCTGTAGCCCCCCCCCAACCTTGCCATGCAAACCCAGTACAGTGTGCTAGTATTTAACAGGTTTTTTTCAGATAAAATTCATGTAGTAAAATTGGTAACCACATCTTATTTGTGTTTCTCTAAAGGGGAAATGTTGTGCCCAAATCAACTGTGTCACAGAAGAAATGCATGTTGTTTTCACAAATTTATAAAGTATAAGGTTTCAAAGTGGAGATTTCATTTTTTAATTATTTGGATATCTAGCATGGTTGTGTGTGAACATACTGAAATTCACATGCTAATTTAGTAAGATGTGATAATTGTCATTGGTCATCTTAAAAAAAGAAACTGTAGGTGCTTCTGCTCCTTACCATGTATGGACAGAGCCTTACAACTTACTGTTTTATACTATCTGTATTAAATAGTGGTAAAACTAATGGCTTATTTTGACTGCCCCCAATATCGTTAGACATTTAATCGTTTAATATTACATTGCATTTAAGTTACAGACATTTTTTTAATAACAAATAAGTATTGCTTAAACACTTAGCAATTTAGAAGTCAGGGGAATACAGCATTGAAATGACCATAGCCATCTTTAAATCACAAGAAAATAGAAGAGTTGCATGGTGAAGGCAGCTTAATCACCTACAGGGTACAGGTTTAGTATTTTGAGTCTGAATAAACAAATAATTTCCAAATAATAGTAAAGAGGAGACGATTTAAAACCTTAATCACAGGCCATGGTAGCCTAAATTAAAGCACAGCACTTGTTTACCTTTGAAGCATTTCTAGCAACAAACGGAGATTTGATTGAATCATGTTGAAAAATAATTGTCTCAAGTTGAGGTTTTTGTTTTGGTTTTAATATGATACTGAACTCGATGCTGCTCACAGTATAAATTTTCGAGTAGCACCTTAAAAATATTGTAGTTGCATTGCTACCGATTGCAAGAAGTAGAATGGGGAGGAATCAGGGGATTTGTCAGATAAATGTTTTGCCTGGGTCTTATAAATACTCTTTGCCATGGGTAAGAGATGTCTGGATGATTGAAAAGATTATTGCAGTTTTTGTAGTAGATGGAGGTGACTTTAGGCATATGGCATCGGGAATTCTATGTGGACATTCTAATTCCTGTATTGCCCAATGATTATTGATCAGATTGATTGATTATTGGGTCAGACTATATGAATCTCTTTATGCCAAGCAAAGTGGGGTAGTACGAGATCATTGTAATGATTGGTTATGAAATAATTAACCAATAGCATATATATATCTGTGGGGCTTATCCTATCTCCAGTACTATTTTGCTTTCTCTGCAGTTTTAGGAATACAAATTTATATGTCAGTACTTACTCTACATCTTAAAGATCTTGCTTATGACAAGAGTGAGAAACACTTATTTCTTTTATGGTAAAAAAAGAGATTTCAGAAAGTGCAGATGCCACATGGCTTTGTTGTGCCCTGGAAGAATTCTGATGGCCTCTCTTCCCCGTGATTGAGTGCCAAACGTCATGCCAGCAATCCCTTGTTTCTGGGCAGAGAGTTCAGTAGTGAGACCAAGACATGAATGGAGATTAAAAGTCTCCTGAACCTCGCTCCCATCCCAAAAAGCCCTCCCCTTGTGGTGGTCTTTGCAGGTTTGAACTGATGCAAGTTAAATTCATGTTGCTTAGGTTTTTCAATGGAGAAGGGGTGAGATAAGCCACTTTCAGTTTTTTCATTCCTATATATTTATCTTTCAACAAACCTAGAAGTGCATTCTTCTGAAAGAAGCACACTGTGAATTTCAGGGGGTTCTTGTGCAAAAATAGAGGAGTTGTCAAAATACAATTGATACTGCCATTTTAATGGTACCCGCATTAAAGAAGATTATTTTTTCCTTTTTTCTCATGCATCCCACAGGTCATCAACGTTGATGGAACAATGAGGAAAACCCTCCTAGAAGATAAGCTTCCACATATATTTGGGTTCACACTGCTGGGAGATTACATCTACTGGACTGACTGGCAGAGACGAAGCATTGAAAGAGTTCACAAGATAAAGGCTAGCAGAGACATCATTATTGATCAGCTGCCAGATTTAATGGGCCTTAAAGCAACAAGTGTTACCAAAGTGTTCGGTAAGCGTGAGCAATCGTAGGATGGTTCTATAGTAGTTTCTAGATGGGGTTGCTTTCATAAAGCAACTGTTGATCGCTTGTAATGAGAATAACTGTGGTCTCATGTGGTTTTGAATCATTTTAAAGGAAAACTGCACCTATTGCTTGTAATGTTGGGAGAATACAATGTCGCAAAAAAAGTATGGGCTTCCAGTTTTTAGTGACATTTGACATAAGTCTTCCACAGCTTCCACTACACTCTTTTAATTTTTGTGAGGACAATTTTATTCCTGCCCCCAAACCATAGGAATCGTTACTTCTGGTGGTCACGGTATTGCTGCATTTTCTATTGCTTTTTCTTCCAGTACAAAGTCCCAGCGATGTTCAGGTAGCCATTACAACGTTGCCTCAAAGCACGTGGCGCTTAATTTTAACACCTAAATCGTACTTAAACCAATTAGGTCTTGCCCTTAGCATGGAGTCAGCGGCTGGAGCTCTGTGTTCTTCCACTGCATCTGCTGAAAGGTGCAGCCAGCATTTTAGGTCTTCTGCTAGCATTCTGCAGAGTAGTATGCCACAGGACCTCCTGGCTTCAGTAGCAAGGCATGAGAGGTGCGTGCTCACCGCAGATCTGTCTGCTACCGAGGACTTTGGAGTCTGGGCATAGCAGTAAACCAATTCGTTGGTCAGCTGTTAAAATTACTGAGAATAGTTGCCAGAGAATCACATAAAGTAAGTTGCGAAATTACACCCTGCCAGTACATGGATTTCCACTCTTTCCGGAAGCCTTACTTGAAGGATAATCAAATCCTCAAGCTGCAAGTTACAGCATCAGTCTGAAATATGTATGCCTTAAAAAGGGAAAATTAAAAGAAACCTGGTTGAGACTGATCTTGGAGATTTTTTTTGTGTTAACAGTCTTTGAATACCTAAATCCTTGGTTCTGGCAGATGGAGAAAGGCACTCATTTATCTTTTGGTCCTTACTTTCCCCTCCACATTCCCTCCACATCTGGTCATGGTTGTTCACACGAAAAAGTAAGCGCGAGGTTACGGTATCTTGTTGGAACTGCTTCTGCTATTGAATCTTCTCAGCTTTAAATGAAACAGCTGGAAAACAACTGCAGTTATCCAGCTCTTCGCACCATCTTGTATCATTGAACATTTGTAAAACTGGTGGTTTCAAAGAGACACAAAGATGGGGTACTTGGCCAAAGATAACCAGGCTGAACACATTATGTGCCTTCAGTGAAGGAATTTAATCTTTGGGAAACTACAAGGGTATGCTTGTAGCTGTTATTTGTTCTATAGGAGGGACAGGAGCAGCTTCCTAATCCTTGGGTAGAAGGAAAGAAACAGTTTTGAATGGTTTTTTAGAATTCCCTATTGACAACCCATAGTGTTAACTTATTTTGAAAAATTATAATTACACTGTGTTTCTGCTCAGCCTCCCCCCCTCCCCTTTCCCCACTACATCCACAACACACCAATACCTGTTTTGTTTTGTGGTTGTTTTTTTTTTAAGGAACTAATCCATGTGCAGAGAACAACGGAGGCTGCAGCCATCTGTGTTTCTTTACACCCCAGGAGACCAGGTGTGCCTGTCCCATTGGCCTTGAGCTGTTGAGTGACATGAAGACTTGCATCATTCCTGAAGCCTTCTTAGTTTTCACAAGCAGAGCAGCAATTCATAGGATTTCCCTTGAAACCAATAATAATGATGTTGCTATTCCTCTTACTGGAGTCAAGGAAGCATCTGCTCTGGATTTTGATGTCTCTGATAACAGAATCTACTGGACTGATGTTAGTTTGAAGGTATTGCTGACGTGTGAATTCCCTGAATATAAAGCCACAGAGCAGTTACTTTGATCTAACAAAGGTCTCTGTTACATGATCTGTCCTGCAGTTGCTAATGTCATTGAATTGCATCCAAGGAAACTCTTGGAGATGAAGACAGTTGCATTGTTGAATGCACAGTTGGGTGACAGGCATCTTCCTGCATCAAATAACAATCCGAAGTGGTGCCTGCTCATACCGAATGCCTAAGTCTTGGATGCTGCATGTGTTGCATCCATATATGTATCTATTGTAGAAAAGCTGTTTTCGTGTCACATAGTAGAGCAATTTAAACATTGAGCTTGGCAACCCCCCGAGCTTTCTATCTTCTTCCAGTTTTGACTTGGAAGGCAATCTTACTCAATATTAACATTTGGCAAGTGAACTTTGGATTGTTTGCTGTTAAGTCTGTGGCTCCAGCTTGGCACAGAAAAGGCCAGGGAACTTGTCCAGTCTCCTCCACACTGTGTTAGGCCCCCGCCTGTGCCCAGTTCTATCTCAGTGTGTTCCCCAGGAGTTTGACATTTCCTGTGACATGTTTGGTTCACATCCTGGTGCGTGCTAAAGTGAGTGTTGGGCTGTTCATCGGTGTTACTTTGCTTTTTGAAATGAATTAAGTAATGGTAGAAAATGACAGATTCACTTCACTGGAACTGAATTCCTCTGTTTAGCCTCTTAATAGGTTTTCCAAGGGCAATCAAAGTTTCCTTGTCAATGTGCCTAAGCCATAATAGGGAAAAGCTCACTTTTAGTGACTGCAGGGCATGTACAGTTTCCATAGCCTCTCTGTGAAGGCTAATGAGGGTTGTGCTTCAGCGTTAACAGTGCTGCTTGTGGTGTGGATACCTTTCCTTCAGGAACAGTGCCAATGTAATAAATTAGCGTACTGCAGATGCAGTTACTAAATAAATCTCACGCAAGCGCGTGGAGAACTGGAGCTGTGGTAGTCTTAACAATTTGTAATGGAAAATACATTACTTCAGCTGCATCAGTGCGTAGATCCCAGTCTGAGTCTATGGAGAACTGGAAAACATTTTACTTGTTTGTGGCCTGCTGAATTATCTAGCACAGTGTATTTTCACATAGGTATCAGCCTATGTTTCAGCACATCTGGGTTTTCATTCCTCCTGTCCCCCCGCCTCGTGCAGCTTAGCAGCAGGTAGTGTAACTTCAGAGCCCATCGTCGTCTCCCTTTCCTTTGGTGATCACCACTTCCCTGATTTCCTCCTGCCGCTGGTTACGTGAGGACTCGTTTTCAAAAAGGGATTATACTTTTTCTGAGATGTGAGTTATACCTGTAAAAATATACTACATGATTTCTGGTTTTGACATTTACCTTTAAAAATATAAAATGTCTCTTAACCCTGATATGCTCATTTCTCAAATTATTAAGAAATTAATAGCTGAAATACTGGCAGGCATGTAGAATGATTGCTTAGTGTTGATAACAGGGGTGGGTAATTGTGCATTGGTCCTGGAAGTTACCAGTGATTTACCTGGGGTTTGTTTCAGTGCTCCTTGTTGGGACTGGCTTATTTATATGTACACAGGCCTTGCCCTATGACTTGTTTTGTTGAGCGTGCGTAACTAAAATGCAGATGGGATCAGCAAGCTTGCTCCAGGTGACTGATCATGAGAAACAATTTAATTCAGATTTCTCTGAATTGAGATGTGTTTCTGAGACTTAAAAAACATTACAGTGAATCAAGTAATTTAAAAAAAACACTTTTTGTGTGCAAATAGAAGAGAGGGAGAAGGGGCAAGGAAGAATCTGCAGATACATAGTGCTTTCTGAAAATCATATCCTTTTAAGATGTCTTGGACTGGTCATCGGAAACCACTAGCTTTCTGAACATTCAGGTCTTTCTATCCTGTGAATTGCTGTATCTTTTTTGACAGCAGAAATACATTTTTTAAAATGTAACACTGGCTGATTTTTTTCACTAATTTCTTTTTGTACACTAAACTTCATAATAATTATTCCTTTTTTTTTCAGTGGGGTATCTGTAAATGCCGTAATATTTTTACAAAATTGTTTTCCAGACCATAAGCCGAGCTTTCATGAATGGGAGCTCTGTTGAACATGTGATTGAGTTTGGGCTAGATTATCCTGAGGGAATGGCTGTAGACTGGATGGGAAAGAACCTCTACTGGGCAGATACTGGAACCAATCGCATTGAAGTAGCCCGCCTGGATGGACAGTACAGGCAGGTCCTTGTGTGGAAGGACTTGGACAACCCAAGGTCTCTGGCTCTTGATCCTACCAAAGGGTAAGGGACGGTGTTGTTTCTCGAAGCTTTGTGTATGTCTTGTACGTGACAAGTTAATTGGCAGTTTATGTAGCTCCATTTCTTCAGGGTCTTTGAAAAGACAATAAACGCTCCACAACTGTATGGGTTACAATGAAAAATTAAGAATTGTCAATCATATTTTTCTGCCTTTGTCTAAAAAAAGGAGTACTGTAATACTGCACATAACCACATGGGTTATTCCTTTTTTTTTTAAGAACTGAAAAGAAATTTAGAAAAATCAAAGTATGCAGCTGAACACAATCTTACCTAGCTGATGTACTCTTTTTGTTCCACTTCTCATTGCAGATACATGTACTGGACTGAATGGGGAGGTAAACCTAGGATTGTTCGAGCATATATGGACGGAACAAACAGCATCACTTTGGTGGATAAAGTGGGTCGTGCCAATGACCTCACTATTGATTATGCGGACCAAAGGCTATATTGGACTGACTTAGACACAAGCATGATTGAGTCATCAAATATGCTAGGTAATCTAGTGTTACATTACATAGAATCATAGAATCATAGACTGGCTTGGGCTGGAAGGGACCATCAAAGGTCATCAAGTTCAGCCCCCCTGCCGTGAGCAGGGACGCCTTCAACTAGATCAGGTTGCTCAGAGCCCCATCCAGCCTGGCCTTGAATGTTCCCAGGGATGGGGCTTCTACCACCTCTCTGGGTAACCTGAGCCAGTGTTTCACCACCCTTATTGTAAAAAATTTCTCAGCCAGTACAGAAATATGCACTGACCGTGGTAAAGCAATTGAATAAGATGAAATTGAAATAGTATAATTGATACTAAAGCTATGTGTATATTTTTCTTATGACGGGAAAAGGAAAGTTAAATGTTTAAGGAGATAAAAAAAACTTCCTAAATTAATAACCATATGATGATTTATAGTGATGGTGACGTATGATATCATTTCTCTGTGTCGATACGAAGCTGTCTGTGTTTTACCAAAGCAGAGATGACCTCTGAGATTGTCAAAGTGAGGACAACTTACAGGTTCACTCTAAACCTCCCCTGACTTCTCAGTCTGAACTCTAATTTTCTGTTGAAGTATTATCTCAGTTTCCAGCTTCAGACTAGTTGTATTAGTTCAAAACCAAAATGCTGCTTGCATTTCCTGCAGTCTGGAAGATTGTGCAGCTACTTCTGCAGTGTATCATAACATGTCGTGTACACAACTTTACACATTTTCGTATGTTTCATTAGAATTGCCTTTATACGTACAAGGGGTGTGCTAAGATGTACTAAACTTTCACATTGATATTCTCATGATAACTAACTGGATAGAAGAAGGGAGTTTTGTTTTCTGCAGCTGTGTCGTGGTTTAACCCCAGCCAGCAACACAGCACCACGCAGCCGCTCACTCGCTCCCCCCCGACCCAGTGGGATGGG
>JAVKLA010000021.1:8836379-8858367 GCA_034782735.1 Sagittarius serpentarius | reverse complement strand
GCCTTCTTGCTGGCTGGGCAGGAGAAACTGAAAAGTCCTTGACTGAGTCTAAACACGACTGAGCAACAACCGAAAACGTCAGGGTGTTATCAACATTCTTCTCATACCACACTGAAAACACAGCCCTGTACCAGCTACTGGGAAGACAATTAACTCTATCCCAGCCGAAACCAGGACAAGCTGACATAGAGCTTTTGTATTGTCCAGATGTTTTGTAAACATGAAATGGTCTTCAAGGTTTTAGCTGAGGCAGATATTAATTCCTTTTTGAGAAAACAGAGTTTATGTAAGTTTCCAAGTGCCACACAGTGAATCAGTGATAGGATCAGAAATGGAATCCAGGAGTTCCTGACCCGGTATCCTGTCCCTGTTCCGTTTCCAAAGAGAGGCCTTTGTGGGATGGGAATTAATGCCTCTGGGATTCCAATGTAAAAATCAAACTTTATGTTGCAGAACGTATGGTATTTAAGCAAACTCATACAGGATTGTTACAGCAGTGCTCTGATTGATGATACATATAATTTCCCTGCAACTTTTTTTTTTTTTAATCTGTGAAAAGGTATCATTAGAGTGAGGATTTTTTTTTTTAAGGTGTTACTGCGTGTGCGTATCTTCAGAGTATAGAGGATCTACTAAGCTGAGGAAAGCAGCGTTGAGCGATGCAGTTCTGGATTCCGAGGCTATCACTGATTTTGCATTTCTTGTATTTGTTGCTTTGGGATGACAACTACTGAATGGATGTTACTGTTTAGAAATTGCAGTAAGATTGTTTCTTTATCCAGAGTTGGGTTTTTTCCATCCAGAGTGCACAGTCTATCAAAGCTCTCACTCAGCTACTGCATTATACTTAGAGAAACAAAATAGCTAAAGGCAAGCTTCAACTAGAAACTGATTGTGGCATTTAGAAGAAACACAATATTGAAATATCTGTGGTAAATTAAACTGGTTCTAAAGCTGAACCTACTGCTAACATTTATTTGTGGTGAGAAAGTAGAAGGATGAGCACTGAAGCTAACAGTGTTGTGCGATATCTTTTTAGTTAGCAGATTATAAAGACTCGGAGAGACTTCTAGCAAGTGGGCTTACTGGTTAAGGAAATGTTATTAGACTTGGCCTACGTTATGCAGTGCTGGTCTCCTTGCCAGAGGTCTGAATGAGTGTTGCTGATAGAAATGTCTGCCCTACCAGCAATGAGTAAAGCACTCTTAAGGGGATGAATGAATACTGTCCCAGCTTAATCTTGGGCATTATAAACTTTAGCCAGCAGGAAAAAAAATCACTCTTTCAGCAGATTTTCCTCCATCTACCTATTATCAAAATTCAATTAGGCAGCTTATCTGCTTCCTTCAAAATAGCCTGCCCTCTGAATTCATCACAATGAGCCAGAATTGCTCTAAGTAGCACCTGAGAGTGTGCAGGATATCTGTGCCCCTAACCTGGACACTTTAGATGCCTCAAAGTAGTTGGGAAGGTTTGCCTCTGTATTTATTTAGTTCTGGTGGTTTATAGGGAAATGGCTTCATGTTCTAGTTTTGGGGGTTTTCATTCCTTCTTTAGTCTTGGCCAAACAGGAGAGGGCATGATGGAAAGTAGGGCAGGGGAAGAAAAAAGCAGTGTTCTGTAGAATCTAGCATTGGACGTTTATTTGAGGCAGGAGGAGATGATGCTGATGAAGGCTACATCTTCATTTGATGTGAAGTGGCAGAGATTCATAGAGGTTTATGCTTGAAACTGTTTAGGAAGGTGATTTACAGTAAGACTTTATCTACTTCAGTAGTGCATCTCTGGCAGAGGCCATCTCATGCTCTAGAAGGTGTTAAATCTGTTGTGAATGTTGCTAACTGAGCCACTGAGTGTGGGAGTGTTGGGATTTCTGCCAAACATGATTTCCTAATCTCTTGGGGTAGTTGTATGTTAAATTGCACTGCAAAAGATTTGTGTCTCCTGAGTGAAACACCATAATTTCTCATAGCTGTTTCTCTGTGAATCTCAAGTTTCTTTTATGTTGTTGCTTTTGTACATATTAGTTGTTTTTTTTATTGGCCTAAGTGATTCTTGGAGCTGATAGTATTCTTGAATATGTTTACCAATATCTATTTGGGATGATAAGCATGAGACATACAGAGTAGTATTTATTTAAATGACAATACACTGGCACATTTCAAATGGCTCTATAGGCAAGAGGGTATCAGGATAAGGTTTCTGAATGCAAGTGTTTAAGTTACCTCTTAAGCAGATACTGCTTTATAATGAATCCCATGATGCTGACCTGGGAAATGAGGTTTTATTTTAAAAAGGGAAGAAAAAACTTTTTCTTGATGCCAGTCACACTCTTCATTTCATGGCTTGGGGATTGTCCTTTAGCTGATTATCCTTATTTTTGCAGGACAAGAACGAGAAATCATAGCAGATGATCTACCTCATCCATTCGGATTAACCCAGTACAGTGACTACATCTACTGGACAGACTGGAATCTTCACAGCATAGAAAGAGCAGACAAGACGAGCGGGAAGAACAGGACACTTATTCAGGGCCATCTGGATTTTGTGATGGATATATTGGTCTTCCATTCTTCACGTCAGGATGGCCTGAATGATTGTGTGCAAAATAATGGCCATTGTGGTCACTTGTGCCTTGCCATACCAAATGGATTTAGGTGTGGCTGTGCTGCTCATTATACCTTGGATCCCAACAGCAGGAACTGTAGTTGTAAGCCTTTTTGTTTGCTATTTCAGTGCTTGTGGCTCGCAGGTCCTTGTGATCCCTTTCAGTATAGACAGGGAAGGCATATCACAAGTCCATTTCAAAGATTCTGACTTTAAAGGTGGTCTTTAAATACGAGGACAGAGTATGCAGCTTTATATCCATTTTTGTGACATGAATTAGGGCTGAAGATTTCTATTTCAAATCTCAGAAATAACAGTGCTGTCAAGTCTGGTCTTTCTTGTTTTACTAGAAGTGCTTTCTAGGTGATTAAACTGTGTGATTGAAGCTTTCCCAGTCCTTACCTAAGTGTGTAGGTGGGTGGAAGAGAAATTCTAAACAAAAAATGTCTTTTTCTCTTAAGTGTTTAATAAAGTCAGCAAAAATAACATCCAGTAAAACAGCCTCCTAAGTAGTCTGCGCAATATGCACGTGCACTTCAAATTCATATGTTTTCCCGCTGTGCGTGGTATTATAAGCCTGCCAGCTCACTCGTTGTCCGATAAGAATTTAAGTTTCTAGTAAAAATAGCAGATGAATAGAAAATGGGCTGTTGACTTAAAAAAAATAAACCAACAAAGCTTCAGGCATCTTGACGCAGTGGCATATAAGGAAATTTTAACTGGATGAAAGGATGGGTTTATGAAAGGTAGGTCCTGCCTGACCACCCTGATCTCCTTCTGTGACAAGATGACCTGCTTAGTGGACGAGGGAAAGGCTGTGGATGTTGTTTACCTGGACTTTAGTAAAGCCTTGGACACCGCCTCCCACAGCATTCTCCTGGAGAAACTGGCTGCTCATGGCTTGGATGGGCGTACTCTTCACTGAATGAAAAACTGACTGGATGGCCGGGCCCAGAGATTTGTGGTGAATGGAGTTAAATCCAGTTGGTGACCAACCTCCAGTCGTGTTCCCCAGGGCTCGGTATTGGGGCCAGTTCTGTTTAATATCTTTATCAATGATCTGGACGACGGGATCGAGCGCACCCTCAGTAAGTTTGCAGATGACATCAAGTTGGGCAGGAGTGTTGATCTGCTGGAGGGTAGGAAGGCACTGCAGAGGGATCTGGACAGGCTGGATTGATGGGCTGAGCTTAGTGCCAGGTCCTGCACTTGGGTCGCAACAACCCCATGTAACGCTACAGGCTTGGGGAAGAGCGGCTGGGAAGCTGCCTGTCAGAAAAGGACCTGGGGGTGCTGGTCGACAGCCGGCTGCATATGAGCCGGCAGTGTGCCCAGGTGGCCAAGAAGGCCAAAGGCACCCTGGCCTGTATCAGGAATGGTGTGGCCAGCAGGAGTAGGGCAGTGATCGTCCCCCTGTACTCAGCACTGGTGAGGCCGCATCTTGAATACTGTGTTCAGTTTTGGGCCCCTCACCACAAGAAAGACACTGAGGTGCTGGAGCAGGTCCAAAGGAGGGCAACGAGGCTGATGAAGGGTCTGGAGCACAAGTCTTATGAGGAGCAGCTGAAGGAACTGGGGTTTAGTTTGGAGATGAGGAGGCTGAGGGGGAGACCTTACCGCTCTCTACAACTAACTACCTGAAAGGAGGTTGTAGCGAGGTCGATGTTGGTCTCTTCTCCCAAGTAACAAGCTATAGGATGAGAGGAAATGGCCTCAAGTTGCGCCAGGGGAGGTTTAGGTTGGATATTAGGAAAAATTTCTTCACTGAAAGGGTTGTCAAGCACTGGAACAGGCTGCCTGGGGCAGTGGTGGAGTCACCACCACTGGAGGTATTTAAAAGACGTGTAGATGTGGCACTTAGGGACAGGGTTTAGTGGTGGACTTGGCAGTGCTGGGTTTATGGTTGGACTCTATGATCTTAAAGGTCTTTTCCAACCTAAATAATTCTGTGATTCTGTGATAATATAGGAAAACCTGTGACTGTGTGTTGGCCGCTGTCACTGGTGTTACTTAAATTCCACATGGCAAACATAGTTACTTTACAATATGAAAAGGAAATACTTTCAGGGTGAGGGTGTGCACATTTACCCTCCAGAAGTACACAAAGAAACATTTTCAACTTAATAGCAACAATCTCCAATTATGAATTACCTTACTTTTTGTTGTGAATATAATTGTCTCTCTGGGATTTTGTTCTAAATATTCTTTATCTTCTGTGTGGGTGTTATTTTTGACCACGTGAGTTACATTTTCATATGCATTCTGTTTTGGCTTGTTTCAGCCCCTGCCAGCTTCCTCTTGTTCAGCCAGAAATCTGCAATCAGCCGGATGATACCAGATGATCAGCAAAGTCCAGATATCATCCTGCCTATGCATGGTCTAAGGAATGTCAAGGCTATTGATTATGATCCCTTAGATAAATTGATCTACTGGGTGGATGGACGTCAGAATATTATAAAAAGAGCCAAAGATGATGGCACTCAGGCAAGTTTACATGGTGTATGTAGTTTTGTGTCAGTCTTTTTGTGCACTTTGTACTTTATGCTTGACTTTCCCCTTCCATCCCCTACACCAAGGAATCATTGGTTTAAACTTTACTCTTGCCAGCGCTTACTCATGTATATTCTATTTATATGTGAAAACTTCTCAAAGTTGTTAGGATTGTGATTTTAATTTCTACACAAAGAAGTGTAGTAGAATGTAGTACATCATACGTATCTGAAACTGTAAGCCTTGAATTGCAGTCTTTCGTTAAGGATGGGCACTGAAGTAGGGGAGACTCACTATTTATACTCAGGACAGATGAATTGTAACCTAAAATCAATATTGTGCATGCCAGTTGTGTGATAATATTGTCATCATTGTAAAGCCCTCTCAAAATGAAAACTCTCAGCTATCCAAGCTGTAGTTGAACCCTGAGTGAAAGTACAGTTGATTGCTGTGCCAGATAGGGACAGGCTTATCCACATGCTTAATTGTTTTACTGAGATGGGGACATTACTCTTTTGCACTAGTTAGTCACACAGCAGTGGAAAGAAGTGTGCTGTTCTTCCAGGCAGTGTTATGTGTTAACATAGCTTTACTCCCAGGTCAAGATAACAGATCCTTTAAAAACTACAGCATGAGTAAGAATATAAAATGAAATGCAGAATGAGCAAGTTATATTTTACTAGTTCTTGGGCAGTCGTATCTAAACAATCTGACATGGTATCAATGGAAAAGGACTGGTCTCTTCATGCACCTATGACTCGGAGGTTTTACGGTTTCCTTTAAAGGAAGAGATGGCAATTTTATTTTTTGGCCATTTCTTTTAAGACTGGGAAGACGTATGTTGGGATGAGCAGCTGGCTGGGTTGTGGATGAATTTTCAAGAAGTTTTGCTCTTGCTTTTTGGGATTATGCTAGGTGCTAATTGTTGTAGTCTAGCTTCTCTTTGGTACTTGCTAGGTGCAAATTGCAATGGAAATTCATTTGCTTTGTGTTTTCCTCTGCCTTGGTCACACAGCTTTGAAGATGCAGATCCCCCGCAAATTTTGTCTTTCCAATTTTCACTAACTATATTTACTCAGCTTTGCTAAATCCTGTTGTTTGCAGATGATGCAAATGAATTTCATACCTGGGTAATGTTATCTTTGATATCAGGAAAAGAATTACTTCTTTTTATTTCTAGGCACACTGTCAAGACAAAATAGGGATAAAGCTTTACATAAAAAGAAAAAAGCCTGTATACCACTATGCAGAACTTGGAGGCTTAAAACCATATTGTGGAATTATAACTTTCACAAGTGATGCTGTGTTAGGTAATTCATTTGACATAAACTGAGCACGGAAGGGTGTCTTCAGATTTCTTGACCCATATGAACTTTTTCTGGTACTGTTTTTGTGTTTGAATTGGGAGTGCCGCATTAGGACACTTAGGAAGCCACCGCTTCCTCCTCACCATTGCCACGTCTCCAGAAGCAGTCACCTTTGAAGGCTACTTGGATGTTGGCAGTCCTGCCAGCAGTATTACTATCCCAGTGGCACTGGTGTTGGCTGTATGCTGGTGCAGCCTGTGTAACGTTAAACAGACAACAGAAAGATTATTTTCCTTTAGGGATTTTTTTACATGCTCTAGTTATCTTTACAGAAATAAAGTATGGAAGTCTGTGTTAGTATGCAGCATAGAGTTAAAATGTGTAGTAAATGGTATGTTAGTTAGATTGGGAGGGGTTGAGGGTAATGACTCCAGGAACTTGGCAATAATGTCAAGTTTTCTAAGGTCCATCATAAAGACATCAGGGTGAAAGCAAGGTAATGTTGTTAGTATGGGTGTGAGACAGAGCTGTAGCTATTTGACATGTAAGCAAACAGAACCAACTTTCATTAAAATATTTTAGTTTTTAAGGGAAGCCAAGACTTAAAGAAAATCAATGTCTACTACATTACAAATAATAAAGTAAGGAGACTTTGGCAAGAGACAGAGATTTGTTCAGCTGACTGCGTAACAGCGCAGGTCTGGCCAGAAGGCTGTCGTGTCTCTTGCGTTGTTTCGTTCGAGATTGTTCCATGCATTAAACATTCAGTATTGTTTTCTTCCATCTCCTGCTAATTAATTCTACTTGTAGGAGGCCCCACAACTGTTTTATGGGGAGTTTTGCATAATCTTACAGATTTTGCCCAGATGTTTTCCCTCTAATCCACAGTTTGAATCAAATCTTTTTTTGTTAAGCTTTATTGTATTTCTTGTGTTTGTTGTTTCCTTGTGGGTGGTTTTACATGTTTCTTGACCGTCAGGTAGATAAACCATGCAATCAGTGTTCTTCAGTCAATAATCAGCATAATTACTGGAAATTGTTCCCCCATATGTTGTCTTGCAGCCTTTCACTGTCATGAGTACTCCAAACCAAAGCCAGAACCCAGAGAAGCAGCCACATGACCTCAGCATTGATATATACAGCCATACCTTGTACTGGACCTGTGAGGCCACAAATTCAGTCAATGTCCACAGGCTGAACGGCGAGTCAATTGGGATGGTGCTGCGAGGGGAGCACGACAAGCCCAGAGCCATCGTAGTGAACGCAGAGCGAGGGTGAGATTCCTTTCTGTACCTTGTACAGAGCTCTCTCGGGATGTATGTCAGCTGTGTGTGTGAATCTTGTGTTGCATCTGTATATTTTAAAAAGGAGAATTTTTGCATATTTAGTTGTTCAGGATGTAGATGACTGCTTGTCCGATACTGGCTTTTAAAGATATCCAGCTTTCTCCTCCCATTCTCTCCTTGGCTGCCTCCTCTGGCCTGCTGACTTAGACGTTCACACAGCCATGTGGTTGCTTATAGTGAGGAACTAACCCAGGTGGGGAAAGCAAAGCAAAACCACCTTGTCCTGTTCGCTGCATGAGTGCGCGGCCCCGCCACCTAATAGGAAAACCGGGAGAGTTTGCACTGTGCTTATATCAGCTGGGGATGTGGCTCATAAATGTTTCATTGTAAAACAAATGTTTCCAGGGGAAAAAAAGGGATCTCTCGTATAATACAACTATTTCTGCTAATGTAACAGTATAAAGTTAAACAAACAAACCGCTTATGTTCTATGCATTTTTAAGTTAGTTCTGCCTTGATGTGCATCTCAAAAACTTCAGAAATGAATTCAAACAGGTAGAATGGACTGGAGTGATTTTCCACAGAAAAAAAATACGTTGTTTTGCTGCAAAGCAGTTTTGCTTAGATTCAGCAGTCCCCATCTCCTCTTCAGGTAGTTAGTAGCTTCATTCTTAGAGGTCAAAGATGGTCCTTTACTGTTCTTTTTAATAAATCAGATGCTTAAATCCCAATTTATTACTAAATGGCTTACCATGTGCTTGGCAGATATTGAATGACAATATTTTTTAATTGCGTGGATACAGTAGTACCCAGAGACTCTCTGGAGCATTTACAGGATTGGTAATTTATACAGTACTCAGTGTACTCTGCATAGTTCAAAAGCTGGTGTGGGGAGAGGGGGATTAGAGGAAAGATTCTAATCTTATTGGGACTAAGTCACTTGGACATAGTTTGTATTTATTAAAGCTTATCTGCTTTGTCCATTAAAATGAGAGTTTGGGTTTGTTGATCTCTAAAACCCTCAACTTTTCTAGACAGGTTTTCAAATGATTTAGGCGGAAATAAAGAATTCACAGAACTAAGACATTAGGAACATGCCATCCTCAGTTCTTCCTTCTCTGACCGTTGCTCCTCTCAAGTTTGGTAGGAACATCTGTTTGCTGAGAAGGAAGGCAACTCAGAAGGAGAGGAGGTGACAGTTAAGGTTTTTTGTCAGAAAGAGCTGCTAGGCTTTGATTCACAGATGGGGACAGCTTTACCCAAGGCTGGTTGCAGAAAGTCTGTGCTAGTCTCTTACACTCCCCAGCTCCACTGCAGGAGCAGTGCTGCCAGCATGGCAGTGCTGAGTGCTGAGGCATTTTATGGCCTGGTGTATTAAGAACAAATGCTATTCATTTCAGGCTGTCTCAGTATGCCAGTTAGCAATGTTTGGGGTTCTGCAGCTTACAGGTCTGGGTCTTTGCAGCTGGGAGCACCAGTCACCACAGTCATCCCTGTGTCAACCATTCCCACTTACAACATAGAACCTGTTGCAAAGGTGGGTTGCCTCTCGTCTGAAGCTCTCAGTTAAGCGGATGGTGTCTTTATTCTCAGGTACATGTACTTCACCAACATGCAGGAGCGAGCTCCCAAGATTGAGCGTGCAGCCCTTGATGGCACAGAGAGAGAAGTGCTTTTTACAACGGGGTTGATCCGACCAGTAGCACTGGTGATTGACAACAAACTTGGAAAGCTTTTCTGGGTGGATGCAGATCTGAAGCGCATTGAAAGCTGTGACTTGTCAGGTATGTGGTATGCAGTTAAACATTTGGAGCAGAGTGTGTGTATGTATAGGACGTCATTCCCTCTTTGATGCTGACCCCAATAACTTCTATCTCCACTCCAGTTCTGTGTAGGCAATCACAGATTACAATTGCTGGTGGGCTCCCATCTTTGATGTGATGGGAATAAACATGTCTGTAATGATTGCCACCCTCCAAGAGAGCCATTTGACTTTTGGTATGTTCTGAAAGCAACTCTTGCAAGATCATATTTAAATAGGTGTTGCCAGTCATGGAACCCCTGAATCACCTTCCCTGTGCCCTTTTTTTTTCCCTTAATGGTTTGAAAAGTTTGCATAACTCTTAAATTTTTCTTTCTCTGGAGTTTACAGCTTAGTAAAGCAAGGTAGCTTGAAAAACAAACAGAATGAAGGGGAATGGCTTTCTTCTAAGAGGATGATAAGGCAGCTCATCTGTTGCTCTGTGTTGCAAAACAGTGGGGAGTTGCAGTTTTTCCATATTAGTAAAATAAAGCATTACTCCACATACATAGCAATAGCACCACATGGGTCTTAGAGAGCACTGTTCATCATTGACTGTTAAAAGCACTTGATAGTGCTGAAGAACTGGAGAAATGAACTCGCTCATCTGGTGAGCAGTACAGCACAGAGGATCCAATGGCTCTCCTTTCCGACTCAGGATTCGTTCTATCATCATCATCCAGGTATCAAGAAATGGAGCTCCTAAAGGAAGCAGCAGAGAACTGAACTAGTGTGAGGGAGCAGAAGCTGGGCTGTTCTAGTGATTGGCATCTGCCATAAAAGACTGGTTCTCCAGTTTTCAGTGGCTGTGCTCTTCTTGCCATGTAGTCACTTCCTTCCCTTGTGTTGTAGTGAGGCAATGAACTAAAACAGGAGAAAATTGTTCACTTTTTTACAAGGACAGTTCACTTTTGGGCACCTAAAACTGACTCAAGATCAGACTGCAGTCTCTTCTGCCAGAGCGGGGATAAAAACATGAAGCTGGAGCTGGGAAGGTAAAGCAGCCCACGTCTTTCATCAGTTCTGGAGCTGGATAAGGGGTATTGTCAAACTGCCTGTGTAGACACAAAATGTCCCGTCCAAGATGGGCTTCAGAACCTACAAAAACTTGTAGGACAGAAGAAGATAGGAGGGAGACAAGACTTGACCTATGAAACAACCATTTTTTGAGAAGAAAAGGTTGGCAGAGTGGGACACATAACACAAAATGCATCAGAGATACTGAGAGGGTTTTGTCTAGTGATGAAAGGAGAAGTGCTGTAGGAGGAAATCCAAAAGTAAAATGACAAGATGGAAAAGCTTGATATCATGCAGGTATTGTGGCTGAAGTGGTATTCATAAATGCAAGAGAGAGAGAAGAGGCAGCAAAAAAGATTATGTGAAAATCCTATGGTTTGGGAGAGGGGGAAAGTACCAGGGAGAGGTTAATGAATTGAAAAGGGAGGACAGGATCAGTAACTAGTGCTGCTACTGATAAGAAGATGACCCCACGTAATAGGAAACCATATTACTTAATGAAGCTGTAGCATACAGTGGACCTAGATATGCCTAGGTCTTCTACTTATATCTACGTAAGCATCCTTTTTTCCCCTTGGATTTAGCACGCGTGCAAGGTTGAGTCACAGCTGGCAGATGGGAGCGGGCAGGGGGCATGTGCTTCTTCCTTGTCATGTCACAGGTTGGAAGATGAACTGTGTCCTTGCATAGTACAGCCTAAAATGCAGAGGAGTCTGTTTATTATTGTTTTAGATCTAAGTCTTGAATGAAGAAGACCTGACAATAGGACTTAGGTAAACTGATACACGAATAAATCGGCAGCTAGGTCATCAGATGCTGTAGTTGTATCCTGTGATTGCAGCTTCCTTTGGGCACATTCTTCCTTTTTGTGATGTTAAAACTCCATGTAGGCATGTGTTTGCATACTGGATATGTGTTTTAATCCAATTGTTTGGATGTTTTTACAGGGAGAACTAAGCTTTCTCTGGTTAATATTGAACCATAGCTTTTAGTGCACTTTTATTTGATGGGGTCACAGCTAAAGAATCAAACCCTATAGGTATGATAAAAGCAGGGGAAAGCTACAGGGTTAAAATAAAACAATGTTTATTAACTAGAGGATATGTATCACGTAGCCAGCAAACTATGGTTGTATTTGATCCAGCTGAGCTCACTGTAATTTGATTCACTGAGCTGTTGATTTTTTAAATGAGTTAACAGAGGGGTTTTTTTTTAATATGACAGTCTTGCATCACAACTTCAGAAAAAATTTGACAGCCAAAATTACGCTGGCTTGAATTACTTCCTCTAAAAAGTATTTTCTGAGCAAAACACTTCAAAATGGGAATACATATTAGCAAAAGGATTTTAGTGTAGACTGAGGCTGCTAATAAATTGTACCGAAATTGTGTATAGCATCCTTCCTGCCAATTAGACTGGTCTAGACAACCGTATTCCCTCGTATGGGAGGGAATCTCTGCTGGGAGATGACATGGTTATGGAGGTTTCTGAAGCTTGCACTACACCTTGATTTACAGCATCCTGCTAAATCATGGAATAACCTCAGATGTCCAGTGCTTATCTTTCAGAGAGGGATGAAAGAACTATAAACGTGTCTAACAGTTTTCTTTACAAGGTTGTCGAATTTTTCAGTTGGAGTTGTTGATGCTTTTTAGACGTTCATAAACCATTTGCAAATAACTTGTCTGCCACACCAGTCAATTAAAACAGTGTTTTATATTATTGTTGAAGTGACTAGAAAAGCTATAAAATTGCTGTGGTGAAAACATGCTTTGTTTTCAATTAGACTTTAAATGGAGGAATTGTGTGTCCTTCCAGCTTAACGTTCTTTACATTTAACTATTGATTTCCATCTTGAAAAGGCTATACATCTGTTTCGTTCTGGGAATCAAAGTATTTAATTACTATAGAAATTCAACACTTCTTTACTTTGCAACATGTTTTCTCTTCTTTTTTCTAACCGTATCCGTTGAAAATATGCTTTTATTTATTCGGATCAAGTTTTTTATTTTGGTCATTCTTCTAAACAACAATTTAATGGTGTCATCCAGTGCTATAGGTGGCTTTGCCTCTCCTTTTAAAATTATTCGTTAATAATTTGGATTGTCATTTACTCAAGATCAAAACCAACATAATTATGGTATAGATTAATCACCTTATCCAGTGCTATCTCCAGCAGCTTCCCAAATCACCAATGCTCAGCTTTTTGTAGATGAGGGAGAAAAAAGACGGTGCTTGATGTACACCCCCAAAAACTGTTAAACGTAGCCTGGTTTAGGCCTGGATTTGGGAGGCTGGCTGCTCAAGCAGGGTAGGATTCTAGCAGGACTGCTGGCTTGCACCTCATGTATTCATGATTTCAGGATGCATTCAGGATATCCTTCAGGAAACCAGCTTGCTTTTTATTTCTAAATGGTTGAGCAATTTAGCACTTAAAAAATCATGAAGGCAGAAGGAGTTTTCTTTATATTGAGTTGAAATGAGGCTTTCCTGTTCTTGTGGTATCTTGAATGCAGCTGAAAATTGTGCTTTTGGGTCAAAATGTGAGGCTTGGTTTGGCGAAAGGCAGTCGTCTTTGAAAATATAATGCCACTGAAGTTCATAGGAGCTAAGGGTGCTCCGTAGGTTGTTCATCAAGAACCTTCTTCTGTCAAAATGTTTCCTAGTACTTCTAAATTTTAAGACCTGTTCAGGAGAAGACAGTACCTCAGGAACTGCACTGCTAGAGAGTAGTGGGTTTAGTGCCCATTTATTGAAATTAGTGGTACCTTGGAAGCATGTGCAATAATAGACACTTCAGATTACAACCAGGACTGTACTTCACGTACAGTTTGTGCATGTTTGTTCTGAAAATGGAATGAAACAAAGATGTCTTCCTCATTGGTTTGGAAACAAAAGAAATTCAGGGCTAAAGAACTAAAACCCCAATTGGAAGTCCAAGAATTTCTGATCTCTCTGCAACTAAATTTGATTTGAATGCCTGCTGTTTGTCATGACAGTCAAGCAAGAGTCATTGCAGGTGGTAATTTTATGTGCAAAATTAATAGAATCTGTAATTGAAATAAATGTTGCATTCTTATGCTTGGCTGCGCTCTACATAATTTATGCAGTAAATTAGTTGAATCCAGTGCTCTTAGCATTTTTATTATGTATCCAGATTTTATAATCTCATTTTGTGTAGGTATTCAAAAACTTTTATTTTTTAAATGCAAGCAGACATAAGGTCTTTATTCCAAAATGAAATATGAGAGCAGAAGAAACACCAAGTTACAATTTTGTTTTGATTCCTCATTTTTAAAATCAAATATATCCAGTATACATAGGCATACACAGCCTCAGAATGGTTTCTGTGAATTAACAGAATAATTTGGAATATCTTGTTCACCCTAGACAAGCATAACAAAAGGAACAATTAAATGCCACTAAGTGTAGGGCAGCACAAAGTAGAAGACTGCAAGCAGTTAAAATTAAAAGCAGTCATAAATGCATTTTTACTTAAACTGATCTTTACACATTGGCTGAGAGCAGGTTTTTACACATTTCTGTGCAGCAGAAAACCTGAGCATTTCATAGTGTTCCTGTTTAAGAGCACAGTGAGTTACTCAAGAGTTCGGGTTTTCTGCTTGGTTACTGAAGAAAAAAAGAGAAGGTGAAGAAAGAAGTGTGGCTGTTAGAATATAAGCTTTCTTTCGTGGTTTGGTTTTGGTTGTGGTTTTTTTTTTTAAGAAATGAGTTAAAAGTCAACTGGTGTAAAACTGGTCTTTGTTTTTGTTGAGTTCAGGTGCTAACCGTGTGACCCTGGAGGACTCCAACATTCTTCAGCCGATGGGACTCACTGTGCTGGGGAATCACTTGTATTGGATTGATCGTCAGCAGCAGATGATTGAGAGAGTGGAGAAAATGAACGGGTACAAAAGGACTAGAATTCAAGGCCGAATTGCTCACCTAACGGGCATTCATGCTGTGGAAGAGCTTGATATGGAGGAATTTTGTGAGTTTGTTTCAATATCTGATGTCTGTCACTCTTGGTCACTGTCTCTCAAAGTCCTCATCCAGCTGAATACTGTAGTAACGTTGCGCAGTGGGCTTCACGTAGGCCATGGAGTGCTTTCAGCTTGGCCAGTCGGGATTCTAGAAGAGGAGAAACAAGTTCCTCCTTCTCATCTAGAGGAGTATTTCTGCACAGCTGGAACATGTGATTTCATGGCACTTAGTTACCTGCTTTGTACACGCTCACGTGATACTGAATTCACTCTAAAAGCTACTTATAATGACAGTTGTTAATTTTTGAAGTGCAACCAAGTAATAAGACTTGGGAAGACCTTTAAAAGGAAATAAAAGGATTGCAGTTGTCTTTTCTCCAGGGGTTTCAGACCCCTGTGTAAAGCATGACTGGTTTGACTCTGCACAGTCGATGACGTAAAAGCCTCCAGTGAGGGAGGGAGAATGGGCAGGAAGCTCCTACAATGAATTATTGTGGATGTGGAAATTCTCCCCCATCAGAGGTGGAGCCATTTTAGATGCTCCCTTCTGAAAGGGGTCACGCAATGCAGGACCTTCTTTTTCTGGGCTGGTGGTCCGAGTTCCTGTGGTCTGAGGGATAGTGCGGAAACCTCTTAAAGCAGTCACTCCTCAAAGTGACAACCTACAGCATCTACTCCTTGACAGGAATATAGAAGAGAGTGTAAGAGCACAAACAAGATGTGGGAAACAGGGGGCTAGTCACAGTGGCCTCTTTAAACTTTGTTGCCTGTGATGAGTTGTCTTATATAGGGAGGGTACATTTGTGTATAATGCTTTAATTTACAGAAGAAATTACTCCACTTCGCAACCCTCTGTGCCACATACGTTTGTTTCTGTGATGGCTGAAAGTATTTTGAAACTTGCCTATGTGGGTAAGCTGTTACAAATAAGGTAGTGTAAGTATTTAAACTGTAGTAGATTCTATGTGCTAATCCTCATCCAGATGTTCTTTTTGCTTTCAAGATACCCAGTTTTTCTTCTTCTGTGCCATTTCTTATATTTTTAGTGTATTTCAAACATACTATTGAACGATGCAAAAAGAATTTTTTCTTTAATTCTCAACATTGTTTAAAAGAAAGATTACTTTATATCCCAGGTGTTTTTTAAAATAGGGGTTTTTTTATGGTAAGAGTACTGTTCTAAGTCATGCTGAAAGGAATCACCTTTTGCAGCTGAAAACTGTCCTACATAGGTGACTTCTGTTACAACGGGAGTAAAAATACATACGCGCATGCGTGCATGCCCGCACAAGTATACACGCATGCACTTTTTCTGCTAGCAACCCATGCTTGAAACAGTAGTGTCTCCGACACTGCATTAAATTAATGAATCTGTTAAAGGTGAAAGCAGGTTGCTGAGAAGCCTGGACAGATGGAAAACAACTTTGGCACAGCAATTATGATATCGATACCGTTTCTTCCCTGTGGAGGTTCTTGGTCCTTACTCGTAGTAAAGAACACATTGATCAGCAGCATCACAGATAGCACAGGCTGTAGCCCTACAGATCACTCCGTCAGATGCTCAGCTGTCAGCTGGAATGAGGAGTCAGGAGGCTGGGTCTCTTCTGACTCCGCTGGGCTGGGGCCCTCAGACAGTGACCTCACTTCTCTGGGCCTGTTTCTTATCCACCTAATGTTCATTCAGAGTGATTCTGTTAGGAGCTTTCAGGTACTCAGTGCTTCTGGGTAACTGATTTGGGAACACAACCATGGAGCTTCCTATCTTTAAAAAAAAATTTAAAAAATCAACTGTGTGTGCTTATATTGCAGTTTTGTGAGTAACAGGGAAGGGGAGGGGCTAGATACTAAGAGCTCTGTAAGATTAAAGGAGCATTCTTGAGGGTTTTGGGTGTTGGTATTCTGCAGTGACATAATGTTAATTCTTGATGCGTAGCTACCCTAGAAATGCAGGTGGGGTGTCTAGGTACGCTGTAAATGCAACCTTCTCAAATCTGCCTTCTCATTCCTCTTCACCTGAGCTCTCAAATTCTTTTTAGAAGTCCTTTAAAGGTCTCCATATCACTGTGACCGGAAGAAATGTAGTCCTTATGAAGCAGTACATCAGCTTTTGAGCACTGAACTGAAAAATCCTGCATTTATCTTCCTATTAATTTGTAGTGAAATCTTGGTTACTCAAACAGAAGTGGTTTGTGAGTGGTTTTGCGAGTTTGCCATAGCTACGAGTAGTTATGATTTCTTTTATGCTGTCTAATATTCTTTTCTGTGTGTTTCTCCAGCTGTGCATCCATGCTCCCGTGACAATGGTGGGTGTTCGCACATCTGCATTGCTAAAGGGGATGGGACTCCAAGATGTTCATGTCCTGAGCACCTTGTGCTTCTACAGAATCTTTTAACATGTGGAGGTGGGTTAATGTTTAACGGTACTGCTAAGCAGTTTACATCAAAAAAGGTGGGGGTTGAGGTTGCATTCCAATCCAAAGTGTGGATTTCTACACAGTGTTTTCCTACACATGGTGTGTTACATCATATGTTAACTTGATCTTTGATTCTTCTACCAGCTGTTTTCTCCTTCGGTTTTGGGACATATGTGACTTCTCATTGTGAGCAGAATATTCTTGTTTGACCTTAAAATACTTGCATCTTCTACTGAGATTTTTATAAATGTATGATGTGATAGGTTTGTGCTTTAAACAAACGCTTATAAGATGATGTTGCATCAACCTGTGATGACCTAGCAGCAGAAACTGTGCGCGTGATTCTCACAGTGTGATACTCCAGTCTTGCAAATGAATTTGGCCTCATAACATTAAACACTGTACTGTCTAGTTACAAAATGTAGTCCAAAAGCTCCATGCAGTCCTTTTTAATTAAGGTAGCTCTCCACTTTCCACATGGTAGAATTTTTCTTTAGACTTCCCTTTGACAGTCCCAGGATTTTGGAAAATTTTTACGTTACATTCGCAGAGGGGATTAAAAACAAAACAAAAAAACCCCATTGTTTCTTTTTGGGAGGCATCTTATCTTAAATCGTTTGGCTGTGTTGGTCCTCTTGACTTTTTTTTATGTTATTTATTTTGCTGTGGATTTCATTTTCTGGCTGAACTCTGACCTCCCATGGGACTGTCATTTCCATTATAAACTGTTTTCTTTCCCATGATCACAACATGCTATGTGGTTTTAGAATAGTGGTGGTTACATCTGTGGGGCGGGGGGGGGTATGTGTGTGTCAATCTACTTATATTTCTTCCTGTATTGTTGTTGCACAACATGGCCAACGAGAGAGTCTTACGTCCCACTCCTTTGTTATCTTCAGCTATAAATCTAAAAAATAAGGGCCCTCCATTTCAGTGTCTGTTTTATTCTAATCCTTCACTAAGCCTGCAGCAACTTTTTAACCTATCTTGTCTGCCATAGTAGCATCCAATAGTCAGTATTTCAAAATAGATTAATAGATTATTTTGGCTGGAGAAAATTTGTCCATGTACCCTTATGAATGCTCTTGATAAGTTTTTAAATGCAAGCTTGTGCCTGCCAAGCGCAACCATAATGCAACATTAAACACAGCTCTGAATGCAGAAGTAGTAATCTGTCTGTTGAATTATCTGAACAGCGCAGTCATACCAAAATCTAATTCAAGAGTTATCTTAATGTGTGTATCTGGCATCTTTATCTTACCTACAGCTGTCAGGTCATTGGCTACATTTGTAATTCTCGTATTGCTACACCAAATAATCATAAATCAGAAACTTAAAAATCATAAAATTTTCAAAAAATCAAATGCATTTGGATTTTTGTTTGCTTTTTGTTTTTCAAGCTCTTGATTATACTTGAGTCTCGTTCTTGGAACATTTCTCCCTAATGAAGGAAGGACAGCAGCACTTTAAAAATGGTTTGCATGTAATTGCATAGCTGTAGGATCTGTAACGCTACCCTCAGGAGAAAAACACTCATACAAGTCTTGTCATTGGTTACAACTGAGAAGCTTTCCTTATACTGGGTTCTTTGTGAAGTCCATTCCTGAGGCTGAATGTTAATAAAAGCTCCCTGGGTTTCCAGAGGCGTGTTACCGTCCAGTGTCAGAGCACACCTCCAGCTTGCTCAATATTGTTGTTATAGGCAGGGTATGATGTGGTACTCTGTTAATCCAAGTGGTAAAGCAACTACTTAGAGCACTAGCTGGAGGACTAGTGACTGCCTCTGTTAACTGGTTTAATTACATCGCAGAGATTTGACCCAGCAGCTTTTGAAATCAGTGGAAATGTATGTGTTTGCTGCAGCAGTGTTGTGGGATGGCCCCCTCATTTTGAACATAACTGCTGCTGATAACAACTGAAGGGACTTACACGTTGACTGTTTCTTTCATTGATACTAATGGTGAAAAAGTGTGGGCTAATTTGCTGTATTTAAGAATTAGGAGCATTTTTTGCAATAGATTCTTGATCTGGATTGTCTTTGTCCTTTGACATTCTGAAGAAAGCAGCTATGAATGCCTTATTACAGCATAATTGTTGCATCTCTACATGAGGTTGTAGCTGCTGCTTAATGCTATCAGTGTGATTGCAAATTGAGCACGTATGGATGTGGAATGGATTGATGCCAGGATCTTGGGGTCTATGAAAAGTCAAATTTGAAGGAGGTCCCGGCATTCTTAGGTCCAACAAATATAAAAATGGCTGTGCACAAGGTCCAGTGTTCTGTCTCTGACCGCAGAGAAAGAATGTAAGATCAGGGCAGGCCTACGGTCCTCAGACTGCTCTCTGAACCTCCACTGACCTGCAGCCCAGAGACTTTCCAGCAAGAGGACTTAGCTTAATGTTTAACAGGCCTTTACAGATATTTTTTCTCCATTCATATTTTTCAATTCATATCTGACTCGGAAATTTGTTTTTGGAGAAACCACTGGAAAAACAGAGAAACAGATACTGTAGAAGCCGATGTTACGTTTTAGGTGTATTCATTGCCAATTAACCCAGTGTGCCAGGGTTTTTTATGAAGAATTGTTCCAGGGTAATATAATCGCAGGGATTAGAGTTATGTAGAATGTGGTTTGCAACCAGAAATTGAGTATTCATTTGAATTTATGTATATGACACTGTCTTCCAAAAGGTGGCTGTTAGAGCCAAAGTAAGTATTTGTAGTTCCTGTCCTTAGTTCAGTGCTCGCCTGCTAGAGCAAGCTTCCTCAATCAGCATGCATCCAGTTTTTGTTACGAAGTTGGCAAAATTTCATTCCCTATGCAAAATCATGTTTTCCTCTTTGCTGCAGGAAAACAGTATAGGTATAAGCCTGTTTTTCTTTAAAAAGTCCGTCACATTTTTACTCTGTTGTAAGGGCTAAAATTGAATAAATGAATGTGATTTGTTCTCTTTCTCCAGAACCTCCAACTTGTTCCCCAGACCAGTTTACCTGTGCAACTGGAGAGATTGACTGTATCCCAATGGCATGGCGGTGTGATGGATTTCCAGAGTGTGATGACCAGAGCGATGAAGATAGTTGCCCTATATGCTCTGCATCACAGTTCCAGTGTGAGAAAGGACAGTGTATCGATGCACACTTGCGGTGTAATGGAGAAATTGACTGCCAAGATAAATCTGATGAAGCGGACTGTGATAGTAAGATTAATTTTCCTGAACTCATTGTTCTAACATAAGCATCCATTTGGGATTCTAACTGTTCTTGAGAGAGAGAGGTATATATATGATCTTTAGTTTCAAATGGGGAAAAGCAGCCTTAACCATAAGCCTAACTAAGCTATCCACCGATTCTGTTTTTCTTTCCCTCTTTCTTGCTCAAATTAAACTTCTCTGTAGCTACATAAATTGTTGACCATGTAACTGTAGATATGGGGGGAGGCTGAGGAGAGTATCTTTAATCCATATTCAGAATGAAAACAGGAAAGAAACTGTCGGAACGTACCACATGCTCTTTTTTTCCTGCATGATTACCATTTTGGCTTGCACTGTTTCCACGGTGTCCACTTCACCTTCGGACTGTGGTCACTGCAAGGGGCCACAGGGAGGAAGAGATGGATTAATCCTGTGGCTGAATTGGCTGTTCTGAGAGTTCACTCTTAGCAAGCTGATGCTTATAATCCTGGATGTACCTTTCTATGAGAAATCTGTGGAACGACGTCCAAGGAACTCTTGCTGCTGCAGCTGCTTTGTGTGCAGTCAGCTGTAGGATCTGGGTCCAAGAGAGAAGTATGGATGGGTGCATTTGCATCATCCTTTGGTTGATGGGAAAATTTGCATATTCTGTGTCTAGTGTCAAGGCGTAGCTGAAACACACACTTGACTGTGAGCTGGCACCATGGCTTCTTATTGCTGTGCAAAATTTCAGGAGCCTATTCAGTAGTGTGGCTCTTGCCCTGTGAAGCCTCAGAACTCATGACTTTACCCACTCAGTGGCTAACCATTGCCACTGGGTCAGTCAGGTAGATTTTTGTGGACATTTCAATGAGTGATTTTGTGGATTTGCAATGTCTTCTGTGACTCTGAGCCTGGACACCGGAACACCAGTACCTTCTTCGCAAGCAAGAAGAGGATCAGCTGTGTCTAAGTTCCTTTCTTGTGGGAGGTGGCACAAGAGGCTCTCCTTTGTCCACCATGCAGCCCATATGCAGTATAACGGTGTCATTACCCACACACAGAGTCAAACTGGAACGTGCATTTAGTCATCTGCCTGTGAAATGGTGGGCACTGGTAAGCAAACTTAATGCCAGTGTTCTTGGCTTCGTATGAACTGTAGGCACCTGCATTGCCCTGCGCAGCCCCTTTGAGGGCACACATGAGCCTTACTGTCTGGTCTAGACTAGTTGAAGACACATTTTCGGTGAAGCCACTGAGGCGAAGGGTTCTGGAGTGGAGGATCGCGCCGGGGGACCCTTCCTCAGGTGCCTGAATTGCGGCAAAACCGGGAAGGCTAAGGCAAAGGGAGAGAGCAGGTGCCCCAACCCCCCACCAGCGGCAAGAGGGAGGCGCTGACGAGCGGCAGCTCTGACTCAGCATGGGCGGGGGCAGGAGTGACAGCGCCCAAACCCCCGCACATACAAGAGCAGCCCCCAGGGAGCAGGAGCGCCCAGAGTGAGGCACGGCAGTTTGCGCGGCAGTTCATGCAGGGAGGGCGCCGTCCCCCTCCCAGCTCGAGAAGGCTTCTTTAGCCGTGGGCATTGTCCTCTCGGAAGGAGACAGAGCTATGGTTGCCACTTGGCCAAAAGGCAGCACCAAGAAAAATGTGGCGACCCAGGCGGAGCTCCCAAGCAAACGTGCGGCTGTCCAGGTCTCCGGCTGCAGGGAGTGCCTGAGCCTGTCACTGGTACCGGAGGGCAGCAGGGACAACACTTGTGTGCGGTGTGACCAGGTGTCCCGATCCAATGTCGGGGGAGGTTTTAATACAATCCCAAGAGCAAGATTAAGACACAAACAAGGTCAGATGCCGTACAACCTTTTAAACTTTATTCCCGTAACAAACTGTAATAGCGATAGGGCAGAGGGAAGA
>JAVKLA010000021.1:8776090-8836279 GCA_034782735.1 Sagittarius serpentarius | reverse complement strand
CAGGGCCTGTAGCGATAGGACTAGGGGAAATGGCATTAAACTAAAAGAGGGCAGATTTAGACTAGATATAAGGAAGACATTTTTTAAAATGAGGGTGGTGAAACACTGGAAGAGGTTGCCCAGAGAGGTGGTAGAAGCCCTATCCCTGGAAACATTCAAGGCCAGGCTGGACGGGGCTCTGAGTGACCTGATCTAGTTGAAGGTGTCCCTACTCACCAGAGGGGGGTTGGATGACCTTTGATGGTCCCTTCCAACCCAAGCCATTCTATGATTCTATGATTTCTTCAGCGGTTGAATGCTCAGTGGTTGTATGCCTAGTCCTCTGCAAGCACTTGGGCCACCCAAAACTAGACTTCTGTCCAGAATGCTGTCTGACACTTCCCTAGAAGGGCTATGAGCATACTCAGTGTCCAGGGTTAGACTGAGGGAGATGTGGCAGACGTGGCCTCTGTAGCCCTCAGGAATCTTTACAGGCCAAGGCCTGAGTGGGTTCCTAAGAAAAATAAAACCAATAGGCCTTTCGCATCCCTTAGTGTGTGTCAGCCTATAACCCGCTGTTTGGGGAAGAGAAGGTGGCATATAGTACATTCTTGTTCTTTATATGAACTTTATTACAGTGGTGAGGCTAACTGGGCTTAACAGAACCTTTCTGCTATACCTCATGCATCAAAGGAATTGCCCTCTGGTCAGAGCAGTGATAATCACTGCCTTTCCATATGTCTGAGTTCAATGCCTTGATTCTATCAGAAGCTGTTTCTCCTGTCTCCTGGTTTCCCAAGGCATGCTTTTGGAAAGTTGAATCTGAAGCATTGGCACAGGGGTTGCAGGCTATGACTGGAAGTGGCCAAAGAAATGTCCCTGGATATGTTTGTGGTTTTTGTCCCACATCTTCAATCAAGACTGTGGCTTTCATCTTCCTGAATTTATTGTGACACTGCTAGCTGGTCCTCTCATACTCAGTGAAAGTCACAAAGTTAACAGTCTTGATGTTGCAACTGGATTACCATGCCACTGAAGAAACTTCATTCCCTGTACAACACAGGTTCAGTGCTCCAAGTTGTCCACTGCTGGATCAAGAAGAAACAAGGAGTCTAACAAGGCAGGACAGCAACAGAAGACACAGAATTTAAGAAGGGAGAGGATATTAAGACAGAAGTCTTGATGGAAGACAAAGGAGCAGCAAACAGTTGCAAGAATAAGTAGAGGACTGATAGTCATTGGCAAATAGGAAGGTGCACACAGAACTTGGCCCTTCTCATAGTGCAAGAACCTAAGCGGTGTGGTGAGAGCTCTAGATGCTTTTAGAGCCTTCTGTCAACGTGTGTGTTTTGTATGCACTGCAGGACCTTGTGGAGGTGCATGCAATTTACTGAGGGCATAACGGTCCAAATCAGGAGCTGATGCATTTGGAGCTTCTAGCTAAGGTTTTTTCTCCACAGATAATTTAGTTCTCTTACATGAGAACTGCTCTGCAAACTGGACCATGGCAAAGTAAGTATGGCTGTTCAGGAGGTCCATTTCACACCACCCCCAGTGCTGTGATCCAAAACATGAATGTGGATCTCCTCCAGAAGAAGAAAAGAACCTTTCTTGGTTTTGCATTGAATAACCTATACTGTAAACCTTCCAGGATTGCTGGTTACTAGCCCTCGTAAGACAGTCTCTTTACTGATAATTTAATATACTTTGACTTGACGGAGGTTCCAAAGTTAATTAACAAGTCCTTTTTGCTGAAACAGAGGCTTCTGAAATTTAAGAAATTTAAGAATTTTAAGAAATTTAGCAGTTACTAACAAGGTTATATTACACAGGGCTACATGAGATAGTATAGACTATATAAGGTTTTATAATATGGCGAGTTATTACATTCTGTTAACATGTCAGGTGATAGCTACACTTTGTTAGTTATTGTAAGAGATTCTTGCTGATTTGATCCCAGTTTTGCCCCAACAGGACTGATTCAACAAAGGATGGGGAGTTACTGGGATCAGAATTTTATTTTAGCCCCACTGAGTAGGATGTATAACAAGAAGGAAGAATCAGAGAAATGCGGACTTGCATTTTACCCACAGCAGCAAAGCAGGTGTTCTGGTGCCTACCTGGTCATAATGTAAAATGCACTCTGGCTTCATGTCTCACTTCGTTTGGTTTTCTTAAGATGTTCAACTGCTCCCATGCAAGTAGTACTTAATCTTTTCTTTCTTTCTGTGCAGCAATTTGTCTACCCAATCAGTTCCGATGTGCAAGCGGCCAGTGCATCCTCCTGAAGCAACAGTGTGACTCCTTTCCAGATTGCATTGACGGTTCTGATGAGCTTATGTGTGGTGAGAAGTCTTTCCTTGAGATTCAAGTGCTGTGTTCAGGCGTAATGTCCTACATCCCTATGCAGAGCCCCATCTTTGCATAGTAATATTCTTTCAGGGAAGCCCAGTGAATCTTGGCCAAACACTCTCACAGTTGTATTTGGCTGCTAAATGTAGTCGTGCTCTTCCGTTGGTCTGTGCGGCAAAAGAGCGTGAGCTTGCAGCATGGTGTAGCAAATCTGTAATGCTATTATTGCAGGTAATGCAGGAACAGCAGTAGTGAAGATGAACTGAAATCCCAGCGTTAACTTCAAGCTAGTTCTAAAATGCTGCATGGGATACAATGCTGCCTTGTTTAGATGGGCCTTCGGATCTATACCCGAGGGACCTGATTCTACTATGCTCAGTACCTTTGAACTTGCAGAGCTGCTGCTAAGCTTGGGGTGGCTTTTAAAAACGACCAGCCCTCTCCACTGCAATTACAAGGTCAGGCTGGAGGCTAATTATGTGGAGGAACTAAAATGCAATGAGCAAGTGGCCACAAGAGACCACAAGTTGGTCTCTTAAAGTACAGGTATGAAAAGAAGAGGAGATTTTTCTGGGCAAAACATTACTTTGTATTCTTGTGGCAATAGGTATATGCAAGTTACAGGCACACTGATGGCAGTTGCTGTATTTAGTCCTTAGTTCTGTTATTTTGCAGTCCGATGTGGACAGTAAAATTCACTTAACTTGTGCCCTGCTTGCAACCTGTTTTTGCACCATCAGTGTGACTAGTGCATGAAGTTTTCAGGCAGTGGGGCAGATAAAGGGAACATTTCGTAGCTCACGAGTGGTTTAGCAAAATAGTTGGAACATACCATTTTAGAACAAAAGCTGTCGGGAATTCATTCTGAGCAAATACCTTGTGTTGGGTTTGTGTAGTGAAATGCTGCACTTTGCTTAGTAATGTTGCCTATAGACCTTGGCTAATTGCAGGTTTTTTAGTATCTTAGAGTCTTGTCAGATTTTGAAGCACCATTTGTCAGAAGCTGTGCCGCTGCTGGGATGAGAGTAGGGGTCACCAGGTCTGGTCAGGGTAACCTTGTTTCTTCTTTCCATCCTCGCGGTGGGAGCAAGTGTATTTCATGAGCAAGAGTGGTGAAAGGAGCCCAAGTGGTGAACAGAAGAAAAGGCTGAAAGAACGGCAACAAAACCTGTTTAGCTCTCCTGTTGGAAATTTCAGGCTCAGCATGCTTGTCGTGCTTCTCCCGCATCTTCCATTTATCTCTCAGCTCTCACCCAGTTCCCCCAGTTCCCTGGATAATGTAAAGCCACTTCTTCCTTTTTTTTTTAGTTTATTTTCTTTGTGCACTTGGCAAACTTTTGTGCTGCCAAGTTAATGCAGCTGTTTCCTGTTTGCACTTTGGGTCCATGTCCTGCAATTAGGTCTTAACTGATTTCAGTGTGTCTTTAAGTAGACATGAGACTGTCTCCTCTGGAGTATCTTTGTGGAACAGAGCATTCTGTGGTTTCTTGCTTGACTGAGGGCAAGAACTCAAGTAGGGAATAAAAATGATTGCTACTTTCTAGATAAGGATCTTGCATTCAGAAGAAGCTAGGTTTAACCAAAATGAGAATTGTGTGTTTTAAATTAGCTAATTTGGGAACGTGTTTTAATTTTGGCTTTGCTTTTTTTCTGGTATCATATCTGAACTTATGTATTTGAAAGTTAGGGCTCAGCTGACATAAAGACTGTCATGCACTAGTAAGTGTGAAAAGTAGATAAAGACTTTAAGACAGAAATGAATTCTTGATGTTAAGCTGTTAAGAGTTTATTGGTAGATCTTTGTATTTTCTTTCTCTTCCTTCTCAAAATTCAGTTGTTTTTCATTGCCTTCCACTGAAGGGAATGAAACCAGAACCACTGGAGAAAAATTTCCTGAAGTGAAGGCCATTTCACTTCTTACAACTTCATTAAGGGGGGAAGGGGTCTATAGTTTGTTCTGGACATGTAAAATTGATAGGCTTTGGCCAAGATTATTTTTATTTTTTTCACTTTATGAATATATATGTATTTGTGTATGTAAAAAAATTAAATTATAAATGTTGTATGAATTGTGAAAGAAATAATTTTCACTGAAGAATGTCATATATGCAAAAAACCAGAGGTGTCAGGCTTATTTGGCAAAAATTTTGAATGTGTTACCCTTAATCAGAGAGATGTGATACATAGCTCATCTCAAATCATAGAATCATAGAGTGGTTTGGGTTGGAAGGTACCATCAGAAGTCATCTAGTCCAACCACCTTGCATTGAGCAGGTTCATCTTCGACTAGATCAGGTTGCTCAGAGCCCCATCCAGCCTGGCCTTGAGTGTTTCCAGGGATGGTTCTACCACCTCTCCGGGCAACCTCTTCCAGTGTTTCACCACCCTCATTGTAAAAGGTTTCTTCCTTATATCCAATCTAAATCTACCCTCTTCTAGACTAAAATACTGCAGCACTTTTTATTGTTTAATATTGGGCTGTATAGAGGAAAAAAATAAGAAGTAGAAAGTATTTGAGATATTGTGGATTGTGTTTTCTTTCCAGTTTATAAGGTTTTTTTTAGAAAGCAAGTCATATTTTAGGATGGAAAAGTATTCTATTTTAAGGCCTCTATTAGCTAGGAAGACATCCACTGCTTAATACATATGGTAGCTTCCCTGCTGGTAAAATCTTTTAATTTTTTAATGTTATTGCTAGCCCAAATGGCTTTTGAGAGAGCAGATTCCTCTCTGATAAAGGACTTCATGTTTATAAGTGTCCTATATCCTTAACCCATAGACTTGGGGGGGGGGGGGGGAGGAAACTTTCTAGGCTGTTGTTATATCAAGATGATAAGTAATCCTGTTACAAGGTGAATCACTAGACAGAAAGGAGAGTACCTTGCTAAAACTGCTTTCTGTACATGGAGGGGAAGAGGAGGCATGCAGTCTTGTGCGTTGAATCAGAATATATGGAGTTACAGATGCCTGCGTTTGATGCAGATACTTTCAGAGACACTGTGTGAATGACTGTGAGCCGACTGATTTGCTACACGAGCTCCAGAACAGCAGCATATATATTGCCCCATGTTTAATGACCTCCTCTATTTTTTTGTCCTCTCTTTCCAGAAAAAACAAAGCCAGCCTCAGATGAGTCACAGCCACACAGCAGTGCCATTGGTCCTGTCATTGGTATAATACTGTCACTTTTTGTCATGGGAGGAATGTACTTTGTTTGCCAGCGAGTGGTGTGTCAGCGCTACGCTGGGCCCAATAGTCCTTTTCCACATGAGTATGTCAGTGGCACCCCTCATGTCCCTCTTAATTTTATTGCTCCAGGAAGTTCTCAGCATGGCACTTTTACTGGTAAGGACCTTGCATCTAATCAGTACCATTACGTTGTCTTGGTGTTTTACAGGTTATTAAGAGTGCTAGATGCAGAGTTTTCAAAGAGCAGAAACTAGATGTTGATCTGCTCAGTGGTTTTGGTATAAATCTGTCATTTGGATCAGATACGCCAAAACTGGTAGATGCATTTCATTAGGCCTCTCGCCAGATTTTCAAATGCAGTTTTCACGCTAGGCTGCCTCTGCACAAGTATCTATCTTTTTGATAGAAAATCTGCAGTATTTTGCCGCTCAAAACATCCTCTTTAAATAATTCATTCTGGTGTGTGCAGTAATGCCTGTGTTTTGCATAGTACTTCTTACCTAAGGGCTGCAAAACACTATGAAGAGTAGTGAACCACATGCAATATTGGAAACTAAGAATGTGCCATTCAGCGTTCTAGTGAGAGCGCTGTTCTTTGTGTCTTGTACTCAAATGTCCTTGTGTCTGTCCTGTCCATCAAAAGTCTTTACACAGTTTTGTCCTGTCTGCTCAGGGTGGATAAGTTATTCCACAGTGGAAAGAAGCAGAGGGAAGAAGTGAAGCAGCTTAGTTTACTACAACACAAAAAAGCAGGGGTTAAACCTCCCTCCCCAAAGTTATAGCAGCAAATGCAGAACAACACAAGCAGTCTGGGTGTGCTTTTGTAGTCTGGCTGCTCATTGCCCAAAGTGTAATGAAAACATCCCCTTTGGTTTAGCCCATCTCGGACAGCTTTCCTGTTTGCTTTTGGGCAAAGTATTTATTGTCTCTGTGTGTCAGTCCTTCATCTGTAAAACAGCAAAGCTTCTCTGCCTCGCAAAGGACTCAAAGCATCCATTTGGAGAAGTGCCTGCAGCTATGATGCTGAGCTCGAAGGAGGACAAACACATAAAAGCTCAGGATATTCAGCTAATAGATAAGAACCCAGAAACCTCATATAGACATCAAAGTAAACACTTAAATGATGTACCTCCAATTATTTTACAAATGTAAAATATACTTTTCGTAGAGGAAATAGCAAATTCTTAACTACAAAGCCCTGAGAAGAAAGAATATCTCTTCATATTACTCAGGAAGCTGGAAAGTAAATGTTTGCCTGTAAACCTGCCAGGCAGGGTCAGAATACAAGAAAACCATACTTCAGAGTGCCTGGAGTCTGCTTTTCATGTCGGCTGAAAATCAGAGAGATGATAAAGAGAAATTAAAAGATACAGCACTTCCTCATATTAAACATGTTTTTGAGATGTGCTAATTGCTGTTTTCTTCTAGCCAGGGCTTCGAAGATAGCCAGAAACAACTTCAGTTTAGTCTTTCTCACACTTCAATGACTGGTCAGCTTTTTCTACTTAAATTACGTTTTTATGGTTATGAAGAGGTTTTCGTGGTAGGAAATAAAATTTGAGGATGAAATCATTGCAGATGAAACCTTTGCAGTGTTATTTTAAATTGGACTTCACACTAAAGCTTTTTTAATTAAAGCAAGTATCAGTGGTTTTCATCTGTACCTCTGTAGGTGCTAAACTAAGCTGTCATTCTGATTCTCATTTGTATTTGTTAAGTTTTTTCTGATCCGTATATCTGTGACAAGTTACAACAGCTGAAAATATTACTAGTAATGTTAATTCTAAAGAAAAGACATAGGTTCCTAATACCATGGTATTTCCAAAAAAGATAAATAGTCATGAATGATGATCACAAATCGTGTCACTCTGCTTGTAATGAATACTTCCTGCCTCTGAAAAATTTCTGAAAACTTCCCAAACTGAACTCTTCCATTAGCACTGATAATCTGACAGGAAAAAATTGAAAATGTATTGTCTGATTTAAGTGTATATTGGAGCAAAACAGATTGGAGAATGATGTCTTCCCTTTTCCTCTCACCCAGGTTTTCTTCCTTTTGCCTCTGCTGATTTTTAGCTTAAGCAGTGATTTTTTCAATAAAAATAAAAATTTTTTGCTGTTTTTGATGTACTTGTAATTGAATTTCTTTGGATGGAAATGAAAACTTCAGAGGTCTCTAGCTTGCTTTTCTTGGGCAATGTATAATGCTTTTTTTGCAAATACCCGAGTTTGTTTAATTGGAAAATTTCTCAGTTAACGATATGGGTGAAAAGTTTGGATCACCTGTTCTGGAGATTCCTTTCTCAGCAGAATGTGAGAGCAGGTTGTGAGGAGTTCAGTGCTGCAGCGAGACAGTAGGTGGTCTGGGGGTGAGATGTTTTCTTTACAAAATATCTTGTTCCTTGTAATCCTGTGTTTTTACATAACACACTGTTCCCAAAGTGACAACCAGTAGCATTGCATGGGTTTGCCAAGCTGTGGATTTGTTTTCTGTTTTGCATTGGTAGATAAAATTGTCATTTACCTAACCTTGCTTTCCTCTCTGTGTCACTGCAGGCATCTCTTGCGGAAAGTCCATGATTAGCTCCATGAGTCTCATGGGAGGAAGCAGCGGTGCCCCCTTATATGACAGAAACCATGTTACTGGAGCCTCTTCAAGTAGCTCATCCAGCACTAAAGCCACTTTCTACCCACAGGTATGTCTTGAAAATACACCTGTGAGTTAGGTATCTCCCACTTTGAAGAAAAGGAAGATGAAAATTTGTGCTACTAAATAGAATGTTAATAAAGGTTGCTCTTGGGTGTTACTGTTTATGATATACAGGCCCGGTCCGACACCCACTGATCTTCACAAAAAGGCTTTGTTGTAGTCCATCAGGATTACACAATGCTATATGGTGTCTAAAATGTTTTGTTATTAGAGTGATACTCAACTGGGTTGTTCCTGGGCACTTCTTCTGTCTTGACTCCCTTGGAGTCCTTTGTTCTTTGTAAATGCTGATGTCAGTGGCCCAGTGACGTTTTGCACTGTGTAATGCTGCAGGCACACATGGAATAAAAAGACAAGATGCAACAGGACTGGAATGCAAACACATAAGAAATAAGCTCCGCTTGCTATTTAGATAAAGTGTCGATTGTTGATTCAGAAAACCAAGTGGATACACTGGGAGAAAACACTGGTACCAGCAGAGGTTACTTTGCTTGGTTTTTTTCAGCTGTAATTAGCTCCGTTTCTGGCTTTTAACTGTTGGAAGTGACAGAATTTTAGTCCCTGTATCAGAGTTTCATGAATTCAAAGATGTATGGTATGAATGGAAATAATTCTTTAAGAATATGTAGGAGACACATACAAAGGTTACTGTTTGCCAGCATTTTGTCATATGACAGTTTTTTTCCTTAGTGCTTCTGAGCAATACATACATTCGCTCTTCTGTTCACACGAGTTTGCAGAGTCAATCTGCTAGCTATTGAGGTGATTTTTTTCAGTAGTATTTAATCGGGAGCCCACATACTGGGTAGCTATATGTGCATTTGTGTTTACGTGTAAACTCTTGTGCTATGTATGGGCATTTTGACTGATAGTGTTTTGACCAGTAGCAAATGTGCTCTCTCTCCCCTTTAAGAAAGGCAAAGATGGAAAAGAGAGGCTTGTGAGCTTATCTATTGATAAGGTAAAATTGATCACTTATTTCTTGTATTACCTTCTCAATGAAGCCATCAAGAAGCTAGTCACAGCTAGCCGATGTTTGGAACTCAGCTGCTAATTTAGCTTGTCTCATGCCTCTTCACCGGTGTCTCTGTAACGTGCTGAACAATTTCATGCTAGTACGTGATTGATGTGTCAGTGCCACACTAAAAAGGATGAATAGAAAAAACTTAGCTGAATTTATATTAAAAAAATGGAAAGAAGCCCAAGAGCTGATCTGCCTGTGCCGTTCCCTGGGATCTGTGTTGGCCAAAAGATAACTCTTCCATTGGACTTCTGGCCTAACCTAATCTGACTGTTAACTGGGAATTCTTCTTCCACACTTTCCACTCCCAGCTACGTCAACCAGGGCCTACAAGGATGGTATCAGCCTTTCCTTCAGGAAGGGCATGCTAGATTCTTAGAAGGAAGCTGTTGCAAGGGCTTTGTTACGTTAAAGTTACTGCTTAATCCAAATATGTTGGTCAGTTCTACCTGGTAGCTAATTACCCAGCGTTAGGTTAATAACAGAAAGGAGAGAACTGAGCATCTAGTTGTCTTGGCTTTTTTGTTTTGTTTTGTTTTGCTTTGCTTTGTTTAACACATCTTAGTGGTACTGAGAGATGGTCTAGTGAATAGAGACTAGGAAAGAATTGATGTCAATGGAGTTACGCCAGTTTATATACCTGAGAACCTGGCCACAGGCATCCTGGCTGACACTCTGTTTGCTGTATTTAATCTGAATGTGAAGTGGTGTTGATGCAGCTCAGGGTGCTAGTAGGAGAGAACCCAGAAGTAGCATGCATAGTGTTCCTCCAAGGAAGAGGATTTCTGGAAGATACTCTGGGGGCAATTACTCATCATTCCCCACAGCTGGCAATGGGTGGTATTCAAGGTTGTCTCCCCTCACATGAATCTGGATGCAGGGCTTGTCAGTATTAGTAATGATGAGCCCAGCTCAGTGGCCAGGAATCATTTTGCTAGACACTGCACAGTGAAGACCAAAACAATGATCTCCACTCCAGTGATCTTACAGTATTATAACAGAAGAGCAGAGGCAGAGGAAGGGCGCTGTCACGGCCACTGTGGCAGGCCATGGCTTGGCAGAATGCCCAGGACAGGCTGCTGTCCTGTCTGCACAAGATGCTCACATCAGTAGCAAGGCCCTAGCATCAACAGCAATGCTGTAATTTTCCACATTGGAAGGGATGAAGCGCTCTCCTTGTTTTTAGGCTAGTGTCCTGCTGGCTATGTCAGGTGTTCTGCTTCCTGCTAAGGGAAGAACCCTAAAGGACTCTGAAGCATAATAAACTGTTTTCCTAGTGTGGGGATTACGAGCAACCGTGTATATGCACACACAGGCTAGGGCAGGCTATAACTATTTTTTAGCTCTTAGGCTCTTTGCATTGTGAACTATGCCAAAATTATACGTTTACAGAACAGCAGTAAAAAGGAAGTGTTCAGGGAAGGATGGAGTTGTGTTAGTTATAGTAAAGGAACTCAGCCTCCTGACCCTGCTGTTGACTGCGGTTATGTTTAGGGGCTGGGAGTGGAACAGACTTTATTTCCCATTAGCATCTGCTGAGGGTGATATCAGTCCTTATGTCCAAGGAAGTGCACTGAGATTCAGCAAAACCGAATCTAATTTCCAGCTTTACCCCAGCCTTGCAGCATAATAACAGATATGGCAAGGAAGAAAATTCCCTGTGCTGTGAGAACTTTGAAGGCCTGCAGGGTACGCAAGCCCAGAGTAAAGTCTCAGAATGAACTTCGGTGATCTTTAAAAATGCAGTAACCCACCCAAGCAGCAAAAGGAGGAATATAAAATAAGGATGAGTGACAGGGTGAAGGCATAAATAATGTTTTCAAAAGAAGTAGAGTTGTATAATTAACCCAAACTTTTGCACTGCTTTTTCCTGTTCTTCCTAGATCTTGAACCCACCTCCTTCCCCAGCTACCGATCGCTCCCTGTATAATGCAGAGATGTTTTATTCCTCAAACATTCCTTCAACCACGAGATCTTACAGGTACAGCTCAGATAAAAAGGTTTGATAAATATTCTGTTCATCTGTCCTCTGGTTTTGGATCTTAAGCAAAATGTTCTTACCCAGACTTCACCATGTTTAAAAAAACCTTTCCCTCTCATAATAAATGACCTTTCAAATGGAGGGTATGCCAGTTTTGATGTTAAACATTGGCTTTGTGTTCTTATTTTGACACAGCAGGGCTCAGTGCTTTTCAATACAGTGTTGCTGAGTAATAATGCAATAGGTGTAAGTTATATTGCTATGTAACAGTCACTTAGCATCCTGTGTAGAGAAGTTTGGTGTTTTCTGTTCAGTTTCTCAAGCTTATCTTAAAACTCCTTGATGAGTCAACCTGTTTGTTAGTGACTGGGCTAAATGGTCGTGGTGGTCTCCTCTGGCTTGTCAGGGGCCAGAAGAATGCGCTGCTGGCTGAGGGTAGTTGTTGCATTCAAATTTAACACAGTTCAGGTACTTCTTGTTGGGTTTCTATGAAAACCTGAATTAAGACTCACATAGTATTAATGAGCAAAGCATCTTGACTGAGGACACAGAGCTATTAATTTTCAATGTCTCTCTTTTTCTTTTTTTTTTTTTCCCCCAGATTGCAACTAATGCATGTGCTTTTTTTTGTTTTTTTTTTTTCCAGGCCATACCTTATACGAGGGATAGCTCCACCCACAACTCCATGCAGCACAGATGTTTGTGACAGTGACTATACTACTAGTCGATGGAAGGCCAACAAATACTATATAGATTTAAATTCAGACTCAGACCCTTATCCCCCTCCACCCACACCTCGCAGTCAGTACATGTCGGCAGAAGAAAGTTGCCCTCCGTCTCCTGCCACAGAACGAAGCTATTTTCACCTCTATCCCCCTCCACCCTCTCCTTGTACAGACTCCTCATGACCTCAACAGAAGGAACTTTTCCTGTAAATATTTTAAAATATGAACAGATTTAAAATATATATTTTATGATTTAAAAATAAATCGGGGTGGGAATTAAAAAAAAGAAATGTGAATAAAAATGGGTGGGAGGGATGGGGCTGTGAAAAATTGTACAGAGGAAGAATATTTATAAAATTGATTTTTTTAACTTAATTTTCATTCTTTTGTGCCATATTTGCCTTTTTGAAGTTATGAAAATGACTCAGTCTCCAAAGGATTTGGGGAGGGAATGTTGAGCCTTTTTGCATTTTTAAGTCACCTTTTTACTTGCAAGCTGTATGTAATTCTTTTTGTTAATGTGAGACAAGAAAGTGGCTTGTGGGAGGAGGAGTTTAAAGAAAGATGTAAGTTTATTCACAGAGAAGAAAAACATGTTTAAATAAAATTGTCAGTATCTCATCCCTTCACCACCACTGGGAGAAAACATGCAAAGATCACAACCCACAGACGCTCCTGTTTGCAAGTGAGCTGAATGCTTCCCAGCAGAACTCGTCTGCTGAGACCTGGATTTCAGACCTCCCTCTCCATTTGCTTAATATCAAACTGGAAGAATGCTTCTTTCAGCCAAACCTTCCAGCTTAACTAGGCCCACAGGCATCATGCCCTACCTCATGTCAGTGCCACTCTGCACGTGGCCAATTCTGGAACTGATTCAAGCTAAAAAAGATAAGCAGCCCTAAAAAAATTGCTTTACCTCCCATCAGTTCCCCACTTGACTGGGTGAATGGTAGCAGAAGTAGTTGTATTGACCTGTGGGTGAGAGAAAGGGGTAAGTTTAAAGTGGTATTTAAGCTAAGAGAAATGCCTGACAAACTGCAGATTTGATCAGATTCACCATCTTCATGTGGTGAAACCAAGCTCCTTCATCCTTCCCTGTGAGGCTTGGATGACTGTCTGGGAAGAGGCTGTAATAGTCAGCTGCTTCTCAAAATACAGTGTTAGTTGTCTTTTTCCCAAAAGACCAGTAATTCACTGTGCCAGGTCTCGGAGATGTTCACCTTTGTTGACTTGATCAGCGAGTTGCTTCATCTCTAATGTTGCTTTTGCAAAGTGGAATGATATGGTCACTTGTATTCATTTAAATGAGGAATGTTGTTTGGATTTTACTCGGTGTTTGTAGAAAACGGTATCTGCATAGCTCAAAACAAAAACACCTGCCATTCAAACAGTTTAGTCATAACTCATAAAAATTTGCCACAAAATAAGTTCAGGTTTAGAAATTGACAGAAAAAGCACAGGGAAGGAAGGAGAGGAGACAAATACTTCTTTCTAATTGTGTTGAAATAAAAAAGATAAACTCATACAAACTGCTGTAATCTAAGGACATTATGATCAGCAAAGTGCTCATGTTCCCGACTTCTACCAAAAAAAACCCCTTTGGGAATGGGGGCTAGGATCAGTCCCTTTCAAAATACAGAAGATAATTTTTTGCTTTGATTGCTCTTTTGCTGTAACAGAAGGGATTGGGTATTGTATGGCATTTTATAAATTCAGCTCTGGTGATGATGATAATGTGAGTGCCTACTTGGGACATCTGAGGGAAGTTCTGAATATGCAGACTCGCACCTGTTTTTGCAGCTGCTGAATAACAGATGTGTTGGGCCTTTGACAGCCTTAGTATTGTTGGCAATGATGAAAACTTTTTTCTTGTTTGAACTTAAATTGTATTTGGTTTTGGGTCTTTTTAGCAAGTTATTTGAGAGCACATCAGAGGAACCCTACAACTCCGGGACAGAGGTCTTTGTTGTGGTGGTAGAGGGGATGGGACCACAGTGTTCTGATGTAGTTTGTTTTCAGGTTTATTAGTCCAGGTCTGTTCTTCCTATCTACATTGTTCAAGGATAGGATTTATGCTGTCACTGGTGTGTCACTGAAACTCTTAAAGTAGTTTTTACTACCTTCATGTCTAAATTTTCACTTGAGAGATTGAGCACAAAGAAGACGCCCACCATTTTTCATGGAGAAAAATACAGAATTGGAGAATAGAGCACTGGAGTTTAAGAATGGGTTCTTTCCGCATCCCCTATCAGCACTGGTAACTCTGTAGTATGCCAAGAGGGACAAGGTCATAGTTCGTTACTCTTAGAGTGACTTGGCAGGTCTCTGAGCAAGTGTTAGTTATTTGGTGAAACAAAGCAATTCTCATGTGATCATGTTTCAGTGAACTAAATTAGCAATATAGATCCACAGGATATTTTATGTGCCACATCGATCATGTAAAGGAGTACTTGTTCTGCATTACAGCAGTTGGTAGTCCCATCTCATATCATGTAATTTTGTGTATGATAACTATTCACCATTTATAATGAATTCATTAGTTGTTTCGTGTTGCAGTTCTAGCTTAAGAGACATACTACATTAATTTTCCTGTATTCCTATGATGACACAGGATGCAAATTTACATTGATTTTTTTTTTCCCATTAAACCACTGATCTTTTTAAAGAGGCACAACTATAACAATCCTAACCACTTCATCTGAAGACTTGTATCCTATTACGAAGTTCGGAGTCGAGTCCAAGAAAATCAGCATTCTTGCTGAGAGCTAAACTGTCTTTAGAGTCAAATTCTTTTGGAGCTTAGGTATTCAGAAGTAAAGAAGCACTTGCTGATTGGGGTGAATTAAGCATGTACATTTTTATTTCAGTTGGACATTCATAGCCTCTTGCACTGATGTTTGCTGAGAAATTGCCTCCTGTGAGGCACCTAAAGTTTGGTGATCAGAATCTAAGCCCCACACTGCACCATAATACTGACTTTAAAAGCCTCTTCTAAAAAGAATTTGTGTACAAATTTAGCATCTTAATATTTAAATACTAAATATTATTTTTGATTGCTGTAGACTATATACTTTAAAAGGATTACTGCACTCCTGGTGCTAGAAAAGACCAGAAAGAAAATCTGAGTGACAAGAACTACTTCTCTCCAGAAGTATCCTCAGTGTACTCTTAGTGGTTTCCATCCTGTGAACTTTTAGGCTAAAATGTAGAAAATAGGTGGTATTTTCTTCTAGATCAGGATAAGAGAAAGAGTTGCAGGGAATTAGTGAATGCATACGACAAGTTGTAGCAGTTCAGGGCTGAATAGGAAATAAGTGTGGGAAAGTTGTATTTTGGTGATGCTTAGGCATAGTTTTAACAGTGCAAAAGTTTTCTATGAGAAAGCTGACTGAAATATTCTGAGTTCTCCCCTGAGAACCTGCAGGCGGGTGCATGTGATTGGACTACCTGTGTGAGCTTGTGAGTACTTGAATCGGTGTTTTCAACCACTATTTTCCAAGCCCATTATGACTGCATATTAGCATTTGAAACAGCTCAGGGTGTAATAATAGAACTGTGTCTGGAGAGCAGCTAGTAATGGGTAAATAATATGGTTGATTCTGTGTTCCATTTAAAGGACAGATGTCCTAGCAGAGAGGAGATGACCTGCCTTCCAGTGCAGTCACGAAAGCAGCTACTCAGGTCATCTTGTCTTTTGTAGAATTTGTCCTATCTGGAGGACAGATGTAGCAGCAGTGTGAACCTGTAAGGTAAAAGGAAAAGTCATGATCTTCGACAGTGAAGTATTCTTTAATTTCATACAAAAGGTTCGTGTAAGTTATAGCTTGACTTTACTTCAGTTAGACTGGTCAACAGCCACTGCACCCTGAAGTTTGCAATGGAGCTAATTTGTTCATTACTGCTGGGTGATTTTGAGGAAACTTGTTAACACTATCCCAACGGTCTTACTGGTTCATTTTTCTTCTGTCTGGACAGATCGCTAAAGAGCATTTAGGCTAAGATTAAGCTAAATCTGCATGTATGACAAATAATGTTTTCTTTAGGATATTATAGTACAAAATGCCCCATGTCTAAAAATGAGACTGTGCCATTATCAGCGTGTTCTAAAGAGGAAAGCAGAAATGAGTGGAAACAAGTTTCTTCTTTTGGAATAATGGGTTTGATTTTCAGTAATAAACCTTGACCTCTCTGGTTTGCAAAGGGTGCAAGCACATCTCTTAAAGGTCTGATTCTTTTCAAAGTAACAACAGAATGGCCTTGTCCCGCAACACCTGTTGGGCACACCTAAGATAGGCCTTCTGGAAATCTCCAGGCGCATTTACCCTAGATCTATTTTCCGTCCGATACCTAGAAGGTCATATGCTAGATCTAGGACTCGTCATGTTCTCCCCATTTTTATGTCAACTGGTGCCTCTCGGATTCTGGGGCTTTTGAAATTCTGAAGCTCTGTGCACAGCAGTGAAAAAGGATTTGGAAGCAGGAGCACTCAGTAAGGGCCGGTCACACTGGGCTGATGCACGAGGCAGTTCCTCCATTGCCTGCAGGATCAGATCCCTTTGCTAGGGAGAGCTCCTGTGCTACCCTTCATCAGAGCCTCTAGAGCTTGTGGTACTACTTTACGAGTGTGGTCAGTCAAACTTCACAAAAATTGTGTGTCTTGTTTGCTTCAAGCATTTTCAGAAGCAGATCTTTTCTGATGTCAGTCATTTTGTTGGATATATGTCATCAGTCCCAATGAGTGGCTGTGCTTATAATGGTACTACAAGTGATATCCATTAATGTCAGGAAATGAAAACAGAAGGCAAGCATGTTCCTAATAATTAATAACACACAAGAGTGCCTGGCATGGAGCCCTGAATTAGAAGTAACATACTTGCTGTTACAGTGCTGAAGGACATTTTATAAATGTCCATGTTCGGACAGAGCCTTAGACAAGCCACAGTCAAAGATGATAGTTGTTTACAGTTCAGTTGTTCAGTTGTTTCTATGTTTTTATTATGACTCTTTTATGAATTATTAGCGCAATCCTCACCGTAAATTTGGCTTGTCTGTAGAAGATTCAGGGAAGGCTGAATCCTAAATTTTGAGAGGTGTCTGCTGGTTCTGTTGCTGTTCCCTTAGGTATTACAACATTTTCTGTTCAACATCAAATGTAAAAACCCCTGTCTTCAGCTATTGCAAGTTTAGCTAAACAGCTTAAGGTATTTACCACATATTAAAAGAAATATTAATATACATAGATATTTTCAATCCTGTCATATCTTCTAGCTCTTCTTCCTGAGAACACTTACTCTAGTTTTTATAAAGGGTAGTTCTCTTTAATTAGTTTATTTTGAGGTTTTCCAACTATGCTGTGGGCCTTTTCACATAAGATCATACTCCCTGGAGGGGAAAAAAGGAAAAATTGGTTTTAAATCAATATTAAGCCTTCTGATAGGAATGATGGAACCCAGTCTGATACAAACAGCTTCTGCATTCCACAGCAAAATCCTTCAAAATGCCATGTCCTGACATGCTGACAGTGCTCCCAGTCACCTGTGACAGCAAGCTGCCACATCCTGGCTGTTCCCAGCATGAACCACGGCCCCTGCTGCAGCCCACCTCTGGGGTCGGGCTGGGTTCTCTCCAGCCAACACACAATCTTGGTGGTGGATGGAAGACCACAACGGCAATTCCTAAATGGCTCACTTAATATTGACAAAATGTGTGCAGAGGATGTGCTTAGAAGGACTTACAAGAAGAGAAAAGCAAGTCTGACAGCTACTGTAAGTGACAGACTAATTCACCGGTGTTCGCATCATTGAAAAGCAAGTACTCCCACTGACACACCTTTATCTAAATAAGAATGACACTACTCCTGTGACAGCGTTCCCAGGGCAGCTGTGTTTGACAAAGGGAGCGATATTCCAGTTTGATTTGTACAGAGACCCTGCAGTGTGTAAATATGTACAAAAGTATTTTGGTTGCAGTTACGAAAACAGTAGTTGTAAATGGGATTCATCCGCCTATGGAGATAAAACAAACAAAAGCCTTTGAAAACGGGAGGACTGCTTTGCTGTTATATGTGAAATTTGGAGGGCATCATAAACAAAACTCTTAACCCAGACCGCTTTTTTACTTAGCTAATTGTATCGCAATTGCTGCTATTGTAAATGTACATGAATATACAAAGAGTACCAAGCATTTTTATGATAAAACCCCCACGAAATCTTTTTTATATTTATATTAAAATGTGTATTCTGCAAACAGCCTAATAATTACAGCTTTATATGTGTATCATTTTGTAGAATTTGTTACTACAAAAGACAACCAAACCCAAAACTTCAGTGCCTTGCGTATTTTAAACAAACAGTTCAGCATATTAACTGGGGAAAAAAGTAAAGCCTTAAATCACAAGTGCCCCCAGAATCATATGTAGATTGTACTCCGCTGGTTTTAACAAAGCTTTGTGTCATTGTTAGGGTTCTCGTCAGTTAAAATACATACACCACAAGTTGTGGAACTAACTGAAAGCTGACAACTTCTGAGTTTTTTTAGTGCATGCACGTCTTGAATTTGCAATATTTCAAATTTCATTATTTCAAGTGATCTTCGATTTATATATTCGTATCTGTTTCAACAGAAATCTTGATGTCTGTTGAAAGTACATACCATTAAGAGAAAAAAAAGCCAGTAACTGACAGTTGTATTTGGGGATTAAATTGATGCTATTTTCAGTCACTACAGTGCTTTTCATTAGAGCCATAAAATCTTTGTTGTGTTACAGAAAGTCTTTACCAATTATTTTTTCAAGCATTGCCTTCTAGCATACAAATGAACTTGGTAATACTACCTTAAGAAAAATTTTGAGGCTTTCATCACTTCAGACCATTATACGTTAACAATTTTCTGGTCATGAAACTGCAGTGTTTCTTTATGTTAACAAAACCAAAGTCTTGCTTGAAGTAACTGTTATTTTTTATAAATATCTGTACAAATAACAGACTCTGCATTTGTACTATAGATTCTGTGGATTTTGTTTTGTAATAAATACTTACAAAAGATTTGCTTAGCAGCCCTTTTTATGAGTGAAGATGTTTTTTCACCTACAGTAGAGACAACCAGCCAGTATCACAGTTGGTTTAGCTACTACTTAAGGATACTGTTGCTGTCTCCTTGTTTTTCTTTTTTTAATGTACAATAACAGCAAGAGCAAGGAGGTGAAGAGGTTGATTGGAAAACTGATCGCCTTTAGAACTACAATTGTTAGCTAGCTATAGAACTTACCACAAGTTTGTCGGCATCGTGACCTTATAAAAAAAGTTACACTCCAGAGGAATGATCTCTGTGTTTTGACCAGATCAGATCTGTGTTTCTTTTTTTAATTGTATGGTGTCTTTTAAATTGATGCTATAGGATGTTAAAGTAAATCTTTTAACTAATGACTTCTTTTTTTTTATGGTGATTATACTTGAAAACTACATTGAGTCTAGTTTGGTCTTGATTTCTGCAGCCAATATTGGTGGTCTCAGATTTGTGAATTTACCATCTTAACCTAAAAGTCAAAATAACCTTTAATTGAGATATCCTTTCTCCTGCATGCTGGTTAGATGAGTCTCTGAATGAAGGAAATCTTTCTGAGCAGTCATCAGCAGTCCTGGTGATGTCCAATTCCATTTCTTTGGATTTTTCCAGGGTAGAAAAAAAAATATAGCATACAAACTCAGAGATATGCTTCTGTTTCCTACAAAGTTCGTTCAGGTTTTTTATTGTACTGAACCAGAAAAATGTCGAATTTTTCCTCTTAGCCACATTACCCTCGCTAATAATGCTTAATAGAAATGGACCCTGGACCAGCCGTGTGATAACTGCCTAACCCTAACGATTTACTGCTGATTGACACTTGCAGGTTGAGGAAAAAAACCTGAAGGATCTGGACTTCTGGTGCTGTGCACAGCCTGGAAAAGGCCATCCATCTCCTGTTGTGTTAGAAAAGTTGGACCAAATTACCCAGAAGAACAGTAAGCATTTTAGGATTTTGTATAGCATGAAGCAGAGTGGCCCCACACTTCTTTCCAGAACTCTTGGCTGTAGCTGGGCTTTCTCACCTGAGACGATGCTCAAGGTCTTCATCTCTTGGAGTGGATCCTGACTGACACAGCAGCTGGTTGCAGGGAGGTATTTGATACATGCATCCCACACAAGGAATACAGATTTCTACATAGCATACCTATTATTCCGGCTCCTTAATGCCTTAGTCCCAGATGTTTCAGGGTCTCTCTTGAAACTGGAGGAGACACTCTTTTCTTTTTGCTCCAGAAAAGCTTGCTCACCTATCTGACTGGCTCTTTGTGGTCTTACACTCCCACAGCTTACAGATTCCTTAATGCATTAATTGGCAAATAGAACTCTCATTTGTCCCAATGGAATCTAGGTGTGTTCCCAGAACCAAACCTGTGCTCACAGAGAAGGATGCCTAATTCTAAATCCACTGGTCCTGATCTTTTACGAAATTGCCCGAGCTATTTATTGTCCATGGCAGGGCAGCTCAAGGTGTTCTTCACAGCAGGACAGGGAGGGGAGAAGATAAGATGGGGGAAAAAAAACCTCATGAGTCATGATAAAGGCAGTTTAATAAAGCGAAGGCAAAGGTCGCATGCGGAAGCAAAGGAAGACAAAAGATTTATTCTCTACTTCCCACCAGCAGGCGATGTCCAGAGACTACCGGGGAAGCAGGGCTTCAGTACATGTAGTGGTTGCTCTGGAAGACAAACATTGTAAATGACGAATGCCCTCCCTTCCTCCTCCTTTCTCTTAGGTTTTATTGCTGAGCAGATGCCATATGGTGTGGAATATCCGTTTGGTCAGTTTGGGTCAGCTGTCCTGGCTGTGTCCCCTTCCAAGATCTTGCCCATGCCCAGCCTGCTGGTGAGGGGGCAATGCTGGCGAGACAGCCTTGGTGCTGCGGCCAGGTGCACTGCTCAGCAGTAGCCAAAACCCTAGTGTGTAATCAACACCTTTCTAGCTACCAACACAGAGCACAGCACTGTGAGGCCTGCTGCAGGGAGAATTAACTCCACCTCCGCCAGACCCAATACAGTGAGGTAACTGTGGCCACAGGCTGCCGAAAAGTCCGTGCAGAGTTATGGGGAGAAGAAAGATCTTCATGTGACACTAATGCTTTTTAGGACAGGTATTCCCCAGGTGTGTTTGCCTTTCACCCACCTATGTTCTGAAGGGTTTTACATAGGTTGTCCTGTGAGAGGCCAGGGAATGGTGGGGCAGCCCTTTAGGCAGTGCATGCTGCTGTGGAGGGCAGGGTGGGGGGGGAAGGCAATCGAGCTCTTGCATGCTCTGTGCCTTCCACAAGAGTGCCTGACCACAGCAGGCTGCCCACATCCCTGCTAACAGCCCAGAGCACTACGTACCACAACCTTTCTCCAAAGAGTCCAGGTGGTTGCTGGAATGTGCTCGGAAGGCAGAGATAGGAAGAGGGTTGGTGTGCACAGAAGCCAGTGCGTTGGGGGTTTAGGCAGTACGAAAGGGCCCCTGCCTGTAATTAAGATTGGACACAAAGCTAGCGTTTGGGAAATGAAGGCTTGATGAGCCAAGCTAATTGCTGGACACTGAATATATTGTGGAAATGAGATGAGGATAGTAACTGTGACGGGCATTGCCAGATCAGCTGGCTAAGATCAGTGAAGATTAGGACAAACAATTTACTTGGGTCTGCCCAGTTTGGGTTTTTGATGGTTTCCTCATGGAACACAAGAATTGGAAGAGGGATGGCAGGGAAAGGATAAGGTCTTGAATTTCCTCTTACAATTGGTGATTGGTCTTCTGTCTGCAATTAACATGAATAATAGGCTTGAGGCTAGCGTTGGCTTTTGGGCTAGGAAGATACCAACAGCTTACATATATTCTGGACAGTCTGCAAAGACAGGATCTGGGCTTGCCATAATTGAGGCTAATGCCTTTTGCTACAACTTCCTGAAGGGAGAGCTACTTTGGCAATAAATCTGATTTAAGGGATAGCAACAGCTTTAACAATCTATTACTTAGGGAGTAATGTTTGTTACTGAAATTTGCATGGCCTAGAAAGGTATGAGAAGGGCTCATGAGAACACGGCCAATGCTTTCTCTTGTATTTCAATTTAGCTTATTATGTTATCATTACAGGTTTGACCGGGGCTTAATTCTTAGACGATCTCTCTCTCTCGTAGAGCTCTGAATTCCCCCTAGGTTGTAGAGAAATAGATTTAGTTCTTATGTTCCTTTTACTGTAGGCATTGTACTATACATAGGCAGTCACTAAAATGGAGCATTCAAAACAGAATTCGGAAATCTCAGGCTCCAAAAGTTACAGTCAGTTCCCATATTATACATAGCCTGCAGCATTAGGAAGGGTTGGTATCCTTAGGTTCTCTTTTCTATTGTAGGTTATAGTACAAAAAGCGTGTGTATTAGGAACAATAGAGTGGTAAGAGTTCAGTTGCTAGATTCCCTGGGGCTAGAGTTGGGAGAAATGCTCACGTCGGTGAGACTGTGCCCTCAGCTTCTCTTGAATGGAAGGTGTCTATACTTTGCCTATAATTACAGGGAAGTGAGCAGGTTTAAAGATTAAAATAGTAAAACTATTGTTTGATTCAGCAGGATCCTGGAGCCAGGAAGGATGCTGACTGATAGTGCCATGCAACAGTTCTCTCAAAGCTCTAGCTTCCTTAGCCCTACACTAACCTAGATGTTGAGAACTGATCATAACCAAGAAAAAAGAAAAAAAAGCTCCCATTCAGTTCAATCCTTCTTTTTAACTCCTGAAACGCTACAGGAGCCAGCAATAAACTGAAGCTCAGGTGTTTTACATTTCTCAACCTGAACACTAATACTGTCACTTACAGGAAGGCTGGCAAGGGATCCTGGCAGAGAGGGGAGCATCTCATGGGCTCTAGCCCTCACCCTTACCCCTTTTCTCTGCAGTTCTGGCAGGTGTATCCAGGAAATACTGAAGTATAAAGTTAGGGGAGAGGTATGCAAGCATTCAGGGGACCTGTTTGTCACACAGTTCTACACAGTTCCTGGAGAACAAGGTTTCCTGTGTTCACATACAGCATTCATCCCCCAGGTAGAATTAAACAGGGTTAGGGAAAGTTCAAAGTTTGTGAATTCAAAATGTAGACAGTGTACTGCTGTGTACAGGATCAGGCAGTACACTTAAAACAAAAGCTCAACTGAATGGGAACTCACTTCTCTTTACTAGCAGACGTGCTTGAGGATTAGACCTGAAAAAAAATCAGGAACTGATGATGAAAGAGATTGAGCAATATGTGCATTCTGGAGCTCACTGTCCTAACTTGGGCCTTGTGAGAAATAGCGTTCACTGGGACAAGTATTTTGTCTCTTTTCAGAAGTTGGTATCTTTTTTCCACCTACAACTAAGGCTAGGTTTTGTGAATTGAGCACTTGAAGAGTCCAGTTTATTTCCAGATCCTGATGGATTTCTAGAGATGCAGCCAACAAGAAAATGCTTAGAAACCCTGGGACCACCCACTGTCTTTAGTCTTGCTCCAGAAGTGCTTCTCAGAGGTCAGGCATTGTAAAGACGACAAAAGCCTCTCAGTCTTACAGCAGAAGACTGGATTTCATTGCCGTAACTTCAGTAACACTTACTATTGCAGTTGAGGTTAGGGAAGGAAGACTTGAAGAGGCAAAGGATGGCTTTCCATCTTGCTCACAAAACAAGGGAGAGGACAGGTGTCAAAGGGATAGCATCTCTTCTTCCACTTTTGCTAAAAGGTTGTTTTTCCTCTGGCTAAAGAAATAAAAGTGACAGTAATTTTAAAAGGAATTTTCACTTATTTCATATGTTCCGTGTCATTCAAAGTTGTTTCAAATAATACTTTGAATTACTTCTTTTTAAGACGGATAAGTGATTTTATTTTTTTTTTTTTTAATTGGAATGGCATGTTGTCTCCCACATTCTTATGTCAACCACTTTTGGTTTTAGGAACCTGTTGAATTCTGTTTCTTTACAACCAGACAGGATTATTCTGCAGTATTTTCTCTGCAGAGGTGATATTCTGTAGCCTGTAACATAAGAGATTAGACAATTCATACTTCCCTACCAAATGCACGAAAAGAAACATAGAAACATCCATCTTCCAAAAAATCAATATCTTGGGTGTCTAGAAAGACTGAAATCCTCAGTATTACCAACAATTTTTCTCCTTTAAGTCAAACTGTTTAGTTACGATCAGCTTAAATTGTATATAACAACTGGCCTCTTGCCTTATTGGTCCCCTTTCTGTCTTTGTTACAAAGCTAGTGTTTATCTGCGATGTTTACATAAATGGAAGTGAAGTGGCATTGAAACTCAGTGCATCTGATAAGCTTTGACAGGGTAACACTGAGTTCTCAGTATTAAACATCACCTGTTTTCCAAAGGTCTCAGTGTGCCTCTGATTTAATAGAAAATAGATTAAGGATTTATGAGAATAATTAGTTCTGTTACTTTGTAACTGTGGAGTAAGGGCGAACTGGCTGTAGAACTAAACATAGGGAGAAGACATAAATCAAAAAGGATAAGGAAAGACCGTGGGTGTCTGTAAGGTCCCTCAAAAACCAGTCAGGTAAGTCACCAGCCTGGAGAGAGCAGACAATCCCCCAACATATGCAAATAACATCCATCTGAGGTCAAAGCCTGCAATTATGGCAGAACTGTTCTGCTAAAACAGACTTAACTTCTCCTATTTCAAAGACTGGGATCACACAGCCAAAATACATACTTAAATATGCTTACAAGCATTTAACATTTTAGATAACAATGTCAGCAAGTTGCATGTATTTAGGTAGCGAGCTTCTTAGTAGAGTGATTTCTTCTTCATCTTTGAAAGAACACTCACAAATTAACATTATTCTGTAGTCAAGATAGCTCGTATCCTTTCACAAGTTAATACTTCTAACAACAAATGACTTATTTGTAAAGTCTCTGAGCATCAGCAATATTTGGAGTTACAGAGATGAGAATCTGGATTTAGATTTCAAAAATCTGTAGCATCGTACCATATGAAACCCAGGCCTGAAGACAGAAAAGTTACTTAAAAGGCTGGGGAGGGGGATGAAACGTGAGTAGGAAAGAACAGATTTCTTAACAAAAATCCAGTCACAGAGATCAAAAGGGCAAAACCTATCTAGGCCAAAAATCTACAACCAACTGCCCATGGACCAAAGGTGGTGTAGTTCAGCAGGTGTAGGGCTGGCCTCTGCCAGGTACAGGTATACATAGGTTCAATGATTTGCCCAAGACTGGGTAAAAGAGGAAGATCAGGAACAGAATCCAATCACCAGGGTCCTCATGCAGAAACAAGATTCTCTGTTTGCTTAAAGGCTGCATCAGCCTTGTTAGAAGGCCTGTTTCATATTAGCATAAGCAGCAGGAGTAAACTTGTGGTCACCACAGAGGGTGTCCACTGATGTAATATTTAAACCCCACAAGTGGTTCCAAGTGATCTTTGATAAAACTTCCAGTGTGGCTTTCAGTCTGGAGAAGGACAGTGGGAGGAAACCAGTTGTATAAAGCTCCTAGGAAATGTCAACACATGTCAGTGGGAGTCTTACTTGAAAGTGGATATTTTATCAGTAAATTTTGTAAATCTTTAAACATCACAAGACCCGAGAGGCTGGAAATACATCACCCTTTCAAGTTTCAGCTGCAGTGGGATAGATACATTCAACGGTCAGTGCACAGCTTCTCTCCTGACTGGTTGTGACACCTGGTGGCATCTGTTGATGTTGTGGGGTTTTTTTCTTCCTGAAGTTAGCTAATTAGAATGAAGAATTTCATCCTCCTCTTTAGGGAAGTGCAGGAGTAATTTTTTTGTTTGTTCTCATTTCACCTTTTCCTTTTTGCTGCTCTATCTGTAATCAAAGTTGCCAAGGGCAGCCAAGCCCTCTGACTATCTGACTGCTTAGTTACCTAACAACAAAAGGAGTTAATGGCAGTTTAATTCCTCCTGCCAGTCTTATGTGTGTCAACACTACTTAGGACAAGCCAGTGGCACATTTCAGAGAGGAGAGACATCTTTGAGTGTTCAGTACCATTTGGTAGCACTGCAAGCCAAGAGACATTATGGCTTTTCTTCATTTTGCAATTGATCTGGATCTGTGACCTTACTTTACAGGTTGCATCACTTCCGTGTTTCTGCTGGCCTTTCCTCTCTTCATCTGACAGGGAGACAGGGCAGACTACCTCTACCCATGCACAGAGTCTGGCCCCAGGGACCCTACTCTTTAAGCTCAAGGCCACCAAAACAAATGCTGGCCTTTTCCTTACGGAGCTCTCCATCTGTGGCCTCCTCAGACACAGCGGGATCCAGCTGGTGCAGGCAGGTTGGGCATCAGGGATGCACCTGCTTGAGCAGAGGCAGCATGGAGATGATTTGTGATGGTGCCTCTGCTGTCAAGGTGCTAGAGTTTCAGGTGACTACTATTAAAAAACAACAGCAGTGACCAAAGGTTATCTGACCCTGAAGATTTCAGGTTAAGAAGCACGAAGAATAAACTGCCCTGCCTCCAGTCTAGCAGACAACTACTCTTTTCAAGGGTTTGCCCCTCCCTTTAGGCTGGTAGGTTGAGCTGGGCATATGGGCAGACTAGTATGGGACAGTAAGAACAACAAATGTAAAGTTTTCAGAGCTGACGCTTGACTCCTACTACCTTTCTTGCAGTACTACTGGGCATTTTTTTCTTGCTGTGTCACTAGATCTGGCATTTACAGGGATACATCCATATCAAAATATATAAATACTTTAGAGCTTAGCACTAACCAAAGCCACAAGGTGGCACAGTCACCTGCTGTGAAGCGTTGCTCACCAAACTCCATTTCCCAAAGGAAACACAGCTCCAGAGCTGCCCTTTTCAACAGGGAACTACTGTCTCTCTCCTCCCCTTGCACTAGGTTTCATAGAGTAAACACTGATGGTGGATGTAGCTTTTCTCAGAGTGAGATTTTTATGATAGAATAAAGCCCTACCGTGGAAATAATTACATAGCAATAAATGTTTTGCTGTTATTGCTAATTTTCCTCAGCCCTAGAAAATCTGTAACAGTAATTTGTTTGGTGCTTGACTTTGGCTTTGATATCATGAGACCAATGCAGGTTTTTAGAACTAAGTTAAACAATCTATCATCTCCTGCATTTTCTTCTTTGGAGGGAAACATGGAAGGCATGGAAATCCAGAGATGAGAATCAGGAAAAGGCAAATGCCCAGAAGGATCAAAGGATCTTTTGGGAAAAAAAGAGGCTGTCCTTATATCCCTTGTTTGCAGAGACACCTGTATGGGGCAGGGGGAGGGTTTACCATCACCAGGAAGAAGCAACACAGTAAAGGGAATCATCAGCATGTCCGTCTTTCTCTCTGTTCTTCTCACCAACATAGGGTAAGTGCAGCACTTGGAGCTACTTTTGTTTGCAGACTGTGTGCTGTTTGACAGCAGGTGGAAATAATTTCTCTCACGCAGACTGTTTTGCTTGTCTCTAATAGGAAATATGCCAGTGCCCAAGCTGCCCACAGACAGCCTGGTCCTTTGGCCTGGAGCAACCCATGTTTTGCTGTTCACTTCTAACAGAAAGACACCCAGCAATGATGTGTCTCTTGACTATTGCTTGGTGTTTAAACAGTTGGGACAACTGATCCTTTGGTGTTGTCGAAAACAGATATCTATCTGTCTATACGTATATATACACACCCATTTTCTTCCATGTCCCTCACTTCTGTACTGTCCCTTTTTTGATATATATAATATGTCTGCATTTATTACACCTCTCTAGATATACATCTAAAATTTCTACATATGCTTAGATGCGAGTGCTTGGGAATCTGGGGAATTAACTAACTCTCCTTGACTCTGTCCAATTGAAAACAAGTCCTGCGTATACCCTAAGCCAAGCCAGATTCCCAGGAAGAAAATGTACAATTCATGTCCCTTTTTTGAGCTTTGCTCCATGCCACAGACTTAACTGGCTGTGCTGAGCCTCCAGTCCTTTGTGAAGTCTTCATGCATGGGGCAGGTCAGGCCTGAGGGACACAAGTAGGATTCTGTGGGGACCCAAGGCTGCTGCAGGAGCTGGCAGAGCTGGAGAGAGGCAGACTCGGGGCTGGGTGCTTGCAAATAGCCTGACCAAGCAAAGCCCGCTCTAGACTGTGCTGTTTATCATGCAGTTGCATAAGCCCAGAGTTTATTGCAACAAGAATGAGATTAAATTTCTGGAGCTGCTTTGCTTCTCCTGTCCAGAGGGCAGGGATTTGTTTTGAGTGGCCTTTCTTTTATAATTAATGAAATAACTGGAGACTTCCTCCTCCTTGCATGGGAAATCAGAAGCTCGAAATGTCTGTGAACTCACACCCTGTACACGAGGCATATGGGGATGCAGCATCCAACTCATTACTTAAATGAGAACAGGTAAGTAATTAGAGCCCAGCATCTACTCCTAGCTCCTATTGTTATTTCCTTCTGTACATTGTGTGGGCTTTCACCATCAAACCTCACCAAAGGTCTAGAAAGCAACAGCAGTGCTTCAACAGGGGCAAATTCCAGTGGCAAAACGGGTATATTCTCACTCCATCCCATAAGCTGAGGTGCCTGAGCACTTTCATTTGGGCTGCCACAAGGGGAAACACTACCCTTCCCCTCCTGTTGGACCATCACTAGAAAAGGCGGCAGGACTGCCCAGCCAGAATTGACCTTTTCAGTAGCAGCTTGAAGTTATGATGAAAAATTAGTTAAAGGGCATCTCTACTGCATTCTTTCTTTCCCAGTTCCTGTACACCTTCCGCTGCTCCCCAGAGCCTGAGACAGAGCACTACATTCTTGATCCAAACATGCCACCTGCTGTTTGACAGAAGGGAGACATTGTATACTCAATAAAGCCAGTGCATAAATTAACCGAACTAGAAGCATATTTGCATTGCAAAACCAGCCAAAGGACCTGGGTGCCACAGGTTAGAGTCTGCTTTCGTCTACTGCGCAAGAAATCACCCTGCAACACTATGCTCTTGGCCTGCAAAGCTGCAAATGCCATGGAGCAGCAAGGCCAGAACCTTACAGGCTATCACCATACCACCCAGAGCCAAGGCACATAATTGGCACTGCCTGAAAAAGCCGCAACGCAAGCAACCACCACCGCTGTCTTCTGCTGAGGGTTTCTAACACAGGGCTGGGAAGGGGCTAGCAGGGACAGGACAAACTTGTGTTTAAGCAGATTGCAAGGCAACATTCAAGGGCTGCTTCATAAGAGCACATCTGCAAAGAAGCAGTGCCTCTGTAAAGTGGAAAATTCTGAATGGAGAGACTTCATACCATGCTTTAATTTCTGGTCAGCCCGGAAGTGGTCAGGCAGTTGGACTAGATAATCGTTGTAGGTCCCATCCAACTGAACTATTCCATTCTATTCATGAGAAACAGGATGAATATTTGATTTTTACCCCATGGGTGCTGCTGACCAGACTGCCACCAGAACTCCCCTGTTCAGCACAGGGAAAGGGTGCCTAAGAAGTTTCTGGGGAAACAAGTCTCTCAACACTAGGCCCAGGAACCTTGGCTCAGGTGGAGACTGTCTCAGGGTCTGGGGGCTTATCTGAACCAGGCAAGGAGAGCCCTTCCCTTGTTCCCAGGCTGCAGCCAGCCCTGCAGCCCTCTCCCATTCCTCCACCACTTCTCCCAACAGGCAGCAGCCTTGGTGGGGGGGTGGGTGCGGGTGGGGAGGGAGGGGAGCAGCGAGGGGCTCTCTACAGTGCTCTCCCTGTGCGGTGGGAAGCCAGGCGTGCCCCACTGCTCCCACCTCATCACCCCAGCCCCACCGCTGCTCCCTGCTGAGCCAGGCCTGGAGGGACCGAGGGCTGCTGGCGGGCTGGATCCAGATCCCAAGGGAAACTTGTCCAGCAACACTGCAGGGCCAGCAGGCGGAGGTCTGGCTGGGTCACCCGCGTGTGAGGGGGAAGTGAGGTGCCCCGGGACTTTCCAGCTGGTACCTGGGCCCAGACAGCTTTGGGGACACTGCTGGGGTGACCTTCTGGGGCACAGAGGCAGAACTTCAACGCTCTTTGATGTCGTGTGTGCACCCCTGCTTCAGCACTGCCTTCTGGATTATCTGCCTGTCGCTGCAGAGTGGTCCCCCCAGTCCTAAAGCAGAGGCAGGGAAGGAGGGAGAGAAGAAGGGGTTAAAGGACAGAGGGAGGGACGGGCTACAGTTAGCAGATGTCCAGAGCTGAAAAGTAGGTCACCTATGTCTGCCGGGGGGGGGGGGCGGATTTGAAAATCAACACTACACCAATGCACAAACAAAGCCAAGTAATACAGCAAGGAATAAAACTGAACCTTGGAAGCCTGACAGAAATCCTCCAAGTACACACGGCTCCTCTAACACACCATACACAGCTATTAAGATTGTCTAATTTAAAAAAAATGTATTTTTACTTGCATACATATATATATACAGTCACATAAGAGGAGAGGCTAATGAAAAAAACATAGTGAAATTATAAAAAACCTTCAAAATCTGCAAACCCAAGAAAAGTAGAAATTGTGTTATTACCCATGTAAAAGGCTTGGACAGATATGAACTTAATTCCAGGTTTTTCTCAGAAGCCTTAGGCACATTATTTAGGTCTAGATTCCCAAGGCTAAGTACTAACTCCTGTTGATGCCCTTGTGAGTCCTTGGAAGACAGACACTCGCAAATACTTCTGAGGTTGTGGTCCTTGGTGTGCCTGTGTCTCTCAATATAAAAAGGTTTAAATAGCATCACCCAAGCAGGCCATGAGGTCTCTGCAAGGCATTCGCTATCTCAGATGTTGAAACTACATGAACAGTTAATTGCAATCCCTTACACTTTTTAGGAACCTAATCCCTTTGACTGGCACTCCTCATGCTTGCATACATGTAGCATGCTATGGGGGCAGCAGGTCAGGAGAGACTGGAAGAGAGGGAGATGCGATACAGAAAGTTAAGTGCCTTTCTCTGGCCAGGTGTGACCTGGTAAGAAATTAAGAGTAATTCGGTAAGTATTTATAGTCTCTAATTTATTCAGAAAAAATAAATTTGAGGGCAAATTCTGATTGACATAAAAACAGCCTCCAGCACATACTAATCTCTCCTGACACCACATTATCACCAAAGGATGAGAGGTATTTCACTCACTGCAACACAGAAGATCTTTCAGGTAGAAAAAAATGGACTCTTACTACTTTGTAATATTTGTTCAGAAAACAGAATATTTCATAACTTCCACAGAGTTTTAAAAGCAGTCTGGGCATTAATGAGAAACTTCTGAAATATTTTAAATGCTGCAGAAGACATATAGATGGGGGTTTTATTTGTTTGGAGGTATCACAGAACAGTAACCAGGCACTGTTTAGAGGTCTCTCATGCAGGATGTTCTAGGCCCAGCTTCAAACTCTTGTCCTTTGATGTACTCCGATTTCTTTCACACCACCAGCCAATTTACTCTTAGGAAAGAAGCTGTCGGATGAAATCCTCATGCACAAGGGATTAAATCAGCTACCTAAACCCAGACCAGGGAGGGGGCAGGGGGAGTGTTTCACATTTGCTGCAAGTCAAGTCCTTAGTGAGATCAGTTGAGTTTGGAGGTTTTTTGCTCATGAAATATCTCAAACAGGGGCTGGAAAACTACCCCTTGCATTCTGGTATCTGTCATAATCCATCCCAAGGTTAACTCAAGCTCTGTTCAGCCTGGATATGCCATCCTTTTTGTGCCTGCACCTCTTTCCTCACTTAAAAAGGTTTAAATAGCATTGCCCAAGCGGGTCACGAGGTCTCTGGAAGGCATTGCTTATCTCAGAGGTGGGAACTACCTATACAGTTAATTGCAATCACTTACACTTTTTAGGAGCCCAATCCCTTTGACTGGCGCTCTTCATATTTGCATACATGTACGATACTATGAAGGCAGTAGGACAGGAGAGACAGGAAGAGAAGGGGGCTGAGATAGAGAAAGCATCTTCATTTTCCTAGAAGTAGCGTGAAGGTAGTTTCTCCACCTTGTTTTTCCTGTGCTCATTTAATCATCTTAGCTACCAAAAGATGGACTAGCTGATCACAGCCATCCTTTCTGGCCTTCAAACAGGGAAACACCTTGACTTTCCTCTATTCCTTGCTACCCACCAGTTTGGCTCTGTGTTTCAAGGTTGCAGTACTTAAACTCTGTACAAGTTTCCATCTTGACCAATTTGGGGGATGACACACCCTTTTCTGTGGTGGAATTGAAGGGGAAGAAAGAGAAGGGACATGAAAGCTTAAAGCAAAAATAGATGGCAACAAGTTGCTTAGGACATGCACTTGACTAGATGACTATTCCCTGTGTTCACAAGGTTGCCTGGGTGATCCAGCCTGTTTCTATCATCTCTTCCAGTCCTGTGCTACAGTTTCACAGAAATGCAAACTGGGTAGTTACTAGGCAGCTCTATCTTGGCTGGCTGGGAAATGACACGATATATGCACTTTGCACACTTGGAAAGCACCTTAATTTTCCTAGGAGAAGTACCATGAAGGTTAATTTCTTTAACTTGTTTTTCCTCTGTGCTAGTTTAATCAGCTTAGCTATTAAAAGATAACATGGGTTTAGGACTATCATTAGCCCAGAGTGGTCATGTGGTTATGCTAGTAATTAGCACTGCTGCTGAGCTCAGTGTTACTTTTTTTTAAATAGGTAACTACATAACAAAACCAGTACCCACTACACATCTAGACCAGCAAAAGAAAAATGAACACACTCTCTCCCCAAATCTGTATTCAATTATTTGTAGCAGCTTTCTTCCCTTTTTTCTCCTCTGTGATATTAGTATCTATATTCAAAGCATTTAACTGCTTGAAATGGGATTAAGACACTCCAGTCTAAAATTGCAATCCTGCAATCCTCCTGCTCAGTTGCTCTGTAAGCTTCAAGGTATCAAAAATCCCTGGGAGGGCTTTGAGAGGCCAAGCAGCTCACATCCAAATCATGATGCAGAAACTCTGTATTGCTTGGCCTGGGTCTCCAGTCCAGTTTGGTCAGCATCCCAGGTCCTAGGCATGCTTCCAGGATACTGGACTCTTCACAACTCACAGTCCTTGGTTATGTTTTCTTTTGAAGCACAGCCAGAGGCAAAAGAAAGGGACATGGGTGCTCCTCGTATACAACAGTCTAGGGCTTAGCCCACTTAATGAGGCTGCAAGATACCAAGCTTCCATTCCCTTCTTTGCCCATGGGAATTTCAACCTGCATCTCTCAAGTGTACCTATAACCACCAGATTACAAGCTCTCCTGGGATGGGAACATGCTACCAACCTCCTGTCAGGCCAGTAATACCAGAGAAACACTGCTGTAGTCCAGTCATTGAAGGCAACTTCTCTGTGTCTGCTCTGGGTGCTGCAAGTATATCTTGTCTCGTGAGTGTTTAATGGATATTTAATTAAGTTCTGCTCACCTTTATCCCTAGATTTGGGTTTTAGCCCCAAATGTTTGTTGGAAACTATATTTCATTATTTCTTCTGCTTAAAGTACAACCTGTTTTATTATTAGAGCACAATTTGGTTCTGATATTAATAACTGATGTAACCAGATCTTCCCCTTTTCCCCATGATTTCTAATTAACAGTGTTATGTTTGGATGGGACATAACCTGTAAACATCTAACCCTTTTATGTGGCAAAAAATACACAGGTCATTACTCAAGGGAAACCACCCTGACATATACACAGAGTCAGTGGTAGCACCAGGGTGCAATGTTCAGGATCATCAGGCTTCCATTTCTGCACCCATTTTACCGCGTAATAAGGTACAAGGAGTCTCCAACAAACTACGGTAAGTTGCCTTGTACTGCACAAACAGCTTTTGAACATGCTTTGCCCAGTACATCACTGTTTCCTCTGCTTTTTTAGAAAATTAATGGGAAAAAATTGTAAGAGGTACTCAGCTAAATAACCATGTTTTCTAGTTGTGCAATACATGCAAGAAAGACCACACATACATACACATATGTGCACGTATCACAGCATGGAAACACAAAGATACCTCAGAGAGCTCAAACCATTTAAAAGGACCACTACAGATGTGGCAACAGGACAGAGTCAAATCTGACAAAAGATTCCTCACAGCTCTTTACTACAGTCGAATTCACTGTTCCTAGCACATTGTGCAGCCCTTAAACTTATCAGATAAAAGACATCATGACCTCTGGTCCTCTGAGGGTTTTCTACAGGTGGATAAGACATACTGATACTTTCAGGCATTTATTAATGGCAATGTAATTGCTATCCATCTGAGCGCTGTTAGAGAAGTGGGGGAAACATGAGTTTGAGCAGCTCTTTAGCTCCTGGTACAGTGGTTCCTTGCCTCTGTGGAGATGACAGTCCTGTTGTAGAGCTCAGTAATTTTTCCTGTATTCTTCACTGTTAACAAACTTTATTTGCTTCCTCTCAAGCAGACTTTCCTCTCCTACAGGGCTCACTGGAAGACTTTGATGTTAAAAGAGCAATATGTTTCTCCTGATACACTTGTGAATCTCTTTACTCTTTCCTGCCAAAGCAACCCCCTTGATCACTGCAATGCTTTTTGGGGAGAAAAGGCCAGGAACTTCTACTTCTCCATGTGCTGCTTATCTATGAGAAAGTTCAAATTTCCCCCCCATGTGCAATAAATTCCTCTTGATCACTTCACAGCACTTAGAGCCTTAACCAGAATCTGCCTAAAACTCACTTATCCTCTCAAAAAATCGCAGCTGCGAACTTCACCTTCAGTGATTTTCAACTTTTCCATTTGCAAAACCTCCCAGAGAGAGGGCATACATTCCTACTAACCTCATGCAAGCTTTTTTAGCTTCCCTCCACACTCCTTACCAATTTCTTTACAATTAGGCCTCACTGCTGCTCCCTTACTTGCTCCCCAAAACTGCCCTTTCCTACCCTCAGACCAACACCTCACCCAGCAGAAGCACCACAGAGCTCATACTAGTGAGCCCAGTTGAGCTTATTAGGCATTTGCTCAGTGCTTTGCTCATACTGCTGGCACACCTTGCCAGCCTCCACCATCCTCTGAGAAAATGCAAGAACCATCCTACCAAGAGGGGTGGAGTTGGTTAGCCAGGACAGCCGTCCTGTGGGGCCACCCACATTGTGCAGCTCGCTGGCAGATAAGCAAAGCTAACAATTTCTGTTTGGTTTTTGCTCCCAGGTGACATGCCATGATTGCTAGTGCTGGGCAGGTGGGAGGTAATGTGTGAGGAGAGACAAGGACGACCAGTACTGATATGAGCCCTCCCATGGTGATGGAAGGGGGATGGCTAAAGCACTCAAGGCTCACATAAAAATCATATGGGTTGGTGCCAAAGCTTCCCTCCATGCCTATGCTCTTTCCAGCAGGGCTACAGGGATGGTATGGAGGTCCCATGTTACTACCCAGCAGCTTTGCCTTAGAAACGCTAATAGGATCAGTGCTGGGAATGAGATTAGAAAACTGAATTTGAACATTTTGTTTCAACTAAATGAATTAACTTGCAGGTTTGGTACAGCCAAACATCCACGTTCAACCTCAGGAGCATAACCATGAAGTCATTGTTCAGAAATGCTCCTTCTCTCTTCTTAAAGCTACTTAGTTTTCACAATTTTAATAAGATGTTGGGCTAAACATTGTCATTAAAATTCTTTAAAGGACTTTATTCTCTCCTGAACTATAAGGGGGATAAAGCATTTTGTAAGGGCTATGGTTAAATCAGAGGTGTTTTTGTCTCGGCAGACCTTTATAAATATTCATTCAGTGTTAACACACCTGGGGGGTCTTTGGTGCAAGGCACCCAATTGTCCCACTCTTCCCAGGTCTGTTTCCTAAAGTGTAACTTGTCAGTGCTCAGAAGAGTTAACTACAACCAGACTAAAATCAGTTTAGACTACGTTTTCATTTTATGCCTGAGATGATCAAATGGCCAGATGTCACCACTGGGGAGGTTCAGCTCCAGATCTCTGTGCAAGTGCTCCACTGCCTTGCAGGCGCTGATGCTTCCCTGCTCCCACCGGGAAACCCAAGCCTGCAAGCTGGGCGAGCTGGAAATAAATAACTCTTCATAGGGTCCCTCAGCTAGGTCCCCCCTTTGCCCTGGAAGAGCAAAGGGAAGACAATACATTGGTGCAGACAGGACTATAGTCGTCCTGGCAGAGCTGAAGCAGAAGCACACCCCACATGCTCACGGTCTGACATTATGGCTATGCAGCAGTGGCAGCTAGTTGTGAAATGCTGCTGAAAGGGTACAGTCCTGCTTCCCCTCCTCTGCTGTCACATCTAGCAATCAGAGAAGCCAGGGCGTGAGCTGGCTTGGCAGGCTATGCCACTGCTTGGGAAGACAAGCTTGTTCTCCAAGGTGTGGCAGGGCTGCTGAGTCATAGCAGCCCTGAGCAAATGCCCTCCCAGCACCTGGGCAGTGGAGTCCACCAGCCCCCATCAGCTTCAGGAGGTGGTAGCAGCTATGGCTGAGGGGTTAATGGTGCATAGTGAGGAAACATGCTCAGCATTAGTTGATGGGGTGATGGTGACTGAGGCAGGCTGATTATTTTTTTATTTGCATACCACTTTATGTTGAGGAAGTGGCTGACTCAAATGGCTAGAGGAATCCATCAGAAATGGCTGTCTCTGGAAGTGCCCCAGTCAGCAGCCATCACAAAGTGAAGATACTGACATTTGCAATACTAGCAACCACCTACCTAATAAGACATTATCAAGCTTCAAGTCACAGACCATGCCTATAAGTTCTCAGTTTCCCTGCCAGCAATTAAATACTACAGCCACCCAAAGCAGGCTAGGGTTTTTTCCTGATTTGCCTGTGATCACAGGTATAGGAATAGTGTGGAGGTCTTCAGATCTGCACACAAGTCCCAAGGATAAAGGACTGGGGTTTCAGTATTTTGCCTCTGGTTCAGCTTACTGTGTGACAGGGCAAGCCACATAACCTCCTCATTTCCCCTAACTGTTCACTACCAAAGCGCTACTGAGATCCAACTTGTAGACATGAAGTGTTTCTACCTTGAGGTAGTAGCACCCTAGCATTACCCACTTATATAGTAATGGTAGTATCACCTGGATAGTTGTAGTTTTAAAAAATAATTACACAAAATCAAGATTTACAAATATATTGACAGGAACTCTATAATACGAAAACAGTGCCTGTGATGTCCTAAACCTTTCAGGAATTGAGATGGTGGTTATAATGCCCTTGAAAATCAGACATGTGCCAGTGCAGACATCATCCTGCCCCTTCTGAGTTGAGATCCATCCCTGACATCCAGGGCACATTTGCTCAGGGGATAGGATGCATCAACAGCAGCACAGTTTAACACTATTTTGTTGTGAAGACAAGCTTTATGCTTACGGAAACTATACTAGGTAGTTAACTATTTTACTGCCATAGCTGTTCTACACTCAAACTATTAATCGCCTCTCCACATACTGCCTCTGGTGCTTGCTAAAGGCTATAATCTCATCATCCTTTTGACAACCTAGTTGCTTGTCCTGAGAATGCCATTTAACTTGGTACTCTCATTTACTCATTATTTAAACCCATAGATCATTCTTTCCTATTACCTCCCTGCTCACAGTTTCCAGTGCAATGTCTTACCTACACTGTCATTGACAACTGACAATACAAACAAACTGCCTCTATACACTTTACATTGTGAAATCTCCATTTGCTGTGGTCAGTGCAGGTACTCACTGCTAGAACATGCAAGTGGCATGATATAAACAAAACAAAACAAAAAACAGGCACAGTGAAAGAAAAGAAAGAGGAGACAGCTAAAATAAATGTGGAACAAATACAGTCTAGAGAGCTTTCTGGACTAAGCACCAGCTGAAATAATGAAAAAAGAAACAATGTCACATTTCACGTTGATTGTTTCAAGGATAAACTTTTTTTGGTTCATTTTACTAAATAAATATGCCTGCATGAAAAAGAAAACAAAAACAGGCTGTACATTTAGAGACCTAACTGCGCAGCTCTGTGGATCAGCTAACATATTTCATGCTGCTGCGTTATTACCATGTGTTTGCGACACATTAAGATCACATGCATCCATAATTGCTGCAACTCTACTAACTTATTCAGGCAGAATAAGATGATCATGTGTCTGAGCTGGCAGCCAACAATCTCCTTCTAATGGAAGCAACCCACTGGGCCCATGGCTTGGGAGGGGCTTCTGTTCACAGAGGTTCTGTGAAACAAGGATGTGCAGATACATCATTCAAAGTGCAGCTGCTTTATCCTAGACTGCTGATTCATAATGAAGTCAAAGAAATGTATTGTTTTCCCCTTCCTTTGGTATATGAAATAAACACAGCAATCTGTGCTACCCTTCAGTTTTCATGTGCTCTACAAGCCTGCAAGAACTACCTTATCACTAAACTATCTTTTGAGCTGTTTTTCCTTCCGTCATTGTAAATAAGTAAGTAATTGCCTTAACCATAACATACCTGTTTCTCTTAACTGTATGATGACCAGTAGTTATCAGAATGAATATATGTAAATATAAAAAGAATCGCCTCATGCATGATTCATACTTATTATAAAAAAGAGCTCTCTGCCACCATTTACAGAAAGCTCATGCTGTCCTCATAACAGGAAATGCAAATGCTAGCATAATGGAAAATTAGCTGTGGTGAGCCTGGCATGCACCATACCCCCTTCAGCTACTTGCTTACACACACTGATGAAGAGCCGCTAACTCCATGCTGTCATGGTGTGCAGTGCCCTGATGGAGCAAGTCTCTGAGAAAGGGAGTGTTTTACAAGTCCATGATGTCAATTGATAAGGAGAACAACAGGCTTTCCTGGCTCTCTTACTATATTGGGAAGAGACATGGAGAAGACAGGAGGTGCGGGAGCTGGGACTTGCAGACCTGCTGCCTCCCTTTGCTCTAGGAGGTGACTCCCTGCTCTGAACCTTCATTCACAGACAGGCAGACGTTTTATATACATAAACAACATTACCAACCCTAAACTTTAAAAAAAAACCAAAAAAACCCAGACACACAGAATGTAAAGGGCAGAACTGCCATGCTGGGTCAGGCATGGTGGCTCGGGCTCAGCAGAGCCCCCTTCAGCTGCACCTTCCCTCCCAGGAAAACCGAGATGGGTCCAGGGAGGGGGGACCAAAAATCCTTGCAGATGGTGACCAGGCCAGTAGTGCTGCCCCAGGGTGCAACCAGACATTTTTGGCACCCCCAGCTCTTCAAGAGCCACACGCAGCAGGAACCAGTCAAAACCACATGGAAACCAGGCAAAAGCCCACCAAAACCAGACAAAACCTGTTGAAACCAGACAAGGAGGTTACCTGATGGTGGCTCTGCTGCCCACAGGTGAAACGCTGTTGACTACAGCCGGCTGGTCTCCGGGGTCAGGGATGTCATCCTGCCAAATGACAATTTGAAACCTGGAGGGCTGCCCTGAGGGGTGAAGGTGCAGCAGCCGGAGGCGTCACTGCCATTTTGGGCAAAGGTAATTCAGGAGGCTTTGTGAGGGAATGCTGCAGGCATCCCAGCTAGCCAGAATGGGTTCATGCCTTTATGACACAGGGTGCGAAACATCACCTTGTCGGCGTTTTTTTGCCAGTTGTGGGGCACATGAGGCCACCTGTTCAGCTGTTTGTCACCTGAGCTTTCAAGCAGAGGTCTTCGCCAGTGGGGTCTGGCCAAGCAGGGTTGCAAAGCTGTCACCTTAGCCCGTGGCACTGCGGGTGACATGCAGGGAGGGTTACTAGGGCCAGGGCACAGGGCTTCCCCTGGCTTTCACCCACGTTTTTTCTGGTGCACGTTGGTTAAAATATACTGCCAGTTCTTGGGTGGAATTGGAGGTACCATTGACGCCCGCACAGAGGCTCAGGAAAAAGGGAGAACCCCACTGGTGGAGACTGGTGGCATCGACCCCACAACCCCTCACGCGCCAAGCGAGCGCTCTACTCCTTCAGCTCATTCCTCTCCTCGCGGGTGCCTTCCCCCACCCCCCCTGGAGGCTGCCACATCGCACACCCTCCGCGCGCGCCACCGACTTGTTGTCAGGCAGTTTGGCGCCCGCACCGCGCCCTGAGGGGCGTGACTCCGCGCGCTGGCCAATGGCGAGGCATAAGGGGTAAGGCCACGGGGAGATCGCCACCGCAGGCACCTACCCCTCCCGCCACGGCCTCCTGCCGGGTCCGAGCGCCTCAGCTCTGGATTGGGCGGAAAGCGTTTATTTTTAAAAGGAACTGGCTCTTTCTACTGGGCGAGGGAAACGCCTGTCACGGTGACGTTTCATTGTTGCTAAGTCGGGAAGGTGGGAAGCGAGATGCACCCGCCCCATGCTTTGACTGGCCAACAGGAAGCCGAGAGCCCGCCCCCATTCCCGTTCGACCCCGTTGCAATCGCGTAGCTGAGTGACTGACATCCGCCAGACTGCCAGTGAGAGGCCGAGCTCCGCACGCTGCCCAATAGAAAGACGCGAGCCGAGGAGGAGGGTGGTGCCGGGGCAGTATGATTGGCAGGCGGGGCGGAGGGAGAGGAGGGCTCGCAGGAGCTGATATGTCCGCCATCTTGGAGAGTCGGTGATGGTGGCAAGCGGTGGCTTTCCCGCCTGAGCGGAGGCAGCCTGGGGCCTGTGGTGGGGGGACGCGCTTGCCGAGGTACGGGCGGGACAGCGGTGAGCTCTCTCTGCCGCCGCTTCGAGCGGACCGGCGCTCTGGCGGCGGCGCGGGTCTGGCGCCTGCACCCCTCCGCGCAGGGGGCTCCGGACGCTCCTCACGCGCCGCCGGGCTGGCGCCTGGCGGGGCTGTTGGGACCTGTCGTGTGCAGCCCCCCCCCGCCTCGCACACGCACCACTAAGCCGGGAGCGCTGGGGCCAGGCGCGGCGGGGGACGGCGCGGCTGCGGAGTGCCGCGGGCCTGGGCGCGGCGGGGAAGGCCCGGGCCGCGCTGGAGAGAGCCCTGCCCGCCTGCCGCCTCTTTCCTTCCGTGGCCGTGACGGTGGGTCCTTCGGCAGCTGCCCGGAGCTTCTTCCTGGCGTCCCTGGCGCGTGATGCCGGGTGGGGAGCCGGCCGGCAGGCGCGGAGGAGCGAGGACGCCGCGGCCGTTCCACGGCAGCTTTTGAGTGCGGAGTGTTGGCGGCCTGGCGCGGCGCGGAGCGGGTCGTGGCGTGGTTGGGATGGTGGGCGGTGCATTGTTCCCCGGTGGACCGGAGGAGCTCTGAACTGGGTGAAGTGTTTGCCGAAAAGGGGGGAGCTGTCTGCTCTGCTCCCTCCCCCGGCAGTCACTTGTGCTGTTGCTGTAAGTTACAGAACTTTATTGTGGCTTCACTGTTATCTCTTGGATAATAAAACGAATAAGCCTTGCTGATAGATAATTTTGCATTCACTTTGCTTCTTTAAAATCAGTGCCTCAGTGTTCCTGTGACAACGCTGCCTTTTCTGGGGGGTGGGGGGAGGTGTTTGTGGTTTTTTGTCTTTTTTTTTTTTTTAACAGTTTCTTCCAACTATAATTTTTTAAGAGCATATCAGTGTTTGGGTAAGCTTTAACTGCTGTTAAATACATTTGGCAAAATCTGATTTTGAACTCACTAGTTCTTTCGGTTTTGTTTTGCTTTATTTGCCAAGAACTTCTCGACATATAAGAGGGAATTAGTGTTAGAGTCTTCTGTCTTTTATGACATAAAACCAACTGAGGCTAAAGATCATCTCTGTCAGGATAAATGTTATTTAAGTTAGAGCAGTAGGATACTTTGAATAGGTGTGTTGCTATTTTAAAAAAGTCTTCTGAGGGGAAGAGGACAGAAAACTTATGAGTGGGATAGCTTTAGGAAGTGTCCCTTGTGAGATGTTGACAAACTAAAAATGGAAGGTTGTGTTACTGCTAGTGATACTACTTAGGTTTAAAATCTCCTTTGGTGGAAGGAGTCTAAATGTACTCTTAACAGTGAGGTGTGTTTGGTTTGGTTTTGGTTTGGGGTTTTTTTTTTTTGATGAATATTAAGCTGGCTTAAAATTTCTAGGTAGTATATAAAGTAGCTTGTGAACTGCACAGATACAGGGGTGCTTTTTTTTTTTCCTGGAATGCTGAAAGATGGGAAGTCTCCCTGTTTCAGTGTTCCAAATAGATTACTGCAGTTATAGGAACTGCAATGTGTATTTTCAGTACAACATACCTTCTAGTAAGAGTCTGTGATTACTTAGCTCTGTTATTTATGTTTTCAGTAGTGAAGCATGGACTAACTGTAACTTGCAAGAGTCTTTATTATGCAGATATAAAAGAACACTACAGAATTATCTTTTGATATATAACTTGTTAATGAGACTTCATGCAAATATGGTATCCAGTCTACATGTTTATTTCTTGACAATTTCTTGACAGTTTGTAGTTCTAGTACTTGTTTAGGTTCGCTTAAGTGATTTGTTTCCTCCATCTATGATACCGCTTGAAAGTAGGTGATACTTGCTTTCTGTGTGAAAAGCAGAATGTATATGCAGTATTGAATCCTACACTTTCCGAGTTACTAAAGGAATTTATCTTCTAACACTAATAGAAGATTTTATTTTGATCAGAAGAACTGCTGAAGATATCTGTTTACAATGAGCTTAAGGAAAACACTGAGTTAAAGTTGTACTTTATAAATTCAGGAAAAGCAGACTTTAACAGGAATGTCTTTAAGTATGGTAGTGCATTGTAGCTTCTTTGCAAGCAAGATAGATTTGTATGTAAACTGCGGTGACTGTAATATCTTTAGATTCTTTTAAATATAAATCAACTAGCTATTATTCTATTATATAATTAAAGATACTAAATAGTTTGTGTGTCTCTTCACAATACTGCCTGCAAACTCTTCACTCTATTTCTGCTGACTTACTAAAGTGAGAAAATGTGACTGTTTCCTTCAGAACCTTTCTCTCTTGCACTTAACAGTGGTGATGCTGTAGCCTGTATACCAATCAGAGAATGAGGAGATGTTCTAAGAGTGAATTTCAAGTGAATTAATAGAATGGAATGTGAATTTAGCAGTATTAAAGCAGAAAATTACATATGTGGGTTTAGTATTAACAGATGGTTAGAGAGTGAACTCTATTGTTACGGCTCAACAGCTTTGCTTCTCTACTCATCTTAAGCTTGAAATGCGTGTACTATGAAATGCTAAAGAGCTGGCTCAAAAACAACCAGTATGGGATTGAAACAGTCGGAAGGGAGAAATGTTTTGAAGAACTGTCTGATCCACTCTCCTTTCTCTCCATTGATGTCCTCTTTTGTCCAATTGCTTAAAAAGCCTTGAAGTATTTACTTAACTGCAGTTTAAGATCACTCTGTTATCAGTATATTGAAATAAGACTTTTTCTAACGTCGGTGTTCCAGCATAATGCATAACACCTTTGTAGATAGGAGGCTTGCAAGTTCACTTCTCTCATATAACTGGGTTAATTTATGGCCTTTGGAAGTTATGATGGAAACTATGGCTTTTCTGCTTAGGCAGAAGAGGCACTGGTATGAGCATAGTGGTCTGTTTCTGTAGTAAGGTAGGATGTGTTAAGCATATTGTCTTCTGTCTAGATTTGGCTCTCATAGTAGCACCTTCACCTGTGACCCATAAGATTGCTGTGTACTCTGTTATTTCATATGCCAGGTTTAGGAATAGTGTGTTATCTCAAAGTAGACACCACATCCAAATTCTAGAAGACCAAATGTCTGGATTATCCGGAGAGCAAGGTCTGGAGCCATTGCTTTTGGCAGAACTTTCCACAGTAATAAAACAAGTAGGGATAAGTGAGAAATAATATCTTGCTTGTCTCGTTTTGTCAAGTTGGAGGAGGAGAGCAAAGAACTTGGGAAACTATTTAGTGATCATGTTTGATCCTGGTATTTTCGGGGTGGGAGGCAAGCCTGAAAGATCAATGAGAAAATACAGAGAATATGAACATTATGTTGAAAGCTTTGCATAGCATGTTTAATTGTTTTTGTGGTGTGTCAGGGTGCCAGCGTCTGTTTTAGAAACCATATGGTACTAAGCAACTGAAGTAAAATGTTTTTCTACTCTTGGGTATTATATGTAGCTCTGTAGCTAGCCTGGGACACTTCTCAGGAAATGGTATAGACCGAATAGATAGGATCAGGAAGACATTTGGTATAAGCTGTTAACAGCTTGCTTGTTTGTGGAATAGTTCTTCACACAATATTGGGGGTGGGGGGGAATCTGTTACTGTAAAGTACAAGACTCTTCGTGACCTTGTTTTATTTGGTAACTTCCACGAAGTGCCAAGAAGCATGTTTGAAGTGGTATGTGTGTTTTGGAGTGGGTGAAAAAGTTCACAACTAACACTTTGACTGTTCTTTCTTCTTGCTGTTACTCTGTAGTCATCCTCTAATCTTGTTAAATGGACGTGTCTTTTCCTCTTCCCTGGGACTTAAAAACTTGGAATGCTCAGTGACAGAAGCTATACAATGTGTTGCATGTCAGCAGTGGAAAAGAATACCAAAAGGACCTCAGTGTACAACTGTATGGAACTGTGAAGCTGTAGTACACTCTACTGGAGTGGTACTGTATGTTGTTAGGCATGTTGGTGAAATGGCTAAGAAGAGCACGTATGAAATTGGTAGTGAGGATTTGGTTAAAGACATGAAGGGAGGCAGAACTGAGTGAAAAAACCACTCTGCACAAGCAGAAACTGCCTCACAGTGAGGTTTGAGGGTTGGTTAGTTTCCTTGGAGGAAGTTTTGAGGACATTCCTATTTAATTTTGAATGAGATGATTCCAGGAATTTATACACAGCTTAAGTTGCTCATCTGCAAGGAGATGGAGTACATGGCCATCCATAGTTTCCATCCTGTGTCCACTGGGTCTTCTGGAAAATGAGCACTGAAAGACTATAGGCCAGCTCTTGTCAGTTGTGCCAAAAGACACTTTTAAGCATGAAGATGACTAAAGTCTTTTTATGATGACCAAGCAGGTGCTGGGTGAGGCTTGTGAAAGGGCCATGTCATTTCCAGTTTGGTAACAAAATGTGGTTGGGCTTGAGGACGGAAACTTACAACTTTTTTTAGTAAAAACTAATGACTTGTTTCTGAGTTTATTAAATATGTTCTAGAATATAGCAATTCCAGTACTCAAAGCATTCTTCTTGTTACTATGTATCAAGTGAATCCTGGGCCTTTTTTTATTCCTGCTACGTGCCTACCTTCAGTGACCATAGGCAGAGTATCTAACTGGATCTGAATAGATAAAGATTCTGTTGTGCAAATTTAAGTTCTACTACAGGTTTTTGGAGTGAATCTCATTATTTCCCAAACTAGTAGTAGTAAGATGCTTTCTGTAAATGTACGTTATGCTCCTCTAGAAGAGTGAAGCATAAGAGCCTAGTCCCCAGTTAGGTGATGCACATTTCTCGTAGTGCCCTAATTGATAAATCAAAAGCAAGTTAATAAAATTTCAAGTGGTGCGTTATACAGTGGCTATAGGCAATGCTAGTACAGATGTGATTACATCTTTTTTTTGTTGTTGTTATACTCTTAACTCGTTTTAGCAGTTGAGTTAGAATAGACGACAAGGGAGTAATAGGCATTTCTAAAGGCTTGGCTTGTTACGAATTGATACTACTTCAATGCTACTTGCATTGTGAAAGGAGTATCAGCCACTGCCTCCGCAGGGTGGATTTTTGCATCTTTGTACCAGAGTGGTTATACAGTTAGTGTTTCTCATACGGAAGCTGTAAAAATACAATGCTATTTGCTTTTGTTTTGTGTAAGTATAGTGGAAACCAAGTCTTGTGTGTGTGTTGTCATTTTGGTTTTTTTACTGAGTTACAGTAGGGCAAAATCATAGGTAAGGTCTTGGTGGAAAAACTCTTCTTTCTGTGAAACACACTGTAACCTTACCGTTAAAGCAGAATTAGGACTTTCTTTGTATTCTGTTCTTAATTACCATGTACTGCTTTGACCAGTCTCCAATCTAAAGAGCTCAGTTGGAAACTTTAGGACTGGTTTGAACTATAGTAATTCAATTATTTCATTTGCTACTGCCTTGACAGACTTGCCAGATATCCAAGTATCTTTGGAAGCTAACTCTCGTAGAAAATAGTAAGTAGTAGATTCCATTTGTTTGAGAAGTTTAACTGCTGTCACCAAGCATCTTGAAAAAGGATGGAAAGCCTAGAGACTGCTAAAACAAAGCTGTAAGTGTTGGCAGGAACAGACCCACTTCTGGGTAGGTGGGTTTTCTGCTGATGTTGTAAGTGGCTTGCTTCTACAGGAAACCAACTTCCATTTCATATTGAGATTGGTCAGCAAGCATTTCAGATGGAAGTCCATTTGAAAATTGCAGCAGCATAGGGGTTGTATTCCCACCTTACATGTTTGTCTGTTCTTTCTGGCTGTTAGGAAGGAGGAGTTTGTCACTGCTAATGGCAATTGAGGGCTAATAGCATTTTGGTAAGTGTGTTTTCTTTTTTCCCTGCCTGTGAGTGACAGCTGTAGAAGTTAGGCTGAACTGGCTGTGAAGTAGTCAGTTCTTCCTTTTGGCTGTGACAAGCAAGCATTCATCAAAGGATCCTTCTGTGTGTGTACTTGATGCTGATGATGGGCTTATTGTTACAGCTTAGAGCCACATTTAGTGGCAAAAAGGTGTTCTGTGCTGAACACCATATTTAGATGGAATTTGTCTGATAAAGGAGGTGGTAAAGATAACAGAGGTCTACATTTCTTAATGGTCAACATAAAAACCTAAATGCATCCTTTTATTCTGCTTGCCTTTACTGTGGTGATTAGTGTGCTGTTTCCATTTTAACAAGTTTTTTTCCCTTCCTTTCAAAGAAGGGAAATGGAGGAAGACTTAAAGGCAATGCGGATAGAAATACAGTAGTTGATGAAGGATGATGTAAGACCACTGCACAACTTGTTGAGCTCTGCAGGTTGTAAGAAAAGATAATTGCCATCATGGCTATGAGTTGATAATAGCATTCAGTACTTCATACTTGTAAAACTTTATAATTCCTTTTGACATTACTGAGTCCTTCCTGTTGCTTTACCAGTGAGTGTTATGGTATGTCTTTCCTCATTTAAAAGGGATCTACTTTGCCATCAGATTATGAAAGCTGTGTCTGGAATTCTGTAGCTTTATTGTTTTGGGGGCTAAGGCTCTCTTCTAGAGTCACTTATAGTCCAAAAGCTTATAACTTTTGCTGTGAGACCAATAATGTGTGATTGGGGACTGAACTTGCAACTTTACTCTTTCTCAACCTGTTAAAAATGTTTGATTGTTTTTATTTCTCAGTAGTTGTGCCAGGTACAGTTGTCTTATTAATAGGATTTCAGTCATAGATGGGCACATGCCTTTTTTTTCTGCATCTGGCTGTTCTGGTATGCTCTCCTGCTGTACTAAAGTATTATTTGAGAGCTAAAAAAAAGAAAAACCCTTGACATGGCTGAACTGAGTACCAGCCACACCTGGCTTGGGTGCTGTTCTTCAAAAATGTAATTTATAAATACAATTAATCCCTAGCTCTCCAGTTACCGAATAGGAAATTCAGTTGCCCAGACCGGAATTTTAGAGATGGGATATTGAAGGCAGACAAAACAAAAATCTGAATCTCTTTTGTATGTGGGTGTCTGTGAAAAAAGATTCAAAGTCTGAAGAACCTGTAGGTTGTTTGATATCTTTTGTAATATAGGAAACACCTGTGTGTGTCAGATCTTTTTCATTATAGGAAATCAGCTTCCTTTTAGGGCATAACAGAAAGCAATTGTGTTAATGCTTGTACAATAGCTTTTTCTTTGAAATACATTGGTCCAATCCTCCCCTTCTCCAGACTCAGGAATTCTGAAATTTAACTCACACTCCTCAGACAAATACACTAGCCATAAGGCTAGAGACTAGAATGCAGTAGGGTTGCGTTTTTCCCTCCCATGTTGAAGTTGTAGCCCTGTGCAGCCAAGAATGAAATTGTTAGTTACAAATTTTCTATTGTATCTACTACGGTACTGATCTCATCCTCATGAGAGGCAGGGATTATAGATTATCTCAATGTCTATAATTTTTTTTAATTTATTGGAGATTGTGAAGATTAAGAGTGTGAAGATTAAGGTCATCTCTGGAAATGTGAATTGGTAACTAGGATGTTATATAGTGGAACTACTAAGCAGGAGAATGCAGGTGAAAATGGTAAATGTGTTTTACCTTTAAGTGGTTTTTTTGTAGAGAAAAAAGTGATCTTGTTTTTTTTTTATTATAGGAAAAACTGCAAGCAACAGCCAGTAAATCCACCCCCCCGGCCCCAAACTAAAAGTAAACTGGCAGTTTAAAATAAACAAAGGAAAGTTGGAGAGGGAAAGAGAGGAAGTGGTCTCCACCCCCCCCCCCCCAATTGCAGCTAAACCACCGATAAAGTTTTGTTTCTAGACTTTCAAGCATTTCAAACTAAGTTAATTTCTGTGCCATGTGCCACACTAGTGACTTGACTTTATGGAATGGTAATAAGACTTACTTGACAAAATCTGTGTGGAACCCTAAATGTTACTTAAAAGGATAGAAGATGAGTTCAGGTCTTAAGTTGACTTGTAAGTTTCTGCTCAGCAGTGATAGCTTTTTAGGGCTATATCATGTAATGTGGTTATAAATACTTTACCATTTTAAGTTCTGAGCTAGCATTTTAAATGGCTTGTTTTATTTGAAACTTTATTCTTCAAATCCCTTGAGCAGGCATACAACACAAGTATCAATGTAGTTTTCGGTAACTATTTGTCTTGCATTTGGATAATTATAACAGTGGTTTTTCAGTAATTCCTAGTTAGTAAAGTAACACTTTTTGGTGAGAGTTGAGACCTCTTGCAGTGGGAGAAAACTGTTGACAGATACATTGGTAGCTAGAGAAGGGACTCGTAGGAAGGAATGGATGCTAGAAGTATTTTGGTGAATTACAGTGTTTTAACCCTGTCTTGAAAGGGCGTGAAGAAGATGAGAGTAGAAACATAGCCAGCTGAAATAAACTGTTGTTTTGTAATGACCCTTATCCATAAACTATGGCATGTTGGTTGAATGGCTTTCTTAAACTCTGCTTGCATGCATATATTAGTGCACTTATGATATTGCACAGCTGATGATCACTTCCGTGTAAAGATTAGAATATGAAAGTAATCTCCCTTTGAAAGAAGTTTCCTTAAGAAATGCTACTAAATCTTTGAAGTAGACTTGCCCTCTAGTTTGCCACTTGCAACTACGATAGAGTTTTGAAAGACACAAATGTACTCTTCTCATGCTTCAGAGAGAAACATTGAAGTAAAGCTTTAAAAAGATTATTTTGAAGATTACACAGAAAACAGTAGGTTTGGTATTTCCATATAAAATATTTCAATATAAAACTTTGGAACTAGGGTGTGTGCTGCAGTTGGAAGAAGGTGGCTTATTCTGTTGGGCAGTCTTGATTTTTCTAGTATTGTCTATCAAAATAGAAGAGTTCCATGGGGAAGGCATAATTCTGTTCGGTATAGGCACCAGAGGCATCTGTGTCTGAAAAATGTGATGTAATTGCAATGTGCATGGTTTGTAAAGGCATAGCATGGCAAAACTCGGATTACTGGGGTGATTTGCTCCAAAATATAAATTGCCTGGGAGGTGGGGGAAGGAGGAAGAAGGATAATAACTTGATAGCCACTTCAAACTCTTACGTGCAAAATGCCTTCTTAGTGATCTTTTGTTATTTTGCTGGGTTTCTAATTTGTCTTCTAGAACTTTTTTTTTGCATATACCGAAATAAAAATGATGGTCATTCATTAAACTTATGTAGGTGAGAGTCGGTGAAATCTTTTCATTCAAAGCAATTTTTTTAGTTTTGTAAGCCGAGTCTCTCAGAAAAGTAAAGCCAGTCATGCCTCTCTCTGTAGTTTCACTATGTAGTGCTAAGTGCTCATTGTTTAAATAACATGAGGCAGGGGGCTTTCTAGCAAGCACTGTATAACCAAAAAATGATGGTAAAATGCTTGTGGAGGATATTGAATCTCTATTCAGTTGTCTTAATTTTTGAGTGATAAGGTAACCCAACTGTCTGGAATCCAGTACCTAATTGACATTCTATAGGTATTAAAATATTTTTCTTTTCCAACTACTTGACTTCATCCTTGGGATAACTGTTTCACCATCCCTGCAGATGTATAGACTATTTTCCCAAATATATGGAGTATGTTCTGTGAAGGAGAATGTTCTTAATTGTTTAAAGGCTCAAGTGAAGCCATAACATTGGCACTAAATTAGGGAAGATTCCAGATGGCACTAAAGCATTTGTCTAAATGCAGATACCAACATTTAAGTAAGCAAGTGTGGTAAAGTATCATCACTTCCCTTGTATTTGGGTGCTGCCGCTGCATTTTATTTCTCTTGCTTGACATTGGAATAACTCTTCCTTTTGTCCTAGGGGTTGTATTGATAAAGATGAAAATTTAGGGATTGTAGAAATAAGTATAGGTGGGGCTTAAGCTTTTTTGTAAGTCAGGTCAAATTAGTAATCTTTTCCCAGGAGTAAATAAAAGATAAAGATTTATTTTAACTTGCTTAAAGATTAAAAGAGCAAATATCTTCCATTTTTCTTTTTTTCATGCTGTCAAACCCAGCCAAGGCCACTCACTCACTCCCCTGCACCCCTGCATTGGGATGGGGAGGAGAAAATGTAAAGAAAAGCTTGTGGGTTGAGGCAAGGACAGGGAGGGATCACTCACAAATTATGGTGGTGGGCAAAAAGCCTCAACTTGGGGGAAAAAACAAAATCAGTAAATTTGTTACCAAGCAAATGGAAACAAGGATAATGAGAAGTAAAACCAAATCTCAAAACACCTTCTGTCCACCCCTCCCTTCTTCCCGGCTCAACTCCACTCCCGATTTTCTCTATCTCCTCTCCTTCCCTCCCCTCGGCGCAGGGGGACAGGGAATGGGGGTTGGGGTCAGTCCCTCACACCTTGTCTCTGCTGCTCCTTCCTCCTTGGGCAGGACTCTTCACTCTGCCCATGCTCTGGCCTGGGGTCCCTCCCACAGGAGACAGTCCTCCACAAACCTCTCCAGCGTGGGTCCTTCCTACAGGCTGCAGTTCTGCAGGCACAGACGACTTGAGCGCGGGCTTCCCCACGGAGTCATGGCCATCTTGGGGGGCACCTGCCTGCTCCTGCCTGGGGTCCTCCCTGGGCTGCAGGTGGGCATCTGCTCCCCCGCTCCCCTCCATGGCTGCAGGGGGACAGCCTGCCCTCTCCCCAGGGGCTGCAGGGCCATCCCCTCCTCTGGCCCACCTCCTCCCCACCTTCCTCACTGACCTTGCTGCCTGCATGGGTGTTTCTCTCACATTCCCATCTCCCCTTCTGCAGGTTCCCCTTAAATCTGTTATCCCAGAGGCGCTGTTGCTGTCGCTGATGGGGTCGGCCTTGGCCAGCAGTGGGTCTGAGTTGGGGCTGGGGAAGCTTCTGGCAGCTTCTTACAGGAGCCAGCCCTGCAGCCCCTCCTCTGCTACCAAACACCCGCCACACAAACCCAAATCACATGCTGTTGGACCCACACACTTTGAAGAGTGTTAGGGATTCCAACTTCCAGTTTGAAAAGCAAAACATATTTCTTGTGTTACTGTCATGTTAGGGGAGTATTAGCCTGTGTATACACGCAGGGTGGGTTGATTAGTTCTGTCAGTTTTCACAGGATATGGTAGCACAAAAATAATAGGTAGTAAATTTAGTGGTTCAGTTCCTGATATCCTAATTAAAAGGGCAGTCCCACCTGACATTGAAAATGTGCAGCTGTCAAAACTTATTTTAGTAGTTCTGTAAACCTTAGTATGAAGAAAAGCAGGAAGATAATCTTGCCCACAGCCTTTAACTAGTGCAGTTCAGGTAACCTGCAGTGAAAATGCAGGTTACCTGAACAAGTCCAAGGAACCTTTAATGAAAGTGAAGCGTGACAGATGGCTTTGGATTTAATTTTGAAGTTACTGTCTTAATGCAAGAGTCCACCCGAATTCTGGCAGCAGCTATGGATGACTGGAGCTTCAGGAGGCAAAACACTGGCAGGCTCCTAGAGGTTGCTGGCTTCCACTTCTGAACTGCAGTGATCTTAAGTACTCTTTTTAACAAGACTAAGATTCTGCATAAAAAAGAAAGCTCGTAAGACTTGAATGCACTGTCTATACAGAAAGAACACTCCGGTGTCCTGGTTAGAAGTTGCTGAAGTAAGCAGCTTTCTTCTATCTCCATGTATTTTCATGTGCCTCAGTTTGATTTGTGTCCAATTTTCAAAGTCTAATCAATGAGGTGAAAAGGAGGATGAACTTGTTGATCTGAACAGTTAAAGGTTGTTCAGAGAAAATGGGTATGTCTACATGATACACTATAGTGCCTTGCTAGAAATGTCCAAGCCAGTTACGCATACACTTTTGTTTAGCGTGGCATGCCAAGCAGTGATTTGGGTTCAGAAGTTGTTTGGAGAGTTAGCATGCCATTGTACTTGGGTTAATTAAGGGAGGTGAGAGACAGAGCTGAGTAGCTTTGGTACAGCGAAGTGTCTGATGCAGCTGTATTGCCTCCTCGTAGCACTGCTTCTGGTACTACCTTAGGGAACTCTATCGTACTGTTGCCAAATACTGGTAAACATGTTCAAACAGTAGTCTTCTCATCTCTAGCCTGCTCTCTTTCAGCAGTGGTCCATCCAGTTGGGGTGGAGTGGGGCAGATTGAGCAAAATGCTGAAAACTGAAGTTGTGGCTCAAGTCATGCACAGCACTAGTGCAGCCATGGTAACTGTATCCGTGTGATCTGATGGTAGTGTCTTAGACTTGGGAAAAAAAAAAAATCCAGACCCACACACTTTTTGATACTAACTGGAACAGAATAGAATAAATGCTTAAGAAGAAGAAAACCCTGCTAAAATTTGTACATCTAACCTTAAGGCGCTCTCCTTAAGTTACAATAGTTTTTCCTTACATGTTCAAACAAAAAAAGGACTGCTGAAGCAGTCAGCATTACCGATTTTTACATTTCCAGAGTAGTAGTACAGGAATTCAGGACTCATTTAAACTTGCAAATTATCAGGTGGTTGAGACAATAGTAGAACTGATACTGAATTGTCCAAATATAGCCTTACATGTCTTTTTCTTATTTGTCATCAGATTCAGGAGAACTTTTACTCTGCAATCCTGCAGCAGGCCTAAGATGATTATAATTTGGGGCAAAGATGGAAAAAACAAATCCTGGTTGCCCTATCCCTAATGATGTGTTCCCTCTTCCTTGGCCGTGCCGGCACTGGTGATTGACAGACCCTTTGAGCTGTTTCAGCATGTGGACTTGGCAGAAAAACGCCTTCACTTCTTCCCCCACCAACTGCATTTGTCACCTCTTAAAGTATGTTTTTCACTCGTAACTGACTTGGCAGAAGTTCGACCAGTGCCAGGTTGCCAACAGAGGGAGACTGCACAGCAAGGGGTAGCGTGGAGCTTCTTTGCATGGCCAACTTAGCCTCCTGTAGTGCTTCTGTCAGACTGGATGGCAATCCTGGTCCTCATTCTGAGTGTGGATGATGTCATTTAAGCATACAAATGTGCCCTCTAAGCAAGGCGTTTGGAACTGATAGCCAAAGCATTCAAAGTTTAAGTTATAGCATAAGTTAGCCACTTATTACAGTGTTTAAAACTTGCCTTGGTTATCATGCAGATTTTTCTATAAATGTCACTGTTCACAAATTAGCGTTCTGGGCTAGATCTGACGCACTGATTTCTCTGCCCTTCAGCTGTCTCCGCCCTACCAAACTCATGGTGGTGGACAACATTTTAAGGCCAAGTTTCTTTTTTTTTGAAGACCATCTGTTCAAGGAGTTGCTTAAATAAAAGTTCTTGGGAAGAGATATTCCTGATTAACTTCTGTAGTAAGCCCTAAGACATGAGTATTCTAAGGAGGACATGTTATTTTTATTTTTCCCACCAGACATTTGGAGAGGTGTTGTAAGGTACGATAAGTCTTAAATGATGATTTCACAGTGCTCTGCCTTGAGCATTAACGTTAAACAGTTTTGTATTGGTAGACTGTAGCTTCACTGGGGAACCTTTCTGGGCCAGTAAGCCAGTGGAAAAAGGGGGAAAAAATTACTATTTTTTACTTTAAGTACAGTGTTGTATAAAAACACTTGCACTTGTTCTGAGTACAGTATGGCCAAAAGAGGGTATAGAACTAAACCATGCAGAGGCCTGTGCTTCCCATTATTAATTGAAGCCCAGACACCTTCATTCTTCCTGAAGAGATGCTGCTGTTCTGCTAATGGTTTTGTCAAACTGATTGCCCCCATGATGGTGGGAGGGCTACAAAATGGAACTGGAATTTTTTCACTGAGGTTTTTACATTGCAAAAGACTAATCTTGTTATACAACTTTTTCAGATATAGTAGGTTATGTAAGTTACTGTTTTGAATGCATGGAATGAATTACTGTGAGAGCAGCACCATTCAGTAGCTTGCAGTTCTTGCGCTTTTTTACTAGGACGCACAAATACTGCATTGGTTTCTATAAGCAAAGAGACCTGTTTAGTTTCAGTGTTGGGGCCAATAGAGATGCATGGGAGTGGTTTTAGAAGTAGACATATCCCAGGCCATGGAGCATTAATAAAATGTGTTTAGTCCTGTTTATGGCAGCTGGTCACATAGTGGTTAACTTCTCTATCTAAAAAAGTGTAAATAAAGTTCATCAGGTAATACTTTAGAATGGGCTTTACCATGCTGTTGCACTTCACGTGAAGGTGCGTGCTGCCCTGGGTAATTGTGCCTTGTTTTATTTTTCAGGTATATCAGATAAATGTGTGAGCCTGGGTATGTTCTAGTGGTGATGAGTTTTCATAGTTATATGTTTGAATGTGATATGTGTACATGACAATACTTCCATCCTGCCTTTGCATGTTATCTTCAGGTTTAAATTTTTGATACCTTCCATCATGGCCCTACTTCTCCCTGACAGAAGTACCATGTTAACGTGGCTGAACTATTGCTGGATGTGAGCCATCCCTGGATGTAGGAAAGCCAGATTTAAATAGACTTGAACCTCATCCAGTCAATTCTTTTCCTTATTATTTTAAGGGAAGAACTCCTGTGGTTTTTCTTTTTCCTTTATCCATACTGCAGTCCCTTTCAATACCTAATCTGTGCTGTGGAGGAGAAGAGTCTGAGCCAATAAACCATTTGTACCACTGAGTGGAAGTCATGCTTTAAACCAAATGCTCCTCTTGTAGATTCTGAGGTGGACTGAAAAAGTCCTGATTGAACAGAGCAGGCTTCTGATGGAACACCCTTCCCAGGGTATGCTGTAATACTTGCACTGCTAGTATCTTGTTAATTTTGATTACACTAGTGTGTTTATTTTCCTATGTAATCCTACTCTATTGAATTCAGAAGCTGACTGCTCTGGTGCTGAACTGGTATTTAGACACCAAAGTTTTCTTTTTAAGCAGAAAGGAGAATAGGGAAAGATCAGAAAGACATCCTTGTAAGGGGAGTAATAATAGTGGTTTTAATTTGGATAGTTTTACTGGCAATTGAAATCTGTGGACAATATCTTAAGAATTTGTAAACTCTTCTGAAAGAGCATTAAGCTAAGCAGGCTTCTTATTGTGCTGCCACATAATTGAGGAAGTGTTGTTCTCTCTCTTCTTGGAGCTGTACTTCTGAACATAGGTGTAGATTTGAAATGCAGAGATGATAACCAAGGAAACTTAAGTAGAGCAAACTAAGTCCAGTAAACTTGTTTTTCTGCTCTAGTTAGTACTTGACTCACAAGGGATTGGCAAATCTACTTGACGTGTAGACCTGGAGGTCTACGGATGAAAAACACATGTGACCTTTGAAAGTATTCTGGCCAATGTATTACATTGACCTTCAGTTCATGTGTATGTTCGTTACTAAAATAGCCTTAGAGAAAGTTGTGTGTAGTGTTTGTGTACATTGAGGCTTGGAGTCTTTGTGCTGTTCTGAATAAAATGCAGATGTGGTGGCTTTTGGTTCCAGAATTGTTGGAGATAACAAGCAACATGGTATTTCAAGCCACAAAAGCTACTAGCCCTAACAAACCTAAGAAAAGACACTTTTATTGGGTGATTGTTTGACTAGAATGCAAGAGTTTCTTTTAGTTCAAGAGGAATTTATTTGTAGTATATATCTTAGGTTGACAGAGGCTATGTATTAAATCATCTGCAAAGATCAAGAAACAGCTTTGGAGACACAGCTTCTTTAACATGGAAGGTGTAAAGTTAAATCATTCTTTTCTTAGGCAGAATACTTGAAATGCTTTTGGGGTGTGTGGTTTGGTTGTTTGGTTTTTTTTTTTAGCTGAAGATACATTTGTGACAAACTCTGATAGCAGAGCTTTTTGGCCAAGTACTAGGTAGTCACTGACGTGAATTAATGAACATGCTACTATATTTGCTCCCTTTCTTAGTTGCTAGTACTTCTACTTTTTTTGTTTTTTCCATGAACAACATTACCCATGTTCCCAAAAGAAAAAAAAAAAAAGTCTTCCTTGAAGCCTGCATTAAAAACCAAAATCAAAAAACCCTCTGTAACTGGTAGAAAGGGAGGGTGAATTTTTGTATTAGAAATTCATCGTAACAACTGCCAGAAACAGCTACATCAGAAAGAAGCATCAATTGATAGGATGCTTTTTCTTGCCTCTTTGGTGTTGACCAAAGCACAGGCAGGTAAGTGTCACTCTGAAGCCAGTTATGGATATCTGATTAAACTCTTTAATGTTACTTTGCTTTATGTGGAAAGAATTAAGCTATCAAAAGCAGAGATTGTGTTAATGATGAATTTTAGGTGACTGAAAGCTGTCTTAAAGCAACTGGCTACTTTGTAAGTCTGTATGTGGATTGTAGTGTTTTCTTCTAAGTTAAACTGACTTGAAATTGAAACTAGCTGAATTGTTTATAGAGACTTATGCCAAAATAATTGACATTCTTAATGCTTGTACATTTATTTCCATGCAGGTTTGTGGATAAAACAGATGTTAATATAACAAGAGAATAGTTATGAGGATAGAAAAGACTGCTGCAAAAAACTCTAGTAATGGGTATTTCAGATCTTCTAGATCTGAAGCCATTACTTCTTCATATGAAATTGCTAACAGGTTATAAAAAAGAAAAAAGTCTGAATTTGTGTTAGATTCCGCAGTAAAGTAGAGCTTAAAAGGCAGTTTTATTTCAGTGAGGCAATGAAGTTTCTTCATTTGTCTCCCAAAAGTAAAGGGGGTTGTTTAATTAAAGTTGGTTTAAAAATAAATAAGTCTTTCAGATGACAAGCTGCTTTTGAATTTATTCTCAAAGTATGCTGCATTGGACTGACACTTTGCTTCCTAGCAAGTTGTTTCCTCCTTCAGTTTGTATGTCTTACTCCCTGCAAAGCAGTGCTTAGTATTCATGCAGTTGTTGAGCTATTGAATAGAACCTGCTAACAGTATTAAATTATAAAATTTTTTTTTTGTCGTTGTAGGAAGAAATCTGCTTCATCTAATTCAATCCTAATTCAGTCCTGCTAATCTGCTAATACTGTAGATTGAAAGATTTTTTGCTGTTGCCAGGATACCCTGTAATGGGCAAGGAGCCTGAGAGAATACAAATCGTTCTGTTTTTTTAACTTGTAAAAAACTTTTGTGTTTAACAGGTAAGAAACTATTAAACTTCAACTACAGCAGTAGATTTAGCTTCTGCATCTAAAAAGCATTATCTTAAAGTGTTCAGGAACCACTTAAAATTTGTGTTTTATGTCCCTGATATCCAGTAAAGGCTTATTTACCTGATTTCTGTAGGTTCACATTTACCACCTTCTAAGCTGCTCTTCCTTCTGCAGTTCAGACTTTGTGGCCATTCCTTCCCTTTCCTTGCAGCTTTTTTCTGACCTCTTTCTAGCTGGCTGTTTCTAACTTTGTCTTTTAACCCACCCTGCTGTTGAACTGTGGTCTCTTTCTGCCTCGCTTTGGTCTTACAGTGAGAATCGAGGGTCATCTAGATACACTGTTGTGGTTATTCTATTTTTTTTACAGGGAACATGTTTTAAAGTGTGTTGGTTTTGTGCCAGGAGGTCTATCTGCTGCCCAGCCTCCAATTCTTTGGAAGAGTTTCAAAGCAAATGTGTTCATGAACTGACATATATTAGGTATGAAAGTTGTTTAGCACTATAGGTTATTATATTGAAGTATGGTAGAACTGTCTTCTGCAACTGAATTTTTTGGTACTAAACTGCATGCTTCAGTGTAAAATTGTCTTCTGGGTAGCTATGCATTGTTTAGCTTGCTTTTTATAATATTATGGAACTGTCTGCTTTTCTCAGTACATAAATATCTTCATTTCCATTTTGAAGATAATTGGGAGAATTCAAAATATGAAGAATCTAACAGAATTCTGTCACCAATGAGTATTTAAAATGTGTGAATGTTTGGCTGTTGAAGTGGAGTTACTAGAAAATCATTCATCTTTTCTACTTGGGCAGGGGAGATCAGTGTCTAATTTGTAGTTATTGCAGGTAATTAAGATTCATATTTATTAACACTTACTAACCCGTGGTTTGAGATAAGCATAGGAATCGATAAGGATACACTTGTTGCTTGCTATGAAATTGCTCTTGTTACTTCATTGCAAACTGTAATTTCAGCTGATTTTTGTAATTTTGCTGGTGGGTTATGACCTCTTGAATTTTGAGGGATTGGTGTCTTTGAGTAAACATTAACTAGTGTGGACTTCTTTATGTACTTTAGCATGTTAGAGCAATTAATTATTGGGGCATTCAGTCATAATAGGTGCTGTGTGTGTATATGAACATGATGGATATATATTATCTATATATTATGGAAAAATACATATTTATAGTTCTGATCTAGATAGAAGTGCAGCTAGGGTGTGTAAAAGGGAGGCTAGTGTGATAAATAAAGGTGAAAGGCATTTCACTTCTGTCTTAGTTCTTAACTGTTCTGCAACCATAGCAGGCTCCCTCTTCTGTGGTCTGAAAGTCCCTACTTAGATAATTGGCCTCCTCATTAGGAGGAGGAGGAGGAGGAGGTGGCAGCTGTTGAAGAGGATGTTGTGAAAATTACTGTGTCTTCATACAGTTTTCTGACATGTTTCTCTCCCAGTCAAGAAAGTACTACCACATGGTGTCTTTTGCTTGCATTTCACTCGAGTACGTAGTTACCCTCTGAAAGTATAGCAGTTAGCTGAGGAGCATATGTGCTGTAAATGAACATAATGGCTGGAAGGAATTGTATTTGTAGTACAGGCTTAAATTGCATAACAGTCAGTAAACATGCTGAAGTATTTTTCTTGTATTCCGAAACATTGTTTGGTTACCCAGGAATTCTTGATGGTATTTGGGAGAAGGTGCAGTGTTTTGTTTTTTGGTAGGTGAAACTTTACCTGCAAACAGTTCAAAACACTGAAATGTTGCTAGCTTATGTACAAGGAATGCTCCCTCATGGTTCCTGGATCTTGCAACTTAATGATGGTAAGGTCTTACTAAGATGATTATAGAGTCATAGACTGGTTTGGGTTGGAAGGGACCTTTTAAAGGTCATCAGGTCCAACCCCCCTGCAATGGGCAGGGACATCTTCAGCTAGACCAGGTTGCTCAGAGCCCTGTCCAACCTGACCTTGAATGTTTCCAGGGATGGGGCATCAGCCACCTCTCTGAGCAACCTCTTCCAGTGTTTCACCACCCTCATTGTAAAAAATTTCCTCCTTATATCTGGTCCAAATCTACCCTTTTTCACGTTAAAACCATTATTCCTTGTCCTATTGCAACAGGCCCTACTAAAGTCTGTCCCCATCTTTATTATGAGCCCTTTCAAGTATTGAAAGGCCACAATAAGGTCTCGTAGCCTTCTCCAGGCTGAACAACCCCAACTCTCTCAGCCTGTCCTCACAGGAGACATGTTCCAGCCGTCTGATCATTTTTGTGTCCCTCCTCTGGACCCGCTGCAACAGATCCATGTCTTTCCTGTGCTGAGGACCCCAGAGCTGGACACAGTACTGCAGGGGGCGGTCCCACCAGAGTGGAGTAGAGCAGGAGCATCCCCTCCCTCGACCTGGTGGCCATGCTGCTTGTGATGCAGCACAGGATATGGTGGGCTTTCTGGGCGGCGAGCGCACATTGTCAGCTCATGTCCAGCTTTTTGTCTGCCGACACCCCCCCCCCCCCCGCCCCAAGTCCTTCTCCGCTGGGCTGCTCTCAATCACTTCATTC